>OZ010737.1:57002295-57602295 GCA_963932295.1 Tipula lateralis
AAATGTCATGAATCAATATAAAGTGAGCAGTATTTGATTACTTATTACGTATGGCCATCTTCCTAGCCCGCGGATGCAAAATACCAAGTTCTAATTGCTTTTGGCCGAAAGGTATTGCTAACAGACTGTATAAATCGAACCAAGTACTTCAATCTTTGTCTAACTAAGCGCACCGCATTAGAAAGTTTGAACACGGATGTCCTAACAATACATGCTGATATTGATGAGCTGTTAAAAAACCTGTAAATGTAAATAAATATTATCTCCCATTTGAAATTTAGAAACTTGCAAGAAAGGAGGGAAAACCTGTAAACTGATTTTGTAGAAGGAATACAAAACCAGTTTTCTCTTTGTAGAAGGTAACAAAAAAAAAGCCAGTCAATTTAAACCCACTGGATAAGACTGCCAAGTGGCTACTGAGAGAAACAAGGAGAAAACAACATAGCTTTACTCCATTTCTCATCTAAAGCTTTTCTCAACTACAAAACTACATGTAGATAAGAATAAAAATGCGATGGTGAAAGCTGAATTTCTAGCTAGTTCAGTATAATAGGTTCGGTTATTGTGACTTGTCTGCGAGCCAACCATAATTATATAGCCACAAATGTTATTTTCTTAACGCTAACTCACTTAACACATTTTCATCTAATACAAACGCAACAGTCATTCAGTAATCAGTATATTGATTTAAAACTGATACAAGGCGGGAGGTACCGGGTTCGAATCCCGATAGGGGCAGGTTGCAAAAGGGATTTTTCACCACTTGATTACGATCGGTGGTGTGAATGAACACAACTATGACCCCCTGTTGGAGTGCAGAATCCATGGGCCGACCCATCTTCCATGTCAGTACTATAGGCTGGCATGGAGCTATGCAATGTGCAGATGGTTAGGAAAATCGGACCTATAGCCGTACGTCCTCGATTTGGCTGCAAAGTGTAAGGTAAGGACGTAAATAAGCGAACCGCGAAAGAGTTGGGGAGTGCCTTGAGCCCCAAAACAGATGGCATAGAAATAAACGAAAAAAAAAAGAAAAAAAAGAAAACTGATACAAGTACAGAGCAAATGGAGTATACATATAGTCCACATAAATTCTGAATCAGCATGTCTTCTCGCAATAAGATCTCGTTAAAAGATAAATAATGACAATTATTTTTGTGACGGAATCAAGCGTGATTGAAGGAAGTCAATCGGTTGATGAGGTTCTGGGTTATTGACACACACTTTCAGTTACAGCAGCAATATTTTTTATCGAACGAATTAGACGACTGTACGAAGCGTGTGTATTGCCCATTAACGTATGCAGTCGAAGGAATTTTGTTCACTATTTCCTAACACTGTTCTCATAGTTGAACTTATGAATATCAAAATATCCGATTCATTCCCTTTTTTTTATCTCTATAATCTGTTACGGGGCTCGAGGCACTTCCAAGTCCAACTCTTTCGCGGTTCGCTTATTTACGTCCTTACCTTACGCCAGAACACGAAGACGTACGGCTATAGATCCGATTTACGTAGAACCATCTGCACATTGCATAGCTCCATGACAGCCTATAGTATACTGACATGGAAGATGGGTTGGCTCATGAATTCTGCACTACAACAGGGGATCATAGATGTGTTTATTCACTCCACCGATCGTAATCGTATGGTGGAAAATCCCGCCCCTATCGGAATTCGAACCCGGTACCTCCCGCTCCAACTGCCGTAGCTTTAACCACTGCGCCACCTGGGCGGTGATTCATTCTCCTCTACCAATAAATAAATTTATAAATTCGTTTATTTAATTATTTAATGACGTGCTAGTCAAATTAGACCTATATATCTCTACGTCCTCAATGTCGTAAGAAACGAAAGTGAACTACGAAATAGTTGAAAGTGCTTGGGCCTCAGCACAGATAATATATATACGGACAAAAAGCATCCAAACAACCTATTTTAACAACCATTTTTTATGCTTGATGGTCATCTTTGATATTTCTTATCTAAATAAGAATACAAATCTTCTAACTAAAACCTAGCAGTTCAAGTTTTAATACATCGAAAATATCTTGGTTGAATGACAAGCCGATTCATAAATTTGAGATTCTAGTAGCTCGTTGCACTCCAGACCGTCATATATTTCCACCAAGGTGCTTGATAGTTGCGATAACTTTTTGTATTGTTATATTATAGCTTCACTCAAAAGTGGTTTCCATCTTCCAAAGAATGATTTGAAAGTTGAGCAAACGTTAGTGTTAACTAGTAGCACCACTATATAATTCTCAAACTGTTAGTTGTTATCAATGAAACCGTATACAACCTAATACATCATTCAATCAGTTTTGTGTAAAGGAAATGTAAATTATATTCTTATAAGAACACATGTATGTTACCACCAGTTTTGTCTAAATGTGTCATATGCCAAACTCCAATTAACTGACATGCGTAATTTAGCTTCCTTATTTAGTTTGCTCGTGATATTTACATTTTCTTTATCCAACTACTTAAGTAGGTACAATAAGTTAAGACATGTATTGATTATACTTTTAAATATTGACTACATTTTCCTCAACCCAATATTGCCCAAATTGTTTTTCAATCGATTTATCAACCCATATAAGATAACCAATTCAATTATATGAATAGGAATTCCGCAGGTATAATTCATTGAAGAAAGTATTAAAACAAAGGTGGCATTTAAAGAATAGTGTATAGATAATTACTAAAGCTTCGCTATATACAATATATATGTGAACTATACTCGTATAGCGCATCTTTCTTGCATTATTTCCAAATCATATTTCCTATTGTGCTATAGATATGCGATGATGATACTGGAAAATGTATATATATCTTAGAAATATGACGACGTTGAATGAATTAGTGACACAAAAGACAGGATGTATACCAAAATTCAGTTTAATTGAATCATATAGTTGTATATCTACACCTATACTCGAATACGTACAATACACATTTCTTTTGTGCTTTGTACATTATTGCTTGTATATATGACCAAATTATGTACATATATTTTCTTAATGAATAATATTTTGGAGGCAGTATATATGGATACATGACAAAGATACATTATACCAGTTTATATTTGTAATTTAATTGTCAAGTAAGATGTTTATTGCGTGAGAAACTATATGGTTATTATAATTCAAGTAGTCTCTATCACGTTTTGCGTCTAGACTCTAGTCATGCAGTAGAAACAGAAATTTGTACCCTAGAAGTTACAATGCCCTAAATTGTTCTCTATGTCTACTTCAACTACCGTATCCTATCAGAATAGTCGTTGCACCATTCACGCCATCAATAAGCGATTAAATTTACAAAAAAAAATCTGATCTCGTGATTGAAAAAGCGTGATTGAAGTTACATTCAACAAGAAGGGACCAGCATATTTTGTTACTATATGTTTACATGAGTTTTGTATTAGGACTCTTTCAAAGTTTCATTCTGCTCTACCAACAAACGTCTCGAGTTCTCAAAGGGAAAGAAATAGGTCAATTTATAAGTTAACAGCCGTCTTCCATGTTGAGCTTATACGAATAACATTAAAGGTCAGTTTTTTTATTCATTACAATCTAGTCACTTGGAGTAATGAGCAGTTTCTGATTTCTGATTTAACCAAATATACGCCCTTGGCGTTCCATAGTATATATGTAAGATTAAATAAACCACACATCGTTATTGTTTACATTAGCCTTTGAAACAGCTCAAAAGGTTTGGTTCATTAAGGTCGTCTTAGTAAGTTTAACAACTGAGTTGCATCAGAGATCACGTGCTGCTGGAAACTTCCTCTATGCGTTCTTACATTGTGATGGTCTTGATTCTGACAAAGTAAGGCGTATCGACCATATTTCTGATTACCTTATTCTGTAATCTATGATTTTAATCCTTAATGGTAATTTATATTATATTTTACAGATATTATATCGAGAGAAGCATGGGGTTTCATCTGGTGGTTTCCCGTGCTTTGAAATCATGATTACTATCTATAAACTAGATACATCTTTAATTCTATTAAGATGAGTCATCATTAATAAGATGATTGAACTATACTCGAATTTTTCGTTGGTATTAGTTCCTTTAACATATCTGTACTAATAAATCAAAATCAGAGGTTTATATGAATCTAACTTTCGTCCACTTGTGAGGTTTAACTTTCGACTATCACTTTTCAAATTGATACCTCTAATAAGAATTAGACATATTTTAATATAATCGTATTACAAGCTTTAAGCTTACCTTTGTTACTAATTGGGAAATTTAAATTGGATAAGCTTAAAAAAACAATTTACCTTGGATAAATTATGTAAAAGAAAGAGTGACGACTCTTTCAAATATTTGGGATTCGTCTAGTGTAGTCATAAAGAAATAGACGTTAGTCTAACTATCATGAATCACCGTATTTATCTTAACCCATTCTAAGGTTTGTCGATTTAAATAAATTGAACTATATAAATGTGTACCTTCACTAGAATCTATGCGGGGGTGAGATGATTATTTCATTATAAATAAGTAAGAAATGAATAAACTAGCCTCTTAAGTTAAAACCATGGGTTTTGGGTTCATACCATTCCTACAATTTAATACCCAGAAGTACGAATAAACTCCAAACTACATTAACCGTCTCTATACTTAACATAGCTGGAATCTTGAGATTGCCACCAACAATGTGTACCAATACGTATTAATGCCGTACGTGTACGTAATAACGAATATTTTAATATTGACAATAACCGTGTTAATAAAAATTACCCAATGCTGAATTTTCATCAGAGAACACCAATAACAAATCCGGAAGTTACGTTCTAAATTGTATTTAACGTAGCCTCTACGTGGAGTTATGTTTTGACAGTTGTCACAAAAATTTTCACTTCTTTCAGTCAATACGTATTTGTGTGTTTAGTTTTGGTTTTGTGTTGTACGACTAGAATTGTTTGAGAACAAATTGCTTTTAATTTATTTTTATAAATAAAAATTTATTAAGAGTTTACTTAACAAAAGTGTAACATTAATTCGTAAGTATATAGATAATTTAGTTCTATTATAATATTGTTTTTATTTTATAAAAAGTATTACTTTTGTTCGACTTTTCTGTTTTTATCGTATATTTAACTGTATACGTTTTACATATTTTATTATAAATACACAAGATAAATAATGATATATTTATTGCAAAAATATTATTCTAAATAGAATGTTTAAATAACAAAATCATTGATAAATTTACAAGATTATACGCGAAAGATGCCACGTTCATAAATATTAAATACTTTCAATTTATCTTTTTAGATTGTCAATTTAAAATGGACCAAGTTGTTAAATTCTGTGAACCAGGCCGGATATTTGCCAAAGATTCCATAAGATTAATCAAAAGATGCACAAAGCCAGATAGAAGGGAGTTTCAAAAAATTGCTATTGCAACCGCTATTGGATTCTGTATTATGGGATTTATTGGATTCTTCGTCAAACTTATTCATATTCCAATTAATAATATCATTGTTGGATCATAAACGTTGAATAATAATTTAATAATATAAGAAAATAACTTTAATTTAAATTATAAATCATAATTTTCTCCCATAATTTTTTATTATTCGATTATACTGTTCATGGAACTGAATTATTATTATATTAAATAAATAAAAAGAGATTTATATATAATAAAAACTGTTTTAATGGTACCTAAATTTTTATTCAAGAATATTATTGGAAAATAAAATATGTTTTCGGCTTGTTGTCATTTTGACCATTAACACAGGTGTGCCAACTGATGTGACAAAAAATTGGTTATTTTTTTCATACCAACAACTTCTAGAAAATAAGATAATAATACCTATTTGTTTCACACAAGCAAATAATTTTCAGTCAAACTCAAACAAATAAAAATATTAATTTATTTTATTTTAATAATAATAATAAAATTTTATTCTTTGTAATAACTAATAGTTTTGTGTGTTTTAATTTTTGTTTAGTGAAATAAAATTAGTTGAGTTCCTTTTTGTTTTTGCAAAGCGGCAACAATAATTTCAAAATGGAGGATGATTTGCTACTAAATCGTCCATCCGATCGCCGCCTGTTAGAAGATAAAAATATATATTCCGGCTCTCAAGGTGCCGAAAATGAAGGATTCGACGTACATGGGACAGGTATTAACAAAAATACAATATTTTTCCTTTATATAAAATTAAAGTTAAATAAGATTAGTGAGAGGTTATGATATCAATCCAGCTCTACTGTAGTTCAGGGTGCCAAATTCCAATCATTAATTCATGTAAATCTGTAAGCTACTTGTAATTATTTAAAGGTTACTAGGTTAAATGTTACCTTAATTAAAATATTCTGTACTTTGTTGAGCTATTATATTTTCATTGTAAATTGATCGGTTTAAAGTAGACACCATACTAGAAAAAGTGAATTATTTTAAGTTTATAATTAAGTAAATAATTTATAGATCAATCAAAGGACAAACAAGCAACGAAAAAGGATAGTGGAAAGTCTGGTGCTCGAATACAATCAAAACTTCGAGATAGAAAATCCAGAAGTCGAAGCAGGGAACGTGAAAGATTACGACGAAGTCGATCAAGAAGTTTCGATCGTCGAACCAATCGAAATCGAAGACAATTTGGTGGTGGTGTTCGAGACTATAATCGAGAAAATAATATAAGACGATCACGAGAACGCTCGCCGAGACGAATGAGATCAAGATCTAGAGAAAGATCGCGTGGAAGAGAAGGTAGTAGAGATCGTAATCGCTATCGACGAGGAGGACGACGTACTCCATCTCCAACTAATCGTAATAGATGGTCACCAAAAGATGGACAAAGTTCCAATCAATTAACAGCACCACCACCTCCAATGCTATCCCAACCGACCTATCCGCACATGTTCAATGAAGGTTACAATTATAGCAGTGGTGTTATGAATTATGGTACCAATCAAGGATCATACAATACATACGATTCATATGGGGCCCAACCAGCAACTAATTTTGCTCCAACTTATCCTCCACCACCAATATTAAATCAACCAATTCCACCAGGTACGTTTAAGCGTTAATTTAAGTTAAAAAACGTATTTTTTAAATTTCGTCAATATTTCTAATGTACTAGGTGATGATTTTCCAGCACAACCAACATGGGGTCCACCACCACCCATCATTAGTCAACCAGTTGCTGCAACACAACCACCAATCCAACCCGCAGTATCGACACAAATATCTGCAACGGAAGAAGATAAAATAAAACGTGAAGGTATGTCGGAAATCTGATGTGAACATTTTATTAAATTTTTTTCGTCACACAGGTGTAATTCAGTGCGCTATACTTTATATTTTGTCTTAAATATTTTAAATGTGTGGATGTCTAAAAACGGAATCGTATTTCCTTAAATTTTCGTTTATTTCTTTTGCCCTTGCCTCACTTTATATATACATAATATAATCATTTTCTCGAAATGTTCAAAAATATTAATATAAAAATTATTAAAAATGGATAACATTTCTGTTGGTAAGGTTGATATAAACACCGATAATTGAATTTATGCGTTAAAATAGTTTAATCCGTTGAAGAAAATTAATAAGTTTTCAATTTATTTTTTTGTTTCTTTTCAATTACAAATTAAAAAAACAAATTTTAGCTGCTGTTGCACTAGAAATGCAAAATCAGAGAGCTCAATTAAAGAAGCAGCGCGCTGACTATCAAAAACGTGCATCAGCTCTAAAGAGGGAATTAAAAATATTGAAAGAGCAGAGAGATGATTTGGTATCGGGATCTGAGCCACCTAGTCCAACAACAAAAGGATTTATTAAAGAAAATGATCGTTTACAGGTAAATCTATTTCTATGTTTAATTAATTTTATAATTTTTGGTGAATTACTTTGGAACTATTGCAACATAATTATGTTGAACATGATGATAAATATATGCCCGAAACTTAACACCAAATATTGTTCTCTGGATGAAACAATATCGTAGTCTCAATAACAAAAATAAATTATATTTTAGTTTTAAGATTTGTTCATGTAAATAAAACGATGTATATTGTAAAATTAAATTATGTATGTATAAAAAACAGCAATTTCGTCAAGAACACATTTCAACGTTTTCGCCGCAGCAGAGGACTTAGAAAATGAAATTTATGAAACATCTGTTGTGTATTCTTCTTAGGAATATAAAGTATATTCTGGCCTGGATTGGACAAAATGGTTTAGACTGAATTTAATCGACATCATTTTGGAAGGATGTTGTTTTATCTATATACAAAAAATGTTATGATTTATGTTCACTTAATATCATAATTAAAATAAAATAAAAAAGAAAACATATTGTTTATAATAAAAAATATATTATGATATTTAGTTTACACACAAAAAAAATTATATATTAGTTTGTAAGAATATACATATTATGCTTGATGATTATTGTTCAACGATCGAGTTGGTGCACAAATATAGGAAAGAATCCAGGATTAAATGATGTATGATGGGGGATATAATTTGTGATGCTGAATATTAGAAAACTATATTTTCTGTTCTGATATGTCAAAAAAATTCCACTACAAAATGTAAAAATGCAAATATTTTTTTGAAATAAGTTTATATCTTATGTAAATGTATCCTAATCACACTTTACTAATTAATGCTCTTTCTCTATTCTTAACAATCTTTATAGTCACAAATACAAAATAAGCTAAATACGATTGAAAATGTTATTGATATGCTATCGGGAATAATTGGAAAAGAAAGTGTTGATCGAAATTTATCACATTCCCCATCGGCGAGCCGCAAAACAAAAGGATCGGGTTCGGAACGTGATAGCTCTCCAGAAATCTTGAAAACTAAATTAATTGAGAGTATGCATAAGAGTAAAAGTAGTAAGGGTGAAAAAGAGCCGAAAAATGAAAAACATGTTGAAGTCGAGAAACCGTAAGTGTTTAATAATTTCTTATCTATCTACATAGAACTCATTATTGTGATGCTTATACCGACAGGGCCGACCATGACAAGACTAAGATCAACTATGTGCATTATGATCCTGAGATGCATTGGTGTAAATCATGCGACATGTTTCCAAAGACAGCAAAAGATTATTTAAATCATTTGCATAGTAAGGAACATTGTGAGAAGGTTAAAGAATTGGATGAACAGTCTCCGTGGCATCAATTATTTAAATCTGATGTAAGAAATTAAGATAACTAAGTTTAAATATCTATTTTTAACTTGAATAATCTTTTAGGAATTACCTAACTATCCAAATGCTCCTACAAAACGTACTCCAATTCGAGGATTACAATTTTTTGTGCCATCAAGTGCTTGGTATTGTAAACTATGTACCATATGGATGGGTGATCTAAAATGTGCATCGCTTCATTTAAAATCAAAACAACATGCTGAAAAATATAATGAGTATATTGAACAGAATCCACACTTTGAAGTCGATTGGATGGCAGATCGCCAGAAAGCATACGAGAAATCTCGCGAAATAATCCCACAAGCGCCAGCACCACCAAGTATTATACCAAAACCAGTTCCTGCTCCAAGTTCGGGAATCGATAGTTCAGGCTTCGAGGGAATCCCTTTGCAGATAAAACAAACATTCGACGACGCATCGAAAAAATCAAAAAAATCCAAATCAAAAAATGAATCTGATAAAGAAAGCAAACGCGATAAGAAACGAAAAAAGAAAAATAAGAAACGTCGACATGCTTCATCGTCAAGTTCGGACTCATCAACTTCGTCTGACTCATCGGATAGTGGTTCAGAGCCAGATAATCCTGTAATGAGCAAATTAGATGAAATGCATGACAAATCAAATTCAATTCGCGTAGCAATGCGAAATTTGTTAAAAACCCACAGCAATGAAAAACAAGAAGAAACTGGTCGTTGGACAGTTGTTCAACCAGGAATTCCCACAAAAAATTCGGGTGCACAACAAACTGCACCAAATTTGAACGAAAAGAAAAAAGATGAATTGATTCAGCACTGGGCTACTCCCGAATCAGTTATTACAGAATCCGAAAAGAAACTGTTTGAGGATCTTAAAGGGAAGCTGAAGAAAAAGACGATGGGAAATGAAAAGGAAGAGCTAAATACAAAAACTAACGATAAACTCGTTAAGAAAACCGTCGATGAGAAAAAAGATGTTGTACGAGAGAAACGGGACAGTCGTGAACGTGATAAAGGACGTGATCGCTATAGAGATAGTCGCGATCGAAGAGTACGTAGTCGAGATCGTGATCGGGAGTTTTATGATCGTCGCGATAGACGACGCCGAAGTGGATCACGTACTAGAGTTCGTAGAAGCCGCACTAGAAGTCCTATGCATCGCAGATATCGCCGTCGCCAATCCTCTCGTTCTAGATCAAGATCCCGTTCTAGGTCGCGAGTTATCGAGAAGCCAATTGTAAACTATCCGCCAGAACCTAAACCTCGTGTTGAAAAAAAAATAAGATCCAGAGTTGATGATGATAGCAAAAAAAGTCCCAACTCGAAAAAGTCTGCGGCCGTTAAAATGCAAAATACAACCGGGAAGAAGCTACCGTTCATAGGAAGAATGCCGGTTTTTAAAAAACAAATTACAGCCAACGAAAATGAAAAGAAAATTGAACTAGCTACGAATGGGGTTCCGGTAAATAATATCGAAGCACCAGCGCCTGCTCCAGCGTACACAATTGGTCCGGATGGTATTCCACATATGTTAATGGAGGACGACGACGATTTAATGCCAGATCCAGCCCAATTGATGGCAATAATGGCTAATGCGCCACCACCTCCACCAATCACACCAATGCCAGTCATTCAGAATGAACAAGTTCTACCGCCCGGTATAGATGAGAACGAAGTTGACATGGTACCAAAGCCAATAAGTGATGCACCACGACCTAGAAAAGGTCCATTGCCAAAAGATTTCCAAGATGCATTGAATATAATATTTCCAGGTGAAAAAAAACCAGACGAAACTCCAGTGAAAGTTGATAAACCAGAAATTACAATCGAAATAATAAGCGAACCACCATCTAATATGACAGTTGAAGAACTATCTCAACATGGTATCGAGTATGCGTATCCTAATTTCACGCAACAGCAAGTTTATGGAATGTATGAACCACATCCTGGTGCAGATTTGCCATTAGATATTTTACCGGTGCCTCCACCACCCCCAGTCGAGGCGGTTTCATATCCAATTGAGCAAAAGTTAGAATTAAAGCCTATCGAAGCCGATAACATTGATATGAAAGTTCCAGATCCTGAGATAGCAGTTGAGGTGGCCAAAAAAGAAAGTCAACCAAATCTTGATTTGGATGAACTGGCTATGTTGGGTATCGATGCAGATGATTTAGCTGCTCAATGTATGTGAATGAAAAATTATACGATAATGAAATATACTTGTCGATTATTTTAATAAATTTGAAATTTAATGTTTAAATATCGAAATTCTGATTGTAATCTGTTTTGTGGCTTAAGGCTCTCTACACTCAAATGCGGTTCGTTTCTCTTCGTCGTGCCTTACGCCACAACATAGCCAAATCGAGGACGTACGGTTTACGTAAAACCATCTGCTCATTGCATATCTCTGTGCTAGTCTATAGTTCTGAGTCTGAAAGCAAGTGAAAAATCTTTTACATCCAGCCTCTACCGCGTTTCGAACCCTTCCCGCTCCAATTTTCGAAGCTTTAACCATAGCGCCAAATACCGTAATTATACCATTTGTAAAACGAAATTCGAAAAAATTAAATAAATTGTACTAGATTAAAAAAAAATTAACTTCTAAAAGTTGGCAACTCTGATTGGAAAAAATTTTATTCGGTGTTTTCATTTTTTTAGTCGTCAAATCATAGTTATCCGCCATGTTAATTACAGTGAAATTAAAATTAAAAAAATCAAAATAGATATTTAAATACATTATTTTTTGATATTATAATTAACAATTTGTTTTATTTTAGCGTTAATCTAAACAATAATAATAAAATATTAATTTAAATACATACATAAACGATGGCAGATTTTGATTTGAATGTTGATAGTTTAATACAAAGATTACTCGAAGGTAAAATTTGTCTTTTCATAAATAAATCTACATTTTATATATATTTTTTGTGACTTGGGTGTATTTATTTATATATATAACATATTTATTGTTGTAATAAAAAATCGTGCTCTAATTTTTTGATTAAAATATATTTAAACAAGAAAATTTTGCGTTATATAAAAATTGTTTTCAATATGTGTAATCAAAAATAATGTCGAATTTCTCTCTTAAGAATTATGCATAAATGCTACGTACAAAACAGTACAGTGCTATAAGTTTTCTTTTCGTAAAAGTGTTCATAATTGTTTTATATTTTGGAATATTTATATTGTTTTATATTTAATATAAATAATCGAAATGTTTTTATTCCACCTTATAAATTTTAATTGCGAAAGGAAATCATTAAAAAAAAGTATGTCTGTATGTCTATCGAATCTGCTGAACATCCATCTCTGAATAGCTATGAACAATTAACACATGTATGATAATAACAAAATATAAGTATTTTTATTATTTTCAATTTAATTTTGGTGGTTGGTTATGATGCGGTGCAAGTAAACTAAAAATATTTTTTATACATGGTATTTATAGAATCTTCTATCTATATATTGAAGACCTTCCAGTTTATATTCGGAAGTGAGCGAATTGAACCAATTGTTTTTCGTATAATTGAATGGTCGATTTTTTTTTCCGTTTGATTGAATTTGAAACTATACATTGTTTAGATTGAGATGTTTAGTCTCTTGGAAAGAGAAGTTGAGATTAGCCAAGTTCTGGAAGTGGTTCAACTCTAAAACAGATAGGTAAAATATCTGTCTGTCTTTCACGGTTCGCTTATTTACGTCCTACTTTACGCCATTACATAGCCAAGGACATATGGCTTATAGGTCCGATTAACGTAGAACCATCTACACATTGCATGCATCCATGTCAGCCTATAGTACTGACATGGAAGATGGTGGATTGGCCCATGAATTCTACCAAAATTCCTTTTGCATTCTGCCCCTATTAGGATCCGAATCCAGTATCTCCAGCTTGAGTTATTTCGCTTACAAAAAAGTCTACTATGTATATCGTATCTGTATAGCCAATTATGCCTAAATAAAACTTGTAACAAGCTATTTTCAAACACAATTATGTTTAATATCTCGATAAACATTACTATTTATAAAGATATGATACCAGAATTTACAATTATTTTGAAAAGTATGATTGCAGGTTCGAAACAATTTATCAACCAATGCTCGTTATTCGATTGGTTCAATGATTGAAATCAAACAAGAAATTAATTACTGTTATCATAAGAAAATATGAAATTTATTTATTATTAAAAAGAAACCATACATTTAAAATTTATGATTAAAATAATATTGATGATGCATTTAAGTACGTTAGTCTAGATTGTCATCTACCCAGGTTGATGGTGGCTAATTTCTGTAAAACATGACATGATAAGCAAATTTTGTGCAATGAGTTAAATTAGAAGTTTGACTATATATATCCCAATAACCTCACTGAAATCATGATGTCGAAATATATCTTATCTTCGATTATCGGTTGTAAATACTTGGAAAGCGAAGTCATATTATTATTTAAGATAAATAAAATAGCTTGAGTGAGTGCTGGCCTGGTCGCAATACAACCTAATCTGATTTATTAAACGAGTATACTAAATCCACTATCTAAACGAAAACGAACTAATCAGATCTTAGATATGAAAACGTGTAATATATTATCCATCAAAGGTTTCCTCAAAACAATCCACTAAAGTTTTAATTTCACTTCTCATAAGACGTTTAAGAAAAACTATTATGATTATTTTACTTTTTATTATAATAAGAAAATTGGTTCGTTTATAATTTGTAAATCATTTTACATCACGTCATATTCTATTTTTAGTCAAAAAAGTTATTGCAGTTTAATTGTAAAATATTCAAAAAAAAAATTTATTAATACAAAATTTCAATGTACGATTGTATGAGAACGATAAGGTTACATTTTTTTTGTAACAATATTACAAAATATACAATTTAGTGGAATAAAAATCTCAGAAAAGTGCCAAAAAAACAAACAAATATCTCAAATTTATTAAAAATTAATTGTTTTAGCACTGCTATGAGTCACCAACGTCTTAATCTATTTACTGTTTAATCCAAATCGCAAAAACTTATTATTTATGTTTATTATGTGCCAATGTACTCTTTCATGGTTTTAGATCGAGGACTAACGAACCAATGCTCTATCTATAGAATTAAAATGAATCACAGCCTGAACTCTATATCTCTGGTATAGCCTTAATTCTTGTCCTATTTGATCGGTTCCTGGTGAACTATTGTTTCTAATTGTTTCTAATCAATTTCAAAATTCAACGATTCACTGTTATATGTCAGTCTGTCGGAGTTAAAATGTTGCATGTCGTTCTGTGTTTACTGTTTTGAAATTAGAATCGATATTACATATAAAAAGTTTATTAAAAATGAAAATGATGTAAAATTTCGTCCTCTCATTAATCAAAATTTATTGTAAATAACCGATCTTTAATTTTTAATCACAGGCTAATTTTTAATCCAAGTTTCTTTGGTGAGTCTTTATCCTTTATTTGTATTACTTTAAGATCCTTTTAAAGATGCTCAGTAAAATTAAGTTAGGTTAGGTTAGAATGGCTGCTAACGCACACTTAGACCGTTGCCGGTCCGTTGTGATACCACAGGATCTTAGTCCCCTAATACCCCTAACACTCTATTGTAACCATCCTGAGCTACTAATGTAGCGTAAAATGTCCCGCACCTTACTATCTGCAAGATCTGAAAGGTTGTGCATTACATACCTACCCAAGTGTAAATGTCTTCTTAGTGCCAGTGCAGGACAAGAGCACAGGAACTGAACAAGCGTCTCTTCCTCCTCGTCCATGCAGCTTCTACAGAAGTAATTTGTTTCTAGACCCAGTCTTCTAGCATGTTCCCCGAAAAGGCAGTGTCCCGTTAATATTCCTACTATTCTTCTTAGATTTCTCCTCTCCAGAGAGATTAAGGTTCTGGAGCGATTCAAATCCAACCTTGGCCACATTTGTCTCGCTCTCTCGCATGTGAGGGTGTTAGACCACCTCTCCTGTGCTGAAGCTTCCGCCCTTTTCCTCAGAGCCAGTCTAAGCTCCGCTGCAGGAGTTGACACGTTGGCTCTTTCAGGCTTCAGCTGAAGAGTTGTACCTTGCCTAGCTAGTTCGTCTGCCCTGCAGTTACCCTTGACGTCAGAGTGGCCGGGGACCCAGATAATCTGAATATTGAAATACTCACTCATCTCGTTAAGAGACGAGTGGCAACCCAATGCCACTCTTGACTTCAACAGCACTGCTTCCAGCGACTTGATAGCCGCCTGACTGTCCACATAAATCTTGATATCCCTTTTGGATATTACGTTATGCCTCAACCAGTTCAAGGCTTCCTCAATCGCTATTATCTCCGCCTGGTACACGCTGCAGTGGTCAGGGAGACGAACGGAAGTACTTATATTTAATGCTCCACAGAACAGCCCAGCTCCGACCTTACCATCTAGCTTCGAGCCGTCCGTGTAGAATTGAATAGCTTCGGTTTCCAGTGCTAGCTTATTTCCCCAGAATTCTCTTGAAGGGATAAAGGTTTGGAAACCTTTTTCGAAGCATAATATCGGCGTAATATAGTCAAGGTTCAACATTTCCTTCTTTAGCGAACCAATTATTGTTGAGTGACCTGCCTGAAGGTGTTTCCATTGAGACACGGCCGTTATTCTAGTGGCTATGTTAGCCGCCATCTGTTTACCATATATATCCACTGGAAGAAGGTGTAACATGACCTCTAAGGCCTGAGTAGGTGTTGTTCTCAGTGCCCCGCTTATCAGCAAACAGGCCATCCTTTGCCCCTTCTCTAGCTTCTTCCTATAGGTTACTCTATCCAGTGCTGGCCACCAAATACTCACTCCATACATAAGAACGGGTCTTACTACGGCCGTGTAGAGCCAGTGTACCAGCTCCGGCCTAAGACCCCAACGTCTGCCTATTGCATTCCTACACGAATCGCCGTCGTAGCCTTGCTGATTCTCTCCAAGATGTTCGGCTTCCAGCTTAGTTTACTGTCTAAGATTACACCCAGAAATCTCGCTTTGTCAGTAAAGGCCAGTTTAGTGCCATTTACAGTAGGTGGGTCTGGAATTTTATATTTCTTCGTGAAGAGTACCAGCTCTGTCTTAGATGGATTAACTTCCAATCCACATTTACTGGCCCATCTCGTAATAATAAGAAGTGCGTTCTGCATTACCTCCTTAATAGTCGGTAAGAATTTACCTAATACATGATCGCCACGTCACCAGCGTAGGCGACCACTCCTATACCCTCCCTCTCTAGCTCCAGAAGTAGGCCATTCAATAAAATTAAGATCAAGCAAAAAAACTTCTTGGACGTGCGTTTAATGGATATCATTCATGTAAACCCATCTTTGTTCACTTCAACATGTGAATACGTAACACCGTGAAGTAAAGCCAGCCACTCCATGCTTTAATATTTCCTGCAACATTGTCTTGACTGATATGCTGTTTTTAGTCAGATCCAGATTTGATGTTTTCCAACCATGGTAATTTCAAAGCTGACATCATGCAAGTTGCATTCTGCCAACAGATTTGTAGATCAATATTGGGCTAATGTAAAAGGCATAAGTTTTAGTTGTACTCTCTTAAATATTAGAAGCTATCATAGTCATCCGACAAGATCTCACTTAACATTCATCCATGACAATAGGTCTGACCATATTCATATTAATTTCTGACTTGATTTGTTATTGATTATTATCTGCGGCAAGGCGCATCTTGGTAGCCCCAGACATTCACTTGAGATTCTGAATTTATCACTAGCGATCTATGTTCAATTAGATTGAAACCAAGAATTTAAGCTCAAGCCAACAGGTTGATATTTTTGTTATTTATATTCAACATTAATATTTCTAAATTCAACTGTGAATAAGCTGATTAGCTTTCTATTTTCATAAGTATGTTTTCTACAATAGTTTTACCAAGTCTACATACAAGTACGTTCAAAACATAATTTTGAACGTACTTGTCTCGTACAAAAGATACAATATGTACCTAACAGTTTCAAAGAGCTCCACGTGATGCCAGATCGCGCTCGAGGACGTGGAGTCATCATCGTCGATAGGCACCTCTAAGTCTGCACAATGTCGGTTCTATTTCAAGAAATCGTTGCCGCTATCTTTTCCATATTCATTCTTTCCATCTCAAATTGGCATCTATCATCATACCTATATATTTCGCCCATTTGGCATAGGCTACTTATTTAGAGTTACATAAATATATATGATTGAGATCTGTTAGAAAAACCTATCAGTAAATTTCACATGCACAGGTTTAGTATGGTTGAGTTTGATTCTCTCGTTTTTTCCTCCAGTTGCTGACTGACTTAATTGAAGTGGTATGACAACATAAGAGGTGCAAAATAGAGCTACCTTGTAGTATTTCGTCCATATAAATTTCGTCCATATGGTTGAGAGTATGGATATTGGCGTGAAAGACTTGATTGATCAATGTTTATTCGGTTTTAAAATCATGATTGTAGTTTTTTAATGATTAGTACGGCAATGAGGTCTGACAAAAGAGCGTTATTCCTGTTTAGGTATTGAATTTCCTCTTTAAGTTCAGGTAGGGTTACAGGTTCTTTTTCAAGCTCATTCCACCGTTTCACTAAGGAGTAACTCAGTATGTGCCATTTTAATCTCGTTTTAGTCTATATTTCACACGCAAGTATTAATGCTCGTTAAGGTCTTACTCCTTAGTTCTCTACATTATGAGCAAACAAGTAATATAAGTGATATTGCAAAGAAGTAATATTAGTGTCAATCGATTGACTTTGTATACAAAATTGTATGACTACAGATTAATTATCGTATTAGAAAAATAAATAAATTCTGAAAATAATAATTACACTCAGTAATTAAAATAGATTGTAAACATTAAATTGATTTGTGATTCGACTTATTTGCATACTATATAGTTTTTTATTCCTAACTATTGGTGAAAATCAATTCCATCAAAGCATATTCCACACAAAGGCAGCAAAAATGAACTTGAAAACTTAATTTTTCAGAACGATGGCTTTTAATTGGTATTTGTTTGCACGAACGTATGCGAGCTTAAAAGTTTAAATACCTATAAATAATTTCATAGATTTATTAATGGAATTTTGATGAAACCCAACCTGACAATTAAATTTAAATTTATTTAAAAAAAAAAAAACGCAAAAAATACTAGTGAAACGTAGGGTACAGCCAAAATAATGCATAATCAATCATTTTTCATCAATTAAATTACTTAATATATTATATGGTACACAGATACGCAGCTGTTTAAAGGAAGAGTTTGAATGCATAACAAAAAGAAATTTTCGTGTGGGTTTATGAAATTTTTAAATTTATTTTCCATTAAATTCTATTTGATTATATTAAATTGGGTGGTGGTGCGAAAAATATTGCGACACTTGAAATATTGTTTTCGATTTTTCATAACCATAAATTGAAAATGTAAATTCCTAATATCGTTAGGGAATTATGCTAAAATAAAAACGAAACTATTAACAAATTATATCGTTTCACTCTCAAACTAAAAACTATTTCCCAAACTACTTGACTATTTAGAATCAGAGGATATACATAAGCTTATTAAAAAGTTAATGGATTAATTACAATAGCTATTCGAGTGAAGTATAAATACATACATAATCATCCATCTGAACAGGCCAATCGTCGAGCTGTTGATAGAATCGGCAAGCATACTCTCTAAATGAGGCAATTGAAGAAAATATAACCGCAATGAAGAAAATTGTGGACGAAGTTCTAAATTTATAAGGGCATATATTACTTGTGCCCCATTACTGACTCTAGATAAAGATATTCGTATCGTTATTTGTTTTGGCTTATAATCTGCGGCATCTTGGTATACCCAGATATTCACTTGAGACTTACAAGATACCTAAATTTATCAATTATGGTTTCTAAAACCATCCGATTATTGGACTCGTTGATTTTAAGACCAGCGAAAACTGTATATAGTTCCAGTGCATCTAGTATTTCGAAATACTAATGTTTAAAGACTCGTTTTTTACAAAAGAAGTACTCTGTTTGATTCTTATGCCCTGGATGTTTCGTTAAACATCCAGGGCTTAAGAATCCCTGATTTCAGTAATAATAAGTCTACTATGCAATAATAATTCATTTATTGGAGTTCTGGATTTCAAATTTCGAAATTGGATTTATAAATTTAAAAAGTTATTTGCAATTTAGCTTCTTGATTTATTGATTGGACTTTAGGGCCAAGCGCTGGGCAAAATTACCAGATAATGTCTATTCGTACAGCGGTTTACATAAAATAGCACGTGAGGTTAGAAACGTATTTTAGTTACCCGGTTTCAGCCACCTAGCAAATCGTTACTAAGCTATTGTCACAAAACAATCATATTTCTAATCTGCAATCGCCAAATCGCAGTTTTCAGCCAGGAATCTTTAATAATTAACTGCTGCGCCAGAAGAGATGGGACAACCGCATCTCTTGCCGTATATCCAAAATAATATATAGCTTAATGGTTAAGATAGTTTCTATCATACCGCGGTCTCGAGTTCGATTCTCACCGCTGACAAAAAATTACATGTACCGGATGACATAAAAAGCGATTGTGTGTAAAAGCATTCGTTTGGTTAACCTACAATGTGCACATTTACGTTAAAATGGTTCGCAAGGTCTCAGATGAAACGCAATAGGGGTCGTTTACGGCCTCTAAGTCATTGATTATAAATCCAAAATATCTTTTGGGACTATATTCACTGAATCTTTGGGATTATATTCACTGAATAGTCACATGTTTCAAATAAAGATATGGAACAACGCAAACTGCGAACATTGTGAGGGAGTAAAAGAAAAAACTATTGAACATTTTGTGTTCCTATTCTTCCTACTGTTCCCATAGACTGCACTGTTTTAGATCACGATTTCTATTTGAAGATCAACTGATGACCTTGAGTATATCTGATAACTTGTACTCGTTAGAAAAAGAAACAGATTTCAGGACTGAGAGTGTACGTCTGGGAAGTGATCCCACAATGAGCCAATCGAGCCTGAGTGACGAGGAAAAAACAATTTAATTAATTAATTTTATTATTTATTTAAACTAAATAAAATTATAGTTAGATTGAAATTTTTAATACCAAGACTCCTTGTGATTTGCAATTTAGCATGAAAAATTCTTTTTTGTGTCAACAATAAATTTGGTTTTATTTAATAACTTTCACCAATCTTAAAATACTTTCAACCAGTATCGATGTTGTTTCGGTCGATATATTTTCCCAAACGATCTATAACAGCTCCCATTAATATTTTACTTTGATGTGAACGGTGTTGTGCGGAATTGGCGGTTCAGTTCGTCCAATAGTAGCTCCACTGGGTTGATGGTGTAGTTGTCTTGCTGTAGAGGAAGAACCTTATAAAATGTATCGCCGATGACGGTAATTTAAAACTCAAATATAATAGGGAATACTACGTTAGATGGGTTTTTAGCAGAACACCGAAACCAATAATTTTACAAATTAAATCTGCTGTGCTCTTTATAGATTTGCTTGTCATTCTGTGGTTAAGTTCCACAATGTCTTTATCAAACTATCTATGCTAAGTGTACAGATATATTGACTCAATAATGATAGACAAAATTCCATTTGAAAAAAATCCTTCCGGTGACTGCTTGGCCATAATAATTAGTAAACTTAGATTTTAACCAAATGAATTGTTTTGAAATGCTCGAATCGTATTCCAGCTTTCACAGGATATAAATAACCGGTGGACTGAAGCTTTATTCTGACTTTCGACTTTAAAAAGTTTACCGGATGTATCTTAACTAATTCCCCAGTGAAAAATGGAAGAAAAAACGTTTAAGCATTAAACATTCCTTTAAATATCTGTTGATAACAATTTTGTTAATTTTTAATTTAAATAAACCAATTAATTATTTTTAATAATAAATAATTTATTTGTTGTTTTGAATATGTTTGAATATTTGATAAAAATATTTTGTTTTGTGCTGCTTTGTGCCTGCTGCCTTCTAATTAAATGTGTGACATAAAACACATATTAAATGTGTGAAAAAATATAATCAAATATTATTTAGGTAAAAATTATTATTTTGTAATTGATTAAATATATATATTATTTATAATATTTAATTGCAAATTAATTTATTAATAAAAATGTAGTTATAAGTAGTGATTATAGATGGCCAAGTTTCATACTGCCATTCAAAAATAAATATTAAATAAAAATTATTAAATTAATAATCATATTTTATTTTTTATTTTTATTTATTAATTAAAATAATTAAACAAAAAAATTATTATTATAAAATCGAGCGAAATAATATAAATACATGTACTTAGTTTACAAACAGCAACAACATACAGAGGAACATGTGAAGAAAAGGGGAAAATTGAAAGATATATTTTCACCAGATTTTGGTATTAAAAACAAAAAAGGAAATTAGAATTTAATTTTAGATTAAATTAGGTTGTATGTCCCACGTTTGTTAATTTAAATTAATGTTTTTTTATTTTATTTTCATTAGTCACCCACTTCACACACTTCTGCAATAGAAATCGTATTATTTTTTTTTTGTATGCGCACACATAAATTTTATTCAATAATCAAGATTAATATGATATTTCTATTGTTCAAGTGGAATTATGTATGTTTTCCTTAGTTCACTTCTATTGAAACAACAACAGTACATTGTTAGATAATTATACATATTCATATTTTTTGATTTGATTTATATATTTACTAGTTCTAATCAGTGATGTACATTTATTATATTGACTATTAATAAGTATATCAAATATTATGACACATTATTAAGTAAACTAATATGTTATATTTCACGGTATAGTTTTATCGTTCATTGAATTTACATTTATTGCACCTTAGCGTACAGAAGCCCTTATCACGATTGTAGAGCGTCACAATTTATATTTTTGTTATTTATCATGGGATGCCATAACATTTTAGTCAGTATAATTATTACAATATTTCGATTGTCCGGTTTCGAGACTGGGCTAAATGTCCGATGACTATAGAATATATTCTTAATGAGCTCATTTTCATTGGTACGTTTGGCATACAAAATAAGTATTTTGTTCGAAGGCTAAGACCGGTTTATAGTTTTTATTTTAATTAAATATTGTTATAGCTTATATTATTTGAGCATGATTATTTAGTTGAGTCAAATAGTAAGTGGACAGTCACTAGATTCCATTTCATTAACACTTTGGGTGTCAATGTTGTAATGAGCGTACACTCTAAATTCCGTTTTAGTGCAAGTGTTGTCAGAGACATACATTCGTATTTTTACACAATCACCAGTGTTGTTATGGACATACATCCCAAATTTCATCTCACTAAGCCAGTGTTCCAAATATACATTACAAATTATATCTCACCACGTCGGTCTCGTCGTGGGCATATATTTCAGAAAATTTCCACATAGGCCAAAGTGAGATGTTTACAGAAATTGGCTGTACAATTCTACTCATTATTCGTTTAGCACTATTTAGCGCTAAACTTCTCAGTACTTTATAAATAATCCACATTCACGGAGTTCCATATATTACTCTTAGAAGGAATGATTTATTTATAATATTTCTTTATTAATGCATATTCAATTTTCCAAAAGGTATTTTGAAATGTTTACGTAATGCATTTTTTTTAGTCTTCAATCCTTGATTTAGGAGCCATATTATATTAATTAAATTGAAGCTTAGTTCCTTCATTATCATAAAACACCATTCACACTTTCACTCGATTGATTGTTATAAATTCATACATTTCCTTGTATACACATCCACCTGCATTCATACAATCAGTCAGATTTGTGGTGTTCCTAAGAACATCGTAATCTGCTCGTCCTGCTGTATTTGGTAGTTTGCAGGATGTGCTCGATATATCTTCAGTTACGCTTCACATTTTACATTCATTATTTTCAAGCAAATGACGTTTAAACACTCCTTCCAATTACCATGATTCAGTTTGATTCTCTCAATAGTTCCTTAACATTCTGATACTCCCTTGAAGCTGCTTATAAAAAGGCGTGTTTCAGAGAGTACTACACAATTCACTGTTCTTTCCTTTTATTATGCTCAAGCTCTCATATTCATTTATTCCACACATTCTCTTGAAACATACGAAGTACATCTCTTGCATCTATCTTCTCATAACTTTTAATACATAAATGCATTCCAAATTGAACAGGGTGTGCCACTTAGCGTAGACATGTATTCGAAATTAATTGTATAGAATTTCGAATGCATGTCTACGACATCATTGGCGTGCTAGGAAAGAATTTTAAATGTATGCTTATAACAACATTGGCATACAGTATAATTTTTTTTGGAATATGCGTACGACAAAACTGGCGTAGGCAAATTGAATTTGGAATGTATGTATATTCAGAACAACACCAGCGTGGCTGAATGTAATTTATAATGATGTTTTGGCATAATGAAATCGGATTTGAAATGTATATCTATAACAACACTGGCATAGTAACAGATAATCTAGAATGTATGTCCGGAACTGGCCCTATAAGCAAGATTTTGGAATGTATGTCCGGAACAACAATTCAAGATACCGCTTGATATAATTCAGCAACTAATGTTTAAAACAAAAATCTACTGTTTTATCTCCCCGATCAGAGTTTGTACAGTAATATTGTCAAGAGATCAGTTTGTATAACATCTTGTCACTCAATTTTGTTGGAACCGACAAAACATGACTTTCGAACTAACATGATACTAATTGTTTATATATTTGTTTCAAAATATTGTTATTATTGGGAAATTGTGTTCAAAGGTTAATCTAATAAATAAATTATATGATTATCTTCGTGTTAGTAGATTTCATACGTAAATATAATTATTATTTACTACAACCATATGCATAATAAATCCAATTCTTCGAATTTTAAAATAATCATTGTAATAGTTAAAATGTGTACATTTTGTTTATTAATTCAGTCTCGGCTATTCAATAAGTGGTCGAGATAAGAAATCATATAGAGGAATACATATTATTATTTTGTATAGTAATTACATATATTATTTTTCCTATAATTAGTAGATTGCTTAGAAATAATAATAGATAGATTGCTTGAATGGCTTTTCTAAATTTTTAATTTATGTAAACATTAGTTTGTTCTAACTATCTTCTATGAATTTCATTAAATATTCATTGTTCACGGTATTAGATAAACATAGTGTTTTCCACATATATCGCTCAAGCTTCTTTTGCCGTTCATTGGATTATTCGATATGTATCACACCAAACCATATATACATAATAAAATAATTGGGAAATCCATTGAACGTCTTAAACCAAATATATAATTAAAGACAAATGTAAATTTAAGTAATAATTATGTAATAATTTCTAATATCTTCTTATTAAAATTGAACATACAATTACTGATAATCAACTAGAACTATTTTTGAAAAATAAAAATTTAATAATGATATGTGTTTTAATAAATTGTTTGCGTATTAAAACTATTTTTTAGATTTAAGTTTAAATTACACAGCAATAAAATTAATATCTAAAATTTTCTATTCCATTTTGAAAATAACATTGAAATCATAGTTCGAGGATGTCGTCCTGGAAAAACTGTTCAGATGACAGAAGCTGAAGTAAGAGGCTTGTGTCTAAAATCGAGAGAAATATTCTTACAACAACCAATTTTATTAGAATTGGAGGCCCCTTTAAAGATTTGCGGTGAGTAGTTAAAACACTAAATATTTTTCGGATTTATAATTTGTTTAATAATTTTTAGGTGATATTCATGGACAATACACAGATTTATTAAGATTATTTGAATATGGCGGCTTTCCACCCGAAGCAAATTACTTATTTTTAGGCGATTATGTCGACAGAGGAAAACAATCTCTAGAAACAATATGTCTATTACTTGCCTACAAAATAAAATATCCCGAAAATTTTTTCTTGCTGCGTGGCAATCACGAATGTGCCAGTATAAATCGAATTTACGGATTTTACGATGAATGCAAACGGCGTTACAATATTAAATTGTGGAAAACATTTACAGATTGTTTCAATTGTTTACCAATTGCAGCTATAATTGATGAAAAAATATTTTGCTGTCATGGCGGCTTAAGTCCAGATTTACAGGGCATGGAACAAATCAGACGAATAATGAGGCCAACCGATGTACCCGATACAGGATTGTTATGTGACTTATTGTGGAGTGATCCGGACAAAGATGTTCACGGTTGGGGTGAAAATGATCGAGGTGTTAGTTTTACATTTGGTGCCGATGTAGTTTCCAAATTTTTAAATCGATATGATCTGGACTTAATTTGTCGAGCACATCAGGTAATCATGTTTAATAACAAAATGTTTATCTTTTATATCAACATATATTTTATTTTGTTTTTGATTAGGTTGTTGAAGACGGCTATGAATTCTTTGCTAAACGACAATTAGTCACGTTATTTTCAGCACCCAATTACTGTGGAGAATTTGACAATGCTGGTGGAATGATGTCAGTAGATGAAACTTTAATGTGCTCGTTTCAGGTATGTTGTTCTATCGCTTTTACATTCGATTGGTAATATTCAAGTACTGTTATAGTCAGACAAATATTTTATTATCATTTGAATCACTTAACATAAACAACAGCGTTTTCCGGTAAAATAACAAGAGAATTGCACAGTTTCAGTTCTTATGCTTCCGAGGGTATCTAACTTGAAAGATAACAGTTATCGAAAATCGCCAAATGAAACCAAACCTGTTTGTTTGCTTAATTATTGAACAGGATATTTAGATAAGGCACGTGAACATCTTGTAGTCAAGAAAAAAAATCATAACTGTCCTTATTCATCCGATTGTAAGCTTCGCTTACTCATTCAATAAGTCTAATGTTTTTGAATACGTACTGAAGTAAGAAAATGTCCGCATAATATTGAAAAACCGAAAGTACACGTCACATTTGTTTAATTAGAATTAAGGTGTGAACGCAATATCCTACTCTTCGATCCACACAATTGTACCGTATCAAAACCAGCAAAAAAGCCACGGTGAAGGCCACACATAGATAATACGAGAGTTCACTACGAATTATAATGAAAGCAACAAATTAATAAATTAAAGCGATTTAAGCCAAGGTCAGACAATTGCAAATATTTGATTAATGTGTAGTATTACAAATATGGAACAAATATTTGTAAAATAAAATTTTGACTGTCTATACGATTTGAAAAATATTTATTTATAATGTTTGTTTTTTTTTTGTTCAACATGTCTTTATAATAACTAACGATATTTGCTTAATATTTCATTTATGTGTTTCGCTATTTTGTATGTTGGAGCTGTGGTGAAGTTTATTAACGGCCTTACTGGTGTGTCTTCTTTATGTATTTTTGGTAATCCTATTATAGGTGGTGCCGATGGTTTTATTGCCTTGTTGAATCTGATGGTTCTATCATTTAATGTGTTGATGGATTTATTGATGGTTTGTTTTATTTTGATGTTATATTCACTGGTAGGATCCATTTTTAGTTTTTCTATTGAATTGTTGTTTATGTATTCGTTGATTTTTTTGTCATAATCTTTCATTTTCATTATGACTAGTGTATTTCCCTTGTCTGCTTTGGTTATTCTGGCGTTGTTTTGTTGTACCTTTTGGTATTAACAATTTTTGACCCTAGAATCAATTACATTGTTTGTATTCGTAAATTATTACGAATTCATTCGCATCCTGTGATATTTAAGATGGTTGTTAGTTTCAAAAATTAGCATACCGCTAGTTAATGTTGCATTAGCCCATTGGCATACCATACAGCAAACGTAATTGCATTCAATCTTGGTTTTCAATGAGGAATTTCATGAGAGTATTCTTGTAGTTTCCACTACGCCGAGAGTGAAATTGAGAAATTGAAGAACAACAAGACACCCGGAACGGATAACATACCAGCCGAATTATTCAGACACGCTACATCCACAACAATGAAAACCATAACTCCTCTCCTAACCGAAATTTGAAACACGGGCAAAATACCGCGGAAATGGAAAGAAGGGCCTGACCATAATGAGACTAAGAAAGGTTACCTAAGGGAATGTTAAAATTGGCGAGGTATATCGCTTCTTAACACAATAATCAAGGTATTATCAATGATCATCCTCGATAGAATATCGCCTACAATAAACACGAAACTTAGAAAAGAACACACTGGATTCAAACCAGGGCGAAGTTGCACTGACCATATAAATACAGTTCGCTTCATCATAGAGCAATCAAATGAATTGAACTCATCACTATACCTTCTCTTCGTGGATTTCGAACGCGCCTTCGACACCATACACTGGAATGCAATATGGAAGATACATTGCGAAATGGGCATGCCGATCAAAATAATCCAACTCATACAAGAAATGTATCGGGATGCAGGCAACCGAGTACAACTCAAAGACAAGCAAAGTGAAACATACTACAACAATCATGGAGTACGACCAGGATGTGTACTCTAACCACTACTGTTCCTAGTAGAATTAGATAGTGTCATGAAGAAAATGGACTCACCAGTCATCCAATGGTATTCAATGGGGGTTAACGAACAAACTCAATGACCTGGATTATACAGACGGTATGCAGCAGAAAATACAAAAACTATCGGACTAAGCAAACGAAGAACATTAAGAGAACATTAAAACATTAAGAGAACATTAAAACTGACGATGATGAGCTGAAATAAGATGGAAAAGTCTAGTAATTTAATTTATGACATTTTTCCGCGACTGATTCTTAGACATGGTCCATTCTATGAATCCAATTTTCCAGCACTCTGAGCGTTTGAGCCGAAAAATACCGTTAATAATACGTGCTTTGTTCGCTCCTAATGCGAAAATTGATTGTGGTTTATAGATATAAACAAGTGATCAGATACCGCCATAAAAGTTATCTAACGGCATTAAATCACAAGATTATTAGGCTCCCTTTATTATAATAAATCGATTGTGTGGTATCCTGGGAAATGCATTATCCTGGTGAAACCACAAGCCGGCTACATCAATATTTTGAATTTTTGGCAATAAAAATGCATTGATCATTGCTCTGTAGTTTACGCCATTGCCGCCAGTAAGGTTAGCCCTTGAATCACTTCCAGTTGTTTATCAGCACAAATATGACAATTTTGTTTGTTGGTGTATTCATTCAGCCAAAAATGAGCCTCATCGCTGAACACAATTTTTTGATAAAAAAACGAATCAATTTGGCATTGTTCCAACGCCTTTGAGTCGTTGACTCAGAGGGAGGTTAACCGGTTTCAATTCTTGAACAAGCTGTATTTTTTATGCCTTCAAACCAAAATCTCTTCAAAATGCGCCGCAATAAAAGACTTCAGCTTGGGAATGGCGACGAATTGATTGATTGCGGTCTTCAGGTGTACTTTCAGTTACACCAGCAATATTCACATTAGATCGACTTGTAGGCACTCTATTTGAATGATGAATATCAAATAAGGAAAAAATGGTTCGAAATTTATTGATTGATTCGCGAATTGATCGTTTAATTGGAAAATTATAAACACCACAAAATGGTCGAAGGGCACGCTGTTTGCTATGTATCAATAAACACTGAATTTTGAAATCAATTTTTCAATTTTGTAAACGTTCTTCTCACTTAAGAAAATACTTAATAAATACTTAACATAAATGTGATATGAACAAAACAGTTATCACGCATGAATCCTAATTGGAAAAGGTACCTTCTATTGAAGCACTCTTTATAAATTTTAAAAAATTAAAAACCTCTATCTTACAAAATCATTCATCTCGAAAATTATCTGACTCGATAAAAATTATTTAAATTAAATTATTATTAAACATAAATTTTAATTTCAGATTTTGAAACCGTCCGAGAAAAAAGCCAAATATCAATATAGTGGTATGAATTCAGGACGACCAGCTACACCTCAACGCAATACACCTAATGTTCCAACAAATAAAAAGAAATAATATCATATAGTACCACTTCCATATTATCCACAATAATTAATTTATGATTACGTAAATAATTGTTCTAAGTTATTAAATAATTTGGAAATATAAAATATCATTTATGTATATTATATTATTTATCTAGTTATAATAATTATACATATGCATACATAATATATAAATAAAACAAAAATAGTCTTTTTCAAACAAATACAAATATATATATATAATTTATTTTTCCTTTTTTAATTTCTTCAGAATTATTAATATTTTTAAAATAAATATATTAGCGTTGGAAATTTATTACTTATGGATTATATAAATATAATTTAATTCTTATTATAAATAAAATCAATGTTTTTAACGTACTAGAAAGTGAAGAAGAATATTACCAAATTTGTATTTTATATATTTTTTTTTATAATTTAGAAATCGTTTAATAATGAAAAATTAACATATTTTGACGAGGATATGCGGGAATATTTATGTAGCCAGAATATAATATTTATGGTTAACATCGAAAGTATGCTACCTGCTTCAAAAGTGTATTATATTCTCTCTATGTTGTGTTATATGAACAATGATTTTATTTATAGCAATATAAGTAGTATAATTATATACTCTTATTACTAATTATATAATTTTTATTTTAAATAGAAAACTTTATGAATTTTGAATTTAATATTTTGTGTTTGAATTATATTTACGAGTATGAATTTTATAAATATATACAAAAATTTAATTTTTGTAAAATAACCTCAATTTCAATAATTCACAAGTATATTATATACCTAGTGTTTTTATTTATATTATTTTGATCATAAAAACCCCCATAAATATTTAAAATTAATTGTTTAAAAAAAAGAAACGTAAAATGTGTTATTAAAAATAAAATTAAGAACAAAAAAAAAATATTTTTCTATTAAGATCTTTTTTATCAATAAAAAGCAAAATGAATGAAGTAATTTTATTTTTGATAAGCAATCGTGAGTAAACGATAAAAGTAATTTAAACAAATAAAAAAAAATCTTTAGCTGTGCAGATCTATTTACTTAGATATTTTGGATATGTAAATATACAATTTTCGTATGTTTTAAAAAATTTGACCAAATTTTATTGTTATTATATCCACCCCCTTGCTGACAATCAAAATTAACATATTATGGTATCTTTTTTGTCGGATAATGCATCTCCTACAATTTTACAACAAATATTTGTTAATTTAGTTAACTGGCAGCTAAAGTACCAAGTTATTGAATTTTGTTATCCAATGCCTTAAGATATTCAATGATTAAATTATAATTTTCTACCAAATTTTTAAACATATATACTGTTTTTTTAAGTAATGAACGAAAAATTAATTTATTTGAATATTTAGTCAATATTTTATTTTGAAAAACGATTTATTTATTTAGTAAGCAACCAATATTATATTACAAGTAATTGTTAAAATGAAAAAATAAAACGTAAATAAAACTGTATACATAACTAAGAATTACATCATTTTTAACCAAAAAAAAAACACAAAAAAATAGAAAACCACCTATTCTACATTCTTACAATACATAATTTATTAAAATTGTATATCCGTAAAACTTAAAGCAAAAAACATGTATCACCTGCAAAAAAATATAATAATTAACAGAAAAAAATAAACTATTGTTTAAATATAAATAAAATGAAATCATAATTTATGGCAATAAAGAATCCTATTAATTTTATTTGAAATGTCGATACTTGTGTGGATTGTGTTTGGATTTATCCGGTATTAATCCGGTTGTTTATTAAAACAACTGCAATTACACGTTTTATACCAGTAAGATAATAGGGTGTCCCGACACGAATGTCTTTACTTTTACCACTTCGCACTGAGAAGCTATAGGCCTATTAAGTTATAGGCGTTTAAAGCGGCGCCTTCGAACGTAGCACTTTTTATTTAAATTAAACCATTATCTCGAAAAATAACCATTTGTTTTTCGCAAGGCTCATATCATTAAAAAGATGATAAAATTTTTTATAAATAAATATGCTGGTATGGTATGTGTTTTATACGAAGCTAATGGAGATCGGACGCTTGCTCAATGGATATATTGAAATTGATATACACTCGCGGACAAAATTAACACATATTTTTTTTTTTGTAATAAAAAAAATCCCGCTGGTTAATTTTAATACTACTAGTGTCAAATGATAGCACATTTATATTTTTATCAGAACCACCTTGAATAAAGTTTACTGCAAGCCAATCAATTAAATTTTTCAAAAATGCTTAATCAAAAGTGCATTGTGTTTGAAATCCAACGCAACGATCGGCTTTTGTTCCATTGCATATCAATTATTTTTAAATGCAGTACCACTAGTTCTTGTAAATGTGTTCTTAAGCAAACACCTAATATAAAATCCATTGTAATATGGCACCCGTTCAAGAGCTGGAGGCGGTTAAAGTGGTCACATTGTATCGGGAAGAACACAAGTATAAATCGCACGAAAATTAGGAATTAATCGGATTTTTTTCGATATCGGATTTTTTCATAAAATCCAAACCGTTGCGAATTTTCCTATTATGAAACTGTTTGGTCGAATTTTTCAAAGGCAAATCAAATTGTTCGCTAGTAGTTGTTGCCCTAATAAATTCAAAATAAATAATTAAATTATAATTATGATTTAAATATAAATATTTTAAATATATTATACTTACATTTTAAATAATGTTAAATTTAATTTTTTCTTTTATATGTCGTAAAAATATTATGTAGATTGAAATAATTGAACTTATTCGATAACACAAATGAAATTCGTCTACTAATTAGCAGTCGAATTTTGACATTGGATTTTCGGAAAATCCGATTTCGTTTTGACTTTATAGTTTCATAATAGCGGATTTTTCGATATCGGATTTTCATAATAGCAAAATTCGCTTTCGGATCCGATATCGAATTTTTCAGAATAGCCCCCCAGTCTTCGGTTTCACGAATACTTAAGCGGTATTGTGAGACCTTAGAGTATAAAAGAAAGCCCGGACAAGGACGTAAAAGGTGCACAACCGAGCATGACGATCGATTTTTAAAAATGAATTCGTTACGAGATTCGTTACGAAAGCGAACTTCTACCCAACTCAAAAATGAGTGACTAAGTGCGCGTCAAGTGAATATTAGTGTCAGAACAGTTAGACGAAGATTAAAAAAACTCCAAAACGGCCCGTAAAAGTTCCCCGGCTTCTTCCCCGCCACAAATCCAGCCGTTTAGAATTTGCTCATACTCATCCAAATTGGGGAACTGTTCAATGGGCCACTGTTCAGATGAGACCAGCGTCCAATTATGGAAACCAGATGGACATAATCTTGTATACAGAAGAGTTGGAGAACGCTACGCACCGTGTAACATGGTGCAAACTGTAAGCTTTGGTGGGAGGTTCAATAATGTTTAGGGGTGGAATCAGTTGGGAGGGCCGTACGGAGCAGGTGGAGATTGGTTTGAGGATGAATGCAGATTGGTATGCTCGGAACATTCTTGGCCATCATGTTTTGCCATATGTGGGCTTCATGGGTTTTGACAGTTTTGTGTTAATGCATGATAACGCTCCAGCTCCAGTCCACGTTGCTGCAACGGTACGACAATATCTCCAAGATATTGGCATTCGTGCACTTAAGTGACCACCAATGAGTCCTAATCTTAATCCGATCGAACACGTGTGGGACATTCTAAAACGCCGTATTAGAGCTAGAAATCCTGCACCAGATTCGACAGCAGAGCTGAGAGTTGCAGCGCAAGAAGAGTGGAATCTCATTCCGCAAGAAATGATACAAAGCATTCTACTTAGTGTGCCCAGAAGGATGGAAGCTGTAATAAGGGCACGGGGGGGGGGGGGGGGGGGGTAAATACTCATTATTAAATTAATCAAATTTAATTGTAATAAAGCTAGATTTAATGTTTATAAACCGCTTTTAAAAAAATAGTTCGACACATTTTAACATTTTGCAATGAAAAATAGCCGCTATAATTCCCTAACGCTAAAATTCCCGCTATAATTCAGTTCCACTGAAACTGTCCAGCGGGATTTTTTTTATTACAAAAAAAAAATATGCGTTAATTTTGTCCAGGAGTGTATATTGATATTGATTGCCATCCGTTAACATGTTTGTTAATGCAGATCGGATTTACGGGATAACGGATGTTTTTTTAATTAATCGGTGAGATGTGCCATCATGGCGTTACACCATAATACTGAACGATTCTTGCGCGAAATTTACAACTATCCAACGACTAGGTTAGGAAAATTGCGGCAAAACCGGAATTTCAAAATCTCCATCCTTATTATTACCAACGGTCCAAGATATTTTGGATACTGACAAGATAACAAACAAAAAGGTTTGTGAATGGGTAATCCAGAAACAAACCCAAGACTTCTGGTTTACAAAAAAAAATCATATTCACTGATGAAGCTGCATTTACCCGAGACGGATGAAACACCTACCAACATAAATGATAAACAACTACCAACATAAATTCACCGTTAATGTTTGGTGTGGTATATTTGGAGATGAATAAGTAGGACATATAATATTCCAGATAGATTTGATGGTCCAAAATATTTAAATTTCCTAAAAAACCAATTCGAAGAACTCTTGGAAGAAGTTCCGTTGATTAATCTGTGATCATTGTCCTGCCGTATTTCTAGATGTATCACAGGCTTTCGATAGAGTGTGGCATAAGGGTCTTATCCTCCACGATCAGCAAAATAGGGACACAAAATTAATACCAATTGCTCGAATCGGTTTCTCTCCAAACGAAAATATTATCAAATGAAGAAACATACTCAGATTTTTACCCAGCCATAGCATTAGGGCCCATATCCTATGTCTACTTTACACTTCTGATATACCGAAAACGGAAACACTCTTCATCGGAACTTTTACTGATCAAGTAGTTGAATAGTTACAGCAAGCACTCGAAAAAATCAGCCAATGGTCCAGGGATTGCAAAATAAAGCTTAACGAGCTAAAATCAATACATGTAACATGCACGTTGCGGCACAAAAGCAGCAACCTCCATACATTTCTCAGAGGGTTTCAAATTACCTAAGCTGAATCTGCTAAATTTCTCTTATTGCATCTTGAATCAAGATTGAACTGGAAATACCACGTTAGGCAAAAAGTAGAGGTTTTTAAAACAACGCAAGATGTACTGACTATAGGAAGAAATTGTAGTCTGTGCAAACGCCTGATCTACGATAGTAATTAAACCAATTTTGACGTAGGGTATCCAACTCTGGGGCTGTACTAACCAATGAAATAGTTTAGTTCAATAACAAATGTTGAACGCTACATAACCAACAATTACTCAACGAGCTTAATGTTAAATGGATTGATGAATTGGTCTAGGAATTTACCATGAAACATGAAAGAAGATTACTGCATCATAACCAATAGTGAAGCCATACAGCCACTCACATTAATCTTTATTTAGCCCCAAATATTAACCTAATTTTTGATTTCAGCAGTAACTAGAATATTATTTGTTACACGGATCAATGTTGCTCTCAATTCACAAATAGCTAACTTTAGTGCCATACCCGCAGCCATTGGTCTGCAATATATAAATTTCTTCTGTCAAATTAATTATCTTTTAAGAATGCGGTGACAGCATCCAAGATCGATATTATCAAGATTGATTTTAGCATCCAATACCAGCATCAGATAACTTATCGATGTGTATTGAACAACTAGTGATTATAACACTAGCCGTGTTTTGTAACGCAATTTACCAGTACCATTAGTTTTGGTTCCCCATTAAAAAGTTCAGCTTTTATAGTTTATCTCCTGAATTGTTTATCAGGTCGGCCGGTTTAACGCTTCTTGAACGACAATGGATCAGACATCCACTATCATTACAAAATTAATGTTTTTTTGCGTTCTTGATGAATTTCGTTGTTAATCCAGAATCTGCACAGAACTAATATCTAACGAAAGTTCTTCGTGAAGGAAGCATAATGGTAAAATCATCACTTAACTCTCCTGTATTGAAAACTGTTGTCCATTATCGAACCCCAAAATTTATTTTAATTATGACAAAATTAATTATGATTGCCAAACGATTATGATGGCTCTGTTAATTTCTTGATTAAACCTCATTATCTGCAACGTCCGCAACTTATGTCGAAATCGTATTTGAAGTTGTTCCCCTTATCTCTTTGACTTAAAATATTGTAATACCAACCGAAAACATTTCATGATTTCAAATCTAATGTGGCGAATGACGTCAGTTGTTGCTTACTTGTTTTACACATATTGTATTTAATTTTTTATCTAACTTCCTTTTATAACTAGACAAATACTTTGATCCCAATTACTGTACGACAAAGTTTGATGTTATCAAAATTACAATTTTTCCTACACAAAAAGCTTTGTGATAAAATTCATTGGACTGCTTAATTTATATTACATGTGATAGATTAATAGTAATTTAGTAGATTAATAGTTTACAATTAAAGTTAGTCATTGATCCTCATCGTATGGTTTAATATGATCGTTTAGGCCAAACATAGCTAGAAGATTGATTGTATTTTCCAACACATGTCATTATTAACGGAATAACTGATAATATCATTCCATAGCAAACAGCTATAGATCTAATCTATATAGACCATTTTAATTTACAAAAGTTTTAACTATACACATTATTTTGAACTTGTAAGCTCATTTACAGAAGGATATGTAGTTAATAGATTTCCGAAAGGCCACGAAACTTTATATATCCCCCGCATTGCTATACATTCGTTCGTTCTTTAAATCATTGATATGCACTGAACGAGAATTCTTTTCGTCCCATTTTTCAATGTTATGCACTGAGACTCAGTTGAATACCAACAAAGTATTGAAGTGTTGTCCGGTATTGAACTGGCCATGACGGAGTGAAATGTCCTATATAAATCCAACCGCGCTTTAATTTTAGAAATTTTTCTTCAAACACATTTTTTAATCGACACAGGTGCTGATGTCTCGGCCTTGCCGGATCACTTCATCAAGAATTCATACATCTACTCCTCATTTAGTTTATTTGCAGCAAACGGCTTCACAGTAAACGCTTTCGGAACCAAAATCTTAAAACTCGACATTGGGTTGCGTCGAGTACAAATCGACAAGTCAGCAACAGACCCAGTGTCTTCAACATTATTTCAACATTTCCAACAGTAATTAACGGTGACATTACTACATTAATAATAATCCCTGATAAACTCATATTAGTGAAAACAGAAAACCAACACGTGATGAAACTCAGGATTTGTAGAAACTAGTGGTAGTCTTTGGTCCAGTTCAGTACATGTACAACAATACAGTTAAATGCCGAAGATGTTACTAGTTCTCTTGAGATACAACCAACTGCATTTAAAAGCAGTAGGGGCTGGTGTGACTGGTTCATATATCATAACGGGTTATCATCTGCCAAAAGCTTCCATCGGATTTTCAGCGCATCATAAATGATTTACTAACAAAAAATCATACAGCAATTTTAAGACGATGAGCATGATAGGTTAAAATCTTAATAAGATACGAAAATCACTTTTTGAGGTCATTTGCCAGACGAATAAGGTTGTGATTTAGTTGCAATATCAGTTGATGGTCCGAGGAACAAACCTTTTAAACGACAATATACACAAGTTTTATGAAACATGATTGTACCAATAAAAAAAACTTCTGTCACACCACCGAGGTAAATAAAAAACCACCAGTCTTAACACTAGCAGAAAGGGTTGCAATGGCTTGAAACATTCTTACCAAATTCGTACAGTGAAAAATAGGGCGAATCAAGCGTTTCAGGCGAATATGAAAAATCGGATGATCTGAACAATTTTACTATTTCTTAATAGAGTATTCTCATATATCTTATGTAGTAACTATATTAGCTATTAAACTATGGTGTCTAACTAAAATCTAATTAAGTAACCAGAGCAGTGCAATAAAACTGATATTACCTATTTTTCTACTGATTTGAATGTCTAGAAATCCCCGACTAAATGGTGCAAATGTTAAAGCTGTGGCAGGGGGGTACCGGGGTCGAATTCCGGTACCGGATTCGAATCTATATATGACCCCCTGTTGGAGTGCAGAACTCATGGGCCAACCTATTTTCCATCTCACTACTATAGGCTGGCATGGAGCTATGCTATTCGATAATCGAATGTGTAAGCTTCGCTTGCACATGGAATTAGCCAACCTGTCAATTGTTAGTGTAAAAGGACCCACTGATGTAAGCCAACCCCAAGACTCATTTTACAATAATTTGGATAATCTGACGGACTCTATCTGACGGAGCACGATGTCAGATTGCTGACTTTAATGTTAGAGCTGGTAGAAATACTGACTTATACAATAATATAGGTCCGTACTCCCGACACGAAACTGCGACTTAAAATGGGGAAAGAATTATGTACATACTTTGCGATCGCTCATGATCTCACAGTGGCAAGTACATTCTTTCCTCATAAAAATATCCATTTGGAAACATGGACACATCCACGTAAAACATCCCAAAGCCAAATTGACCATGGGTTGATTTCTGAAGAGCGGGCGCGGGTTGTCCAAGACGTGCGATCGTATCGGTCGTCAACAAAATTCGTAGGTAGTGACCATTATCTGATCACTGCAAAGCTACGATGGAATTTTTCGTACAAGTCAACTAGGACAGGTGAATATACAACGCGATTCTCCTGTGAAGGTCTAATAAGCAATACCATTTTGCGATTCAATTATCCATCTGATGAAGTGACATCGTTCACTTCATCAGATGGATTGAAGAAGAATGTGCTGGGCAACATCGACAACCGAGGTTTTCAGAAGTATTGAAAACCTCGGTTGTCGATGTTGCCCAGCACATTCTCGATATAGTTAAAACTAAGCCCAAAAATGATTGGTTTGATGAGGTGTGTCGTCTTGCAGTTGAGCAACAAAATATAGCCCACAATGAAGCGAAGACTCGGTTCGAAATCCGACAATACAAGTTTCATAATAGGGTAAATCCGTGTCGAATCGAATGTTTTCGTTAACGGAAAAATCCGACTCGGATTTATTTCATAATAGCCCCCCAGCATTTAAGGGGCCAATAGTACGTCTTTTTCTGGTATATAGGAACTGTAATTATACTCCAAAACCAATCCATAACCATTTAAAAATTAACGACTCGAAGGCTGGGCTTCCAACTATCCTTTATCGACAAGCTTAGCAATTTTGCAGGCCTCTATTATGTGAACACATAAAAACACGATTTAAATTCATTTTATTTTAAATAAATCTTGTATTTTAATATCCTACATTTATAAAAAAAATATTTTTTGATTTTTTTTGTTCTTTTTATTAAACAATCAAAAATTTTGTTTTTCTTTTATTTTGTTATCATTATGACAAAAATAATATACCTATATTAATAATAATTATAAGTTAATATTTATTTTTGTCGATTTGATTGATAATATTTAAAAAATATAAATCTACAAATTGGTAATATTGAAATACATACTCTTAAAGTATCTGCGTACATAAACTATGTATTTGTTATTAAAAAGGATCATTTTTTTTTTCTTAACTCTGGGTGACTTCAACACATTTGTAAAAACTAATATTTATAATATATATGTATATTATTCATATATTTACTATAAATTGTCGGCCAGAATGATTTCGTTTATCTTATACAAACGTTGCCCCAAAACAATAATATTTTAGTTTGATATATTGCGCAAAAATCCTGGTGCAACAGTATAAAAATGTGAGCAGTATATAAATTGTATACAATAGTTTTGTATTAAAATTGATTAGTTGTGTGTATTCCATTTTTATTTTTTTAGGTTTCTATTACAAACTAACATTTAATAGAAATATGTACAGTGTTTTTTTTATGTATTAAAATTAATTTAATTAAACCAAATTAAAAAATCAAATGATTTTTATTTATTATTTTATTTAACTTTCGTATTATTTATATTTTGTAGTTTGTTTGTTTTATATATATAGATATATTCATAAATCAATATTACAAAATAAAATATAATTCTATTCTTTAGAAATATTAGTAGATGTCTACCGCAAAATTAAATAAATCTGTTACTATTTGATTAATATAGACTGGTGAGTATATTAATTAACAAAAATTATTTATAATTTTATAAATTTCAACTCGTCCATAATAGCACAAGTAAATTAAATTACAGTGACATGGGTCAATATAATTTATGATTTATTTTTGAGTTTCCGCGAATGTTTATGATTTTTTGAAAGATTTTTATAATTGCGTACAACTAGATTTTTTCCTGTTGACAATATTTTTTGAACCTAATTCCATTCTCTAAAATTTTTACGTTACGAAAATGTACCAGTACAACCCAACCCATACATGATATTGTGCGCCTTTCATATGAGTTACTCGTAACTTAATAATAAAAAAAATCACTTTTAGCGTACAACGCTGTCTGTTTTTTGTATTTTTGTTGGCATATGTGTTCCAATGCGCCAACCAACTTGGCTAAATTATTATTTGGATCATTAAGCCTATATATTGAATTAAAACCTTTCGGGGTTTATATGTATCGGACTAAATAACCGGTTGCGAGAAAACATTATAATTTTAAAATACTACTTTATTCGAGTTGTTTAAATATAAGAACTACTTATTAATCTCGCACTTCAAAGAGACGGGGCCTCTCCACGATGTGTGATGTGAACAAATGTTGACGATAATTGTTTATTTGTACAAATCGCATATCGTGTCGAGCCACCATATATAACCACGATATATCCGTAATTCGATTGTCCCTCAAAAAATCAGAACCATATCGCTAGAATTATCAAAATTAGATAATAATAATTATTATTTTGTATTAAGAGAAATAAAATTAATAAATTTAATCTAACTTTAATTACATTTAAGATATATTAAAAATAAACACAAAAACGAGTGATAAGATTACAATTTATGTCTTGTGAATTATTTATTTTCTTCCTTTACCTATGCTACCTAAAAATAAATTAGTTTGACGACTACTATTACTACTATTACTTTTAGTTTGTACTCTTTTTATTTTCTTATGATTATCAACAATATTATCACCAGTCTCATTTAACTTTCGTTTTGGCGATATAACTTTCGTGTAATTGTGTGATAATACGGCGGAGACCGTTGCAGGTGATGTGGCCATCGTCACAATTGGAATTGAAATTTTAGGAAGATGTTGTGATCCTGGTGATGATGGATGCGGTGTTATTTGCTCCATATTATCATTTACAACGTGAGTATTATTGTATATAATATCACATTTTCTGTCTGTTTTATTTGGATTAGTTATTTGTACTTCATCAGATTTTTCATTTGTTAATTTTAAATTATTTTCACTTATTGTATCGTAATCCTCTTCATCATTTACAATTGGTTCTATTCCCATATCTTCTGGTTTGACACCTTGATTAACTAGTGCTTCCATCTCTTCTGGTGGGACAGCTATCATTTGTCCGCACGATGTACAAACAGGTGTTGCAGGACTTTTTGAACGCCAATATTGAAGTTCGGTTTTGCACTTGTTCAATTCCTATCAATGACATTTTATTTGATTATACTTTAAAAATTGCGAAATTATTGGTTTTAATTCTAGAATAATTCATACCAAGTTTTAATTAAATAGCATACTAACCAAACTATCATATTGTCATTCATAAAACAAACGATTTTATCTTTCATTAATCCATACAAACAATTCTATTCAAGAACCGTGGACTAACGGGAGCAAAACTAAACGCCTTATTCCAGGAACGTCAGTCTCTCTCCTGACTAATAATACCTGCTCGAGACCTTGAGACTGTGTTTACAATTACAGACATGAATTAGACTCCTAAATGAAATCTGTTACAACGACCTTACTACAGTCGGCTTTGAAGGAAAGGAACATAATATGAGGCGGAGGTTCTTCTGATCTTCATCGTTATACTCAAGAGTTTATCAAAATGATAAAGTAGGCAAACCGTTATGATATCCCAAATCATAGCCAGATGCTATGCAATGTCATACCACGTATTTTGGGGCAGTGCGGTATGATTGCTAGAAGACTTTGCCTCGTGCAGGAAGTAATAGGTATTACTCTTGTCTCGCGGAGCCAAAGTTGACGAAGCTCTTATCATCACTTATGAAAAGAGATGTCCTTTTTTTAGGCAGAACTGGAACACTAAGGAGGACCAGGGCAGACTGAAGAAGCAGACAAGAAAACAAAGCCATGAAATCCGGTATAACGAAGATTGAGACTTGTACAAATCTTCACAAAGATAGTACAAGAAATGTATCCGAAGTGAAAAAACATCGAAATAGAGATGTTTTTGCGAGGAGGTGGATAACTTTACTGGGACCCCTACGCTCAAGAGAGTTCTCTGTGGTAATATAAAGGCCCTATCGGAACTCTAGAGAAACCTGGTGGAATAAGGAAAAAAAGAATTCTTATTCACACAACAACTACCAAGTCTAGAGATTGGAACTTGATGGAAAAGGTGATGACAATAGATAGAATCCGATGGAGCATCGGTCCTTTCTCTAAATATAAAACACCAGGTCGTCTGTAACTAGATATTTCCGGGTCTAAAACTCACTGGACAACAAGGAATCTGCCTTGGGAGCGTTTCTCGACATCAAAGGTGCGTTTGATATTGTTTCCTTCAGTGTGATTATTTCTGCAGCTGAAAGACATCGCATGGAAACCACACGTATACGGTAGTTTAGTGCCCTACTTATATCAAGGAGAATTACTGCAGAATTAAACAGTGCTAGCATTACGGTGATGACTCGAAACTATGGAGTTTTATTTCCGCTCTTGCGGGTCCTAATCAAATCACTGCTGGTCTTATTAAACAAAACAGATTTTACAATCAGGGTTATGCCGATAATATCGCCATAATAGTGGTTGGTAGATATACGGCTGTACTATGTGATCATATGCAAATAGCGATTAATATAGTTGTAGCCTGGTGTAGGGCTCAGATTCTATCAGTCAACCCTAGGAAAGCTGAGACGATTCTTTTCACAAGACGCAGCACTTTGGAAAACTTTAGTCTTCCAAAAATTGGGACTCATACTATCCCGCACTTTTCAGAAGTCAAGTATCTTGGAATCTGGTTAGATCGGAAGATAATCTTGCAAAACCAAATAGAGACGAGAAATCCAATAAAGCATATAACGTGAAGGGAAACCTCTAGTCCGCCTTCAAAGACTTGTTTATTTGAATATTTTGGGAGCTAGCTCTTGAGACGGCATCCTATCTCTCCTGATATGATGATGATCTTTACTGATGGATCAGTTTGCTGTAATCTGGCTTGTGCCAGGTTATACATACTAAATCCTGAGGTGAAATAATCTATCCACCGTTTAACAGCGAGGCTAATCTAAAGGCGATTGACTCCAATTCTGTTTCGTCGAAACTTGCTTTGGAGACGGTAATTGCCTTGAATCGACTAGGCACTCCGAGTGAAGTTAAACTTACCTGAAGGCCCAGTCAAATGGATATCAAAGGATATGTATTTACTGAAAAAATGAGTCCTGTTTGGGTTCCAAACAAAAGAGATGGGATAACCTCATCTCTTGTCGCCTATCAAAAAATCTTTTTTGGAACAATAAATCAGTAAGGATCCAAATCCTTCTTGAATTACGATAGACCCATATTGACGATCTTTCTATATCTTCTCACGGGACATTGTTCCCTGAATACACATGCTCCGAAAGACAATTCGGAACAACAAATTTCGCCATAGAATGCATTGATGTATCAGATACATTGTACTTCATTCGAAGAACAAATGGATTTCGGGACTGCGACGTACTTTTTGGAAGGGGTATCTTAAAGGTGAAAGTAAAAATATACCCAATTTCGGTTTTGAAAACAAAATTCAAAGAAATAATAATATACGGTCCAAAACTCGATGTTGGCCGAAATACCGAATTGTAATTTAAAAATACGACCTATCATAATGTTTACTATTCATCCCAATCATAAAATATTACACATCCTTGTGAATCTATGTTTTGTTCATCTGTAACAAATATTCTATATTTTTATTAATTGCCATTCATCTAGCACACAAAGTTGATCCAAATATTCACTATTGCTCAAATTAGATGAAAAAAATTACATATAAAATGATCGAACCTGTAATAATGTTGAAAATTTTCTCGACATTTCCTCATTTTTCTTATCATTCTCATCTAAACGATTTGCATATTCTATTGTTTGTTTTTGTTGTTCGGCTAACAATTTCTGTTGATCTGATATTTGTTTAGCTTGCTCATTTGCTTTGCGTTTGCATGAACGCAATTCATTTCGCAAAACGGATAATTGATTATTGTAACTTAAAATTGTTAAAAAAATCGATAATTATAATATATTTCAAACAATGTTATACTATCTAGACTTATTGTTCTCTTACCGTTTCATTCCTTGTTTTATTTTACGTATTCCTTTTCTTAAGACCATATTACTTTGTGGAGGCGATGGAATCGAACTGGAATTTGTTTCACGAACCGAAAGTGATGATTTTGTTTCCAATAAAAAATTTTGTTTTGTAGTTGCTAAAATAAACTTGTGCAATTAGTATTTTCTAAACCAAATGTAATCATTATATTTTTTCATTATCATACAGAAAAAAGTACGCTGAAAATCTGGCAAAGTTGGTTCAATGTATTCTTTAAAATATTCCATAGCCATTGTAGACAAATCAAATAATTCATCTGTTACTTTAAAAGGACGAGCTAATTTGGGTGTATTTCGAATATAATTTAATACATTGTACACCTCATCCAAAATCTAAAATTTTGAATAGATTTATAAATATTTCATAATAAATAAATGTTTGTACTTACACCACCAGGAAAAAAACAACAGTGCTTTCTCTCGATATGTTTGCCGAATGTCATTTGAAGTAATGATAAACGCATAAAACATGTTTCAATGATATCACATTCGCATGCCAATGGATGATTACGTCTAGCTGATTCACGACGGGGCATTTTAGCTTTAACGGTTTGAAACCGTTTCAATAGTTGATTTTGTAAACGTTGAAACGTGGAATTTAAAACACTGGAACAAACATTGTTCATTTGTCGTGATACCTTTAAAAAAAATACGTTTATTAATTATTCCGAATAGTTGGAAAAAAATACTACTAACCATTCTTAGCTGTGCAGTTTTTTTGTATCCGACATATCCAAATATTTTATCCAATATTTCAACAGGTAGATCAAGTAGATCGATATTTTGTTGACGAAATGTGATAACTCCGACTCCATCACTAATATTTAATGTAGAAGTAATTGCAGATGATGAAGCTGTTATGATTGCACTTTGACGATTTGAAACGACAAGATTATTTAATACTGTTGAAAGGTTACTGTTTCCTGTCGCCGTTGATGCTGACGACGATCCAGATTGCATCAGACCTGTTCCCGTAGAACTTATTTCAGAATTATTCGCCGATGATCTCAACGACAAATTAATTTCATTGTTACAAGGCCCGGTTGTTATTGCCATTAACCTTGTTGATACCATTTTATAATGTCGTAAGTTCTTAAAGATTTTTTATAAAGTTTTGTGGTTTTGTTGTACAAATTGCCTCGTCTAAAAAAAATAAAATAAAAATTATGGATTCATATATCATTAAAATAAAAAAATTTATATTAAATGTTAGCTAAGTATTGAAGAATAAATATTTTTCGTTATTTATTTTAATCTTTGTAGCACCTCCCGGCATCATAAGTACTTGGTATCATTTCCAATGTAAAATGAAATTATTCTTTTTTGAATGTTCAGAGCACCGCGACATAAAATATCTTTTACTCTCATACGCTACTCGTCCAGTATACGTTTTAATTATCCAATATTGTGTCGTTAGCAGACAATAGCCACGCAATGGACCATGACATGTTCCGCAGATTCCAATTCCAGGAACCATTAAAAACGATAACTAATCGATACAAAATAAAAGGCAACGAAAAACTAAATATAGAAAATCTAGAATAGATTGGAAATGGGATGAAGATTAGGATGATTACTGGGAAAGAAATCGTATCTATTGTTTAAAACCTATCTAACCAATCAAAAAATAATCCTATTGAAATCAAATATGAGTCTTATCGTCACGAATTCGTAACGACTTGAACTATACGTTTATACACAAAGCAAGATCTCTGAAATTGTCAACATGACATATTTTTAACTGACCAATCCTTCCTGATGAACGAAATTGTTAACAAATATATATTCCACTAAAAAAATGATTGAAATATAAAAGTTTACCGGTAGAATTGTATTCGACAAATCTAATAGCGTTATAGTTTATTCCGATTCGGTGTTTTCGATAGTATTAACTTTCATAACTATAGGGAGAGCTATGAAAGTGAATACTATCGGAACTATAAAATACCACTATTGTCAGAAGTGCTGCATAAGCATATTTCTTATCTAGTATTAATAATCCAATTTGCAAAATGAAATCCATCAAGTTCAATTCGGAAAAAAAATCCAACAGGAAAGGAAAAAAAACCAACTAGTCTGAACAAAAGCAGACTAAACTAGTCTAAAAATCATGCACTATTCCAACCAAATATATTTATCGTCTACAGGCTTAATAAAACACACCTACGTTTAGCTTCTAGTAACTACTCTGGGTAGCATATCGAGGGACGAAAATAATTTTAAAGATTCGTCACAACCGTTTAAACCTATACTAATCCCGCAGACAGATGTAACCCACCATTCTTTGCACTCTATGAAAAGGAGCGGTAATTTCCTTGAATCTACTAGGCAGTCTGAATGTAGCCACCCAGTACTATCTGACACATTTCATCCAGTCACATGGCTATCAAATGAATCGTATTGGCTGACAAATTGGCCCATTTGGTTGCAATTTAAACTTTTATGGGACCTGAGTCCGCTCTACGAGTGATGTTATTATCTCTTAAGAGTGAAATCGACTATCAGTTCGTGGTCTACAGCAGAAGAGCTTATCTTGTCGCCTATCCAACATATTCTTTAGAATAATAAATCAGCAAAGAACTCAGTCCTTTTTGAATTACAACAAACGCAATGGTTTTACAAACCAAAACAATCAGGATGATAAAGTTCTATTTGCAGTCCCATATTGCAATAGTGCAAAAGGAATAGAATTTTTGACAAAATTCGTTATTTCTAGTCAATTCATATTAACAAAACCAATTTTAAATCCAACATAATAAATTATGATACTAGTACTAATAAAAGGGTCGTTACATATTTAGCCCATAGCAAGAATTATCTACTAAGTTTCTTTAAAGTTGAACCTTACCACAGTACCAGGCGTAGCTAAAAAATTAATTTATTTTCATATATGTTATAAATGAGCAATATTTGAATTGAGTTAGGAATACAAACCTAATAAAAAATGTAGTAATTGCTTATATCGTTAATTAGAAACTATCGGGTAACTTCAATTTATTCAGATCTGAAACTATAATTATTTGTAGTTCAGTTGTGCTGTGTCTACCAGATCACCAATCCGATATACCAAAAATAAAAGAGAGATAACTCTATTTCCAATCTTTAAGATAGAAGTTCGAAAATTTTTAAAAAACTCAGTGGCCATTCTTGATAAAAAATTAACTAATTAATTATACAACCAAACTGTTGTAAAATTAAAACTGAATATAATGTTATAAGTATTATAATGGTAGTGTAAAACATCAAAAATTGGATGCATTTGAAAACAATATCTAAACTTTAAGCTAAACCTGAGACGACTGCGATAAGTGGTTAATATAGTAAAAGTAGTATTTATCCAAAAGTGTTCTCGATTTCGTTGACTATTTATTGTGTAACTAAAGTTTCCTAATTCTTGAAAATGTGATCCCAGTTTGGCCAGAATTATTATACTAATACGGGTGTTCATGCTCATTTATAGAAATTATTAAAACTTTTTAACTAGGCAAATATCTGTTTCATGACCATTGATTTCCATAATTTATTATATGTTCAACAATCATTATTCCATGACCATACAATTTCCAAACTTTAAAAAACGTACTAGCTACACTTACATTGAAACGGTCACATAAGAGAGCGAATATTATCCGTACCACAAACTATTTTTATATGTAACTGTGGTTTACTGCCCACCGAGACTTGTGAATTACTTCAAAACTCTAGCAGATAAGTTCATAGCAGGAGGTGACTACAACGCCAAGTATATTCAATGGGGTTCGAGATTAATTTGTACGAAAGGAAAACAACTGTGAGAATGTATACAGAATTAATGGATGGATGTTATATCTGCTGGCTAACTGACAGGCAAAAAAACCGATTTACTAGAGTTTTGTGTAACAAAGGGTATACTACCTAGCACATTAGTAAAGGAACATTAGAACATTAGGAAACGTGCTAAGATTTGTCTGTTGATCACTCTCCGGTATTAATAACTCTTAGCACGCAAGTTCTAAAACTAGCGCAATCTAAATTCCTGACGAATCAACATACTAAGTGGTCTCTATAAAAGTCTACAATAACCGGGAAGTGTTCGTTAAATATTCCTTTAAAGACAAAATATGAAATTAATGAAGCGGTCAACAACAACCCGACTAACGCTACGCTGATTAACTCTGCTAATTTTAGGAAACGCAAACATTCTCCGAATATTCAACAACTACTAATGACAAAACGGTCAATACACAGGCAATGACAACTCTACAGGTCACATACACTTGTATTAAGGTTAAATAAAGCGATTTAAACCCTGAAAGTAGCTTTGTTAAAACAAAGTGACGAAGAGCTTCGGCATTATCTCAAGGAAGTTACAGCTACTGAAACAATGGATTTCCAATTATTGAACGCTACACGTAAGTTGAAACGACCAACACTCTCATTTCGTCCAATACGCCTCTCTGACGGAAACCGAGCAAGAAGTAATGTAGAGCAATTATTCGGAATCATAACCGCAACCTGGCAAAGATGAAACAAAAATTACCTTATATAGCCCAATCAGCTTATTACCAACTATCTCAAAGCTGGTCGAAAAAATACTTTTGCCAAAAAATATAAGAAAAAACGAGTTATGAACGAGAAAAAAATCATTCCGGATCATCAATTTGGATTAAGAGAAGACACGGAAACGTGGAACAAGTTCAGAGTCGTATCTGAAATCAGGAACTCCCTTGAACAAAAACAGCACGGCTCTGCAGTGTTTCTAGATATAGCCCAAGCTTTCAATAAGTTATTACATAAAGAACTGCTACATAAAACGAGCACAATTACCTACAAGTATCTGTACAATTATTGAAAATTATTTGCTTAATCGAAAATTTTTGGTGAAATATAATACCGCAACCATGAATAGATTTATGATATTCATGCAGGAGTACCTCAAGGCAGTATACTGGGGCGTATTCTTAATTTCGTAATAGTCTCTACATACGCTGATACTGCGATCTTAGCTGTGCAACAAAATCCTGCGATAGCAAAATCGAAAAATGGCTAACAACATGGAGAATTATGGAGATCGTTAATCGGCGCACATTATATTCACGCTCCATAAACTTATCTGTCCGCCTAAGAGACTAAACAAAATCATTCTACAGAACACGAAAGTGTTAAATATCTTGGACTACATTTAGATAGAAGACTCACGTGGAAAAAACACATTGAAGCTAAATTAAAATGCGTCAAACTAAATTGGTTTATTGGAAAACACTCAAAGTTGCTTTTGCTTAGCCCATCTGGATATATGTATGGTATTCAGCTGTGGGGCTCCGCGTATACTTCCAACATAATAAAACTGGAAAGAATGCAGTTACGAATACTTCGAACAATGGTCAACGCACCCTGGTATGTACGCAATGCAAACCTACGTCGTAAATATCCTCATCGAAACTGTAACCAATACAATTCATCAGTACAGCAAAAATACCAGTTAAAACTAGTTTGTCATCCGAAAGAATTCGCCAGGGAACTAAAAAAATGGGTCTAGCTAGGTAATTCAGAGATTACAGAGTGCACGTTAATATTAAGAACTAACATAGGTTGCCCTATTAAATGAATTTATATTAGCCTTTAAGAATTAATTACATCTTGTTAGTTTCCTATGTAGGAAAGTTTTCAGAATAAAAATCATAGGCTTAGTACCAATACAATGAATCACAAACCAATACCGAAGAAATAAACTAGATCTCCAAATTCAGTTTCTCAATCTAGTTGTATATTGGCTGTTTCTTCTATAAATTAAGTTTATTGCATAATAGACTATTTGAAACTATTTCAGTTAGACAGAATTTTTCTATTCGAGATTTTATGGATTATACTGTAATTTTCCATCTTATAGACCACTCATACAGGTAAACGTGTATGAGTAGAAGAGTTTGTCATTTTAAATTTTATTGTACTAACCATGAACAAACAACTTATACAAGACAATTAAAACATATAGATATGGCGACAGATAATAGGAACTTGACTTTACGTAAGATGTTTTTCTGAACATTCAGTTTACAATAGTCTAAATCGAAAAAAGACCACACTAACCGAACCTAGGATAATCATTAATAGTTTACTTTCTATCGAATGGGGCTACAATATACAAAAAAAAATATAAAAAGTTCAAAAGCTTATATTCACTAAGCACAAATTTTCACGAGTACATTTAAAGTACAAAATATGTTATAAAATTAAATTAATTCAATAATACTTATATATTCAATTATAATAAAATATTTAAATTTTTATTGAGCTTGTTAGAAAAACTAAAACCTACAACCGTTAAAAATTAAATACATACAACCCCAACTAGTCGTATACTTAGCACTTTTTTCTAAGTCTTAATACCTACATATTGTACGGTACACACAAAGCTTTTACATTATGTTTTAAGGTATATAAGTACATACTTACGTACATTATTTTATGTATCGATATATGTAGTATATAGGAAACGCAATAGCTGGGGCTATTATTGAATTTTTTATTTGTTAAATTTTGACTCTATTTCATAACACAGCTATTTGCCTAAATAGTTGAATAAAAATTAACATAAATAATATTTAGGATTTTGCTTTACTAGCTATTACTTATTTTTTTATACATAAATAATTTTTTCATGCAATTAAAAATGTCGGATTGTTTTATTCCAGCCGTAAAATTATTTCTTGTTTTATATTGTTTAAACAAATAATCAAAATAAATAACTTGCTCTGTATATCGAAACATAAGAGTTTACCTACTATGCTATTTATTTAATTATTTATTTATATTTATAATTATAACAACTTACGATAAATAAAATAAACTAAATATAAAATTATAGCTTATTTTTTTCTTAATAAATTTTTAATATAACACAAAAACAATATTTAAACAACCATTTTCTTTCAATTGGTATATATTTAACTTCATTTTAATATTTTTCATTAAATTATTAATTACATATATGTATATTATCCTTAAATTATATTTTACGAAACATTTACTGATGATATAGGTAGCTAGTTAGATATGGTATTATGTATTTTTTGTATTGGAATCAAATCTCACTGAATGAAATACTAATTTAGAAAAATATCGAGCACAAGAAAATTGTGTTTGTAAATAATGTTTTGAACAACTTAATACTAAAAATATATATTTATTAGAATTATATTACTACCTCAAAAAATATTTATTAATTTGAAATTTTCTACAAATTAATTTTCCTTTCTCTACCACAACTAATAGCAAATGTCGAAAATTTTGGTAAAAAAAAATTGTTTATATACCAGTGCTACCAACGCATAGATAGAAAAAAAAATTAATTTAAAAATAATTTTTTTCAATTATTAAACATTTGAACTTTTTATACTATATAGTTTTATTTTACACTTGCAACAATAAATTTACTTTGCACCGATTTACATTTCAATATTGAAATTATGTAAATTTTTTTGTTATGTCAATGCACCTATCAGAATTCTGTTGAGTTTTGACAAATACAGCTATACAAAATATAGCTTAACAACTTGACGGAATTGAAACTTTTTAATGCTAATATTTTTCATCTTCTTTTGTTTCTTTCCCTCCCTACAAAATGAATAAAATATGTATAGTATATAAAGAGTTAATCATGCAAGGTAACCAAAATAATTAAGAAATTAATCAAACCGTTACCACGAATTTGAACATGATATTTCATACAATGAATCGTTTACAAATTTATTTCGAATTTTACTTGTGATTAACGACCAAATTTTAAATTTTAAACGTTTTTATTGGTTTAAGAATTAAAAAAGTCGTTAATTAATATTAAACATTGCAATAAAAATTACAAGGCTCGTTTCGAAGGATACCACAATAATTCAGTAAACAAAATTGTTCTTGAAGACATTCGACTGCGACTATTCTACAGAATTCGGTTAAATTGATAACAATCGGTGTAAGAAATAGCGAAAGAACTCAAGGTAAACAGGTACTTTCCAATATCAAAATTTAACCATTAAATTGATCATTCGGGTTGAATCTAATCCAGGTCTTAAACGTAAATGCTTTTGGCTATCAAACTTGCTAGAAATGACAATTAGTACAAATTCTCACATGGCATCATTATTGACGAAAAACCCAATATAAGATTTTTGAAAATAGAAAGACGCATATTTTATTCAAATCGTTTTAAATTGTTGTCCTATACTATAATCCTTAAACTGTCAAACGAAATCATGATGTTACCCAATATACTATGAAAAAATATAGCCATTTCCCTTATATTATAAGTTATTTGCTGGAGCATGACATGTCAGCCAAATACGGTGTTTCACCCTTTATCACTGTATTTACACTATACATAATTGCACAGCGGAATGACATCAGTTTTCGTTTACACTAGAATATGTTGTTGATGTTACTTGCGCATGTATGCGTTAAATTATTTTCATTTTGTTTCGGTTTTTATGTTAAAATTATTATTTGTTGCTGTCATTCTATATTGAGATTTTGTGTGATACTGATTACATAAAACATTTATCACTTGGATTCCATAAGAATGGATTATTCCTGAACTCACGATTTAAAATTAATGTTTGCTGTCGAATCCAATTTTCCACATTATTTTCAATTTCTGACATGATTTATTAACTCTCAATAATTAATTTGAAATTACACAGAAATAGACTTTTAGATTAAAATATATTTTGCAGACATACAGATATTTATTCAAAAAATTTTGAATAACAACAATATTTAAAAATATATTCTTTGTGTAATAAAAAGTTAAATGAGACTATTAAATGAGAATTTAACCTCTTAGAATATTGTACCGCCCCAAAAAATTTCGTTAGGACGAAGTTTTAGTATCTAAGTTCTATAATTAGGAAAATCATATTTTATTTAAATGAGGTACATTATTATCTTTTGTGTAAATATGTCGTTTTAAATTTAAATGGTTTGTTATTAAATTGAAATAACTATTTTTAGAAAAAGCAAAATTGAATTTAATTCAGCCTGTTAATTATTTGATTTAATCATATTTAATTAAATTACTAACAATTATTTAAGTTATTTATTATTTAATTAAATCATATATATTGGCAACAAAACATATTTAACATTAAGAATTATATATTTTAAAGTAAATTATCTTATTCTATACGCGTATCATTCAAAAAATTCCATAATATACATCTCGATTATCGAATTTAAAGAAGAACGGAAAATCTAAAATAATCAATTCATAAAAGATATAATATTTCTTTGTAGCGATGTTTGCTCGTCAAAATACAAATTGAAAATAAGAGCAATAAAAAAATTATTTAAAATTTTTTTTTATGATTTTATGTTTGTGTTAGTAAATTTTAACTCGTTCCGCAGCTAAATTTTGTGTTGAAAAAGAACATCAAAAACAATTTCCCCTCCATTATAGTTTATAGGTAAAGACATGAGGGACGATGTAATATTTGATGTGACTATGCATAGTGTAAACACGGTGTATAACAATTACATAATTATATTATGTTATTTGGTGTGATATTATTAAATTTATTTATATGACGCAGTCAAATGACTATAAGGAAAATCGAACACGAAAAAGATTGTTAGATGGCACCATTTGAAGCTTATGGAAATTTTAAAATTCGACTGTTAAAATACTACTTTCTTACAAAATTGACAAAAAATTTTTTTTTTATATATATACTAAACCAATTATTTTACATGTACATATATTCCATAACGAATTTTAAATAAAAAAATGTTTATCATTCAAATTTTGTTATAAAATTGATGCGATCTATGCATTCCATACATCACTCCCATGTAACGTAATCATAATGCGACGTAACGAACTTTACTATGAAAAAGTATTCCCTATACGCGGTATTATAAGTTATTTGGGCGTAGAGAAAATTAGGTGCAGTGATACCAACTTACTAGCAAGATCCTAAAAACTTCCAATTTTTTACATTTTGGAGGCAAACTGCCATATTTACAGAAAACATCTTCTTCTCCAAAATAATGCGCGGTACCAACGCCGAACGATTGCCATTCTGAAAATTAGCGATTTACGGTGTGAACTGCCTGACCACACTCTTTTCAGCGATTTGTTTTGGTTTGCTAACATTGAAATTCGGAGGGCAGACATTTAAATTACCATTTCGCATAATAAGACGCAGACTACTGTAAAGACAGGTAGAAGAAATTGAAAATAGCTTGAAGAAGTGTAAAGAAGAATTACAAGGAGACGATATAGAGAAATATAAATACATTTGAAAAAAAAAACAGATTATGAATCTTTGATAGGTTGGGGACTTTTCAGACAACCCTCGTATAATACAATTTTTCGTTACTACATATAAGGTTTGGTACCTTTTTAAATATCTTATTTGCACAATTTCCTTAATAGTACTGCTTCCATTAAATTCTTCAGATATGAAACTAACATGGCCATGGAATTAGGTACCGGTTGATTACTCTATCACATTTTAATAGTAATGTTATTTCTCTTAAATATTCTTAAAAAATTTATCAACTTGTTTTACAGTGTACCGGTTTTACATAAACGATTTCAGTTGATTCTCAAGCTTAAAAATGTACGATAATTTGAGACGGTTTGGTAAAGTTATAGCTTAATAGGTGTGCATTTTTTCGATCCATATTTAACACGTGGTATTCGATTACCAATAGAGTTTTAAGAGGGAATATAAAACGCAATTTTTATATTAAACATACTTACTATGATTATTAAATTATTAAAATAATTTTACTATGTATTTAAGGTATATTTATAAAACTTAAAAAAATGAATATTTTTGAAATATTACTTTGATATATAAAATATATTTAAACCGAAAATTTCAAAATAAAATGTCTAATGATAACTATCAATAATATCTAATCTAGAATAACAACTGTTATTTGCATTAATCATTTTCTGTATTCTCGGCATTATTTATTGAGAAATCAATAATTTCAACAAGACAACGACCAAACTCTTCTAAAATTAATTTTTCCGCCGCTTTAGCTGGCAATCCTTTTCGTTGGCATTCCTCAGCTTGCGCTATCATACATTGTACAGTGGCATCGATAACATCGGGTGTCATAAAATTATACGGCTGTTTAGATGGCGGCTCACCAGATTTGTCGTCTTCACTAGGATATTTTACTTTACGAGATGGCTGTGCTAATTCTGCTGTTATAGGTATATCACCGCTTCCACGTTCAAAAAATTCATCGTTATTTCGACAACCTTAATAAAAAGAATTACTTTATTTATATATCATACTTATGTAAATTTTTTAAATGAAAACATACCTACGCATTTACAATTTTGGGAACAGGAAATTTTTGCCTCATAGCATTCGCAATAATTTTTCAAACATCCCGATCGTTTGCAATTACATCCTTTTGTATGATGACGCATTGATTGATCCTTATCTTTCGCTTTACCTATTTTCGGCCTATTAAATAAAATAAAATAATAAATAAAAAATTAATAATTATTAAAAGAAAGAAATAGTAAAAACGAACATTTGTTTTATTTTTTCGATACAATTTATATAAATTGTACTAGTCAGTGTTACAATATAATATGGCAATACTACTAACCTAAAGGCATTTGGGTTTCTCTCCAAACAAATTCGGATCGCTTTTTGTCTCTCTTCCTCATTTGCCAAATTATTAAAGCATTCACGACAGTTGCAATTACTACAAAATTCTCCATTAGCGAAGCAATCACAATACAGTTTTAAACATTGTGATCTCGTACAATTACATGGTTTCCGTCTATTAGCACTATCTACGTCATTGGGTTTAACAGATTTTTCTCTTTCTTTAATACTATCAACATCCATTTTTAAATCTATTTCTTTTTTAATTTTAACCACGTTAAAAGAGGGTGATTCCTTTTTTTTATCGTTGTTATTTTTTTGTTGTAATTGTTGGACAAAATTTGATGGAAGCATAACAATTGGAGGAGATTTATTATTTCCTGGTATTATTGAAGTTCCTTGTAATTGGCTTAACTGAGAAGGTGTTATTGTAGTTACCTTTTGAGTACTACCCTCGTTATTAACATTTTCTTCTTTTTTTACGACTGCTATTAATTTCTGGCCAGTTTCACCTGCTGTACTTGTCGGTAACTTTGAAAGTGGAAGAATTTTTCTAGGCATTGATATTGTTTGAAGAACTTTAGTACCAGGTGGTTTTGATATTTGCTGTGATAATTGAACAATTTTAGGTTGCCCTGTCGAATTAGGGGATTGTATGAGCGCAACTTGTTTACCTTGAATTACTATTTTTTGACCTTGTCCAGAAGTGTGCCCACTTGAGGTTGAAGCAGAAACGATTTTTGTTCCAGTTAAAATTTTACCAGCCATTGTTGTAGTTGTCGAAGCACTCGAACTAGACGTTGTCACAGGTACAAATCGTACATATTGTACACCTTTACCACCAATATTTAATGAATTTCCAGTGCTTGTAGCTACTTTAATCATACCGCTTGGAATAATTTTCTTAACTTGATTGCCTGATTTAATCATTGGCATTGTGATTTTTGGTTGAATTGGAGCTAATTTTTTAATTGCATTCGTTAAAACTTGGGGTGACGGTGCATTAGGTGATAACTGTGGCTGTGACACGGTTACAGTCTTTATACTTTTTCCTGTAGAAGATTGAATCGCAACCTGTTTTGACTTTTGCGTTAACATAATTTGCTTAATTTTTCCCGAACTGAATATTCCCATTTGTTGGGCTTCCGATAAAGTTATTGCTTTAGAAGTGACAGTGGGAGTGGTAGTACTTGATGTTGTAGTTGTTTGTCCTTTCGATGGCGGTGTAGAAAGCATAATTTGCTGTTCATTTCCTTTAACAGTAATTCCTTTGTATATAAAATTTCCAGAAACTGAATTTTGTATTTTTTGTGGAACAATAACCTTTTTCATTTGCGATAGATGAGAAATATTGGAAAGGCGACCACTATTTTTATCGTTTCGTATTTGAATTATGTTACCATCAGCCGTTTTTATAATTTGATAGCCTTGGCCAGACCCGATTGAAGTACCTTGTGTTGCAGTTCCTGCCAGTCGTATCGATTGTTTTACGCCACTTGGAGTTTGTATTATAACAATTTGTCCACTCCCTGATTTAACAACATTAGAAGGTAATTTTGTTATACCTTGAACGGAATGACCAGACACCTTAATTGATCCAGATATTGACCTTCCACCAGAATTAGTAGTTGTAATAGTTGGTCTGGTTGTGGCATTTGAGTTAGTGGTAGAAACTAATACTTTCGGTGTTGCTAATTTTGTAGTAGTAAGAGGTTTAACTGTAGATATGTCAGTTTTCATAGGAATTTCATCTTCATTTGGATTTTCTTTATCATGATCAATTCCATCATCTTCCTCAATCAAATCCATATTTTCAGGTGAACTTGGATTTGAATATTCTATTAAATTATCCTAAAATTAAAATATTAATAATTTTTCATTATAAACACCTACATTTATTTATCAAAACATACGGTTAATGATAGGTCATAATTTTCATCTTCCATAACATCTGTTGATACGATACTTTCAATTGATGATTTTTCTATTAAGTACAAATAACAACAAAATTGTAATAAATAAGAACGTTCACTAATAAAACATATTAATAATTAGTTGATTACATTTCGGTTTAAAAGTATATGTCTAATTTTCTTAGGTCATCTGCGTTTACTTTAATTCTTTCATTTATTTGTCAATTTATTATAACTCTCATTCATAAAATCGATTGCATCGAACAAGCACATATTTATTAAAAAAATTATTTCTCCGAATAACAACAAAATTTCATATTTATAAAAATTGACATCACAGTTGTCAAAAGATTTGTTTACAAATAAACATAACCTAATATTTTGGTACTAGTTTTTACCTCCAAATGATATGTCATGAACGACCACAAACAAGAGAAATTTTTATTTGATTATTATTTATGAACATAAACAGTCATTATCTATTTCATTCAAATTTAATTAAAATTGATTAAATTTTAAACATTATTTAAAAGTTTTTGACCAAGTACCAACATTAAATAATTAAAAACTATCCTAAAATACGCTGCCATTTGTATTTAAAAAATTTCATTCCTCATTTCAGAAAGCCATTTCAAATATTTGAATTCAAAACTTTAAAAAATTGTTTATTATCGACTTTTATTTTTAAATTATTTGAATTTTTAATTACCTTTCTCCATTTTGTATAGTTAATATATTATTAAAAAATAAATATTTGTTTTATTTGTATATAAATCTACATTAAATTTGAATTTAAATAAAACCCAAAAAACATACAGATATATTGATAATCACGCGCCCACCATTTATAAAAAAAAATGACACAAAATCTAGTTAAACGTCAAAAATAATTTTGTTTTAAATTTTCAAACTTTTTTTGTCAAATTTTTTATTTTTAATTATATTTTCATTTACAATAGACACACAATATTATTTTTAATATAACATGATTAATGAAAAAATTGGTTTTAAAATAGAATATCAAAATAAAATATAAAAAATCAAAACTTTTGTCGACTATTTTAAAAATTAAAAAAAAGTAAAATTTTCTTCATTTTGATATTTTTATAGAATGAAATTAGCCGTGATTGAAATATATAATTTGTACTATACCAACTGATAGATATGAAAATTAATTTGAGTTGATTTTTTAATGATAAAAATAATAAATACATTTTTGATATAAACAATGCAAATATTTCCATTTCTTTAATTATTTCAATAAAGTATTTTCATTATTCATTTCAATAATACCCTGAACATTTTCATCTTAATGATGCTTCTCGCGCATAAAAGTTCGCTTAACAGATTTATCATTTTTCAAATATTGCTGCACCTGATGAAGAATATATGGCGGATGAATCAGTTGTAATTTTTTTATAAATTGTTCAATTACCTCACAGGGATTACACTGAATACTTCGGAAATAGTCGATTTTGAGTTTTTACAGCGACTAGACTTAGACACTAAAGAGAGAAGTTGATTGTTTTGATAAACTTTATTGATTACCTGTATTAACTTTTCAAAACTCCAGTATAAATTAAGTAGATAATTGACTTAAGAGACTGGAATAAGAATTCCCTGCGATCGAGCTCTTTATATGCTATATTCACATTGCTTGGTTATCCAAGTGTGTATATGTGCCAAAGATACGAAAGTCTCTTTAACGCCTTAACCATTTCTATGTGGCTTAACTTTGAAATGTGTTTATGTAAAACAGAGAAATTAGCTTATATTGTGTGAGAGATAAACTTTAGCACATGTTCGCTATAAGCTATTTCTAAATAATCTGTCACATTACTTTCAAGTCGAGTTTTAACGTAAAAGAATAAATGTATTGATTATAACCGACGAAATATATCGGGTTCATTGAGAAAATAATAAATTGTTCGAATTTTTCGGTTCTGGTTACGATTGGAAATGCAGAACTTACGTCGATCTATCTCTAAGTTTTTATTTGGCTTTGAATTGAAATCTAAACTATGCCCTCGAATAGTATGTTAGAGGCATAAGAAAAAACCAAAAATATCCCAAATTTGCCTTTTAACGTCCTATCTTATGTTGATACCAAATCGAGGACATACAGCTATAGGTTCGACTTCCATATAGACATTCTATACACATTGGATTACGCATGCCACATGAAAAAGATGAGGGTAATCTATACGTTGTTCAGAACGCTTCAACCTCTTTAAATTGTCTTTAAAACGAGAAACTAAATATAAACCTGCAACACTAGGAAACACACTAGGTTTCAGTCTGAACTAATTGTAATAATGGAATCCATTATAGACTGGATGAAGTATTATGAGATACGAAGAGGAGAAAATAAATACCATTTGTTCTGCAGTGTTCTGTCTGGTTTAAAACATACTGTATAACTTTAAAAATGACAATTCCTACATAATCAACGGGTTTCAGTAGATGATCGTTAGGTATATTTTATGAATTTTTTAATAAAGCCCAGAATAGTTCTAACGAGAAAGCAAAAGCGGTGGTCTGTCTACAAATCATTTGTGATTGGGTCTCGTCTACAGAATGGTGACGATCATCTCACTTGAACTAGCTCCAGTTTCTGACGTAAGAACGTTAAGGACTTTGCATTATATCATTTTGTATAATGTTTATAATTTTAATCTCATGTTGGAATTCGTAAAAGTGATTCACAACAAGACAATATCTTATTCCGATATCCAATCAACTTATTGCATATCGTATGATATCTGTGTGATTGGATTAAATCTAGTAGAACAGTGTTCAGCTTGCGTTGGTCTCAAAATCATCGAGTCCAAAACCAAATATCTGATCTCTGGTTTTCGAGACCAAGACAGAATTGATTTCATTAGTGGTATCCACACGTTTAAAGAAGTGATGAAATTCAAGTATCTTGGATCTTTCATTACTCACGATAATAGTGTGAGAGAGGATATCAAGGTTCGTCTTGCCACTGGCAATTGAACTTTATATGTTCTACGTCCACTTCTGATATGCTAATATGGATAAGCTGAACTATCTCATAAACTAAATTTGCACAGTGGGTTTGATAAGACCCATTGTCAACTATGGATGTGAGAGTTGGACCTTGACGGATGAGTACGAATGATGGCTTCTAAAGTTCTAACATTCGAGAGAAGAATCAAGCCTGTGATATATGGCGCACAAAGAGCCGTTGATTGCATATACCGAGTTCTTTTCAATCACGAGATATCATGCATGAAATCAAAGGACAACGAATACGCTGGCTCGGTCACGTTCTGCATGCTGATTCGAACCGAATGTTACAGCCACCTATAAAGGGAGAGCCGCCTTTCGGTCGGCGAAGAGGTCTCTATCGGTGACGATGGCTCCACGGCGTTGAGAGTGATATGGAATCTTCTAATTATTAACACAATATGACGAGTTGGTTCGTGATCGAAATGAAGTCAGATTGTTGATACGGTATGGGCCAATAAAAACCGCTAAAAAACATTATAAATAATATTTATAACGACCGTTAAAACTATATTTTATACTTTATATTTACGATATAAAGTTTGATTATGACTACTTTATTCACTAACATCAGTCAGGGCAGATATAACACACTTTAACAAATACTATCAGGACACTGTAATAAATCCAACATTTATTTTTGACCTTTAAATAGAATTGATTGTTATTCTAAATACAGGAAATCCCTTAAAAAGATGACTACTAATAAAATTAAAAACGATTTTTAAAGAAATGATGGAGTAGATGATTGGGGCCGTTCAGTCGACCTTACATTTTTCATTTGACTTACATTTTTCGTAAGTGAACTAATAAATCTAAAAGTGGAACTTAAGATTCACTCACTTCTGGAAATGTCGACCTAAATAAGTATAGGTCACTATATCGGTTAAAAAATGACCCATCATAAGTACAAGATACATAAATTAATTTTAATTAATTAAAACCTTCACGCATCTCGAACTCTTGATAATCTCTCACGATCGATCTAACTTTATTGTTTATTTATTTTTATAATCGATTAGCAATAATTAGCAACTGTCAATCTTTAATGGTATATAATAATTAACTAATAAGATACAATGCATATAAAGCACGTGTTCAATAATTTCATTTATCAATTTGCTCTGTTTATTATTTTGAAAATTTTTCAACAACATTTTTTGGCATTTTTCCATAATTAACACATTGTTTGTTTGTGTATGACTTTAAATTTTCGCTATAAGTCTTTGACACGTCTAAAGTTTCAGCAGAAATAATCGTTCTTCAAAATATAAAATTAATTCAGGCGTAGTTAACTTGTCCAAAACATTACGATGCAGATCCTCATCGTAATCACGTCTTAAGGATCAAACATTTTAGCTTGGAAGATATGATCCTTACAGACCTTTTATGTTGTATATAATTGTATCCAGTAGTTATCTTTCTATAGTTAGACATTCCTGATTTACGCTCGGTGATAATCTTCGATTTTTTTTATTTATAATTCGAATTTATGTATGTAGTTCATATTGAACTATCTGACGAGGTAGTAAACATTTTATACAGTCAAAAGTATTTTGGTGATTCTTCTTAAGTAACGGAATAAAAAAAATTGTAAACAATTGTTAAGAAAAATTCGAATTATTTTTACTTACTTAATTAAAGAAATTAAAAACAAAATTAATTATTCCAAATAAATTTTGTAATTTATATAATACATTCTTCGTTTAATTCACAAAAAAATAAAAAATAAAAATAAACTAAAAGTTTATAAAAATAAATTTAATTAATTGTGGAAATTAGTTTCTTCTTAGTTTGCGTTTTATTTCTAATTCAGAAAAATCTAAAAATAAAATGACTTCAATTAATGTGTGTATTGTGTGTTCGAACGCAGCACCATATAAGTGTACTGGATGTAGATATGTTTCGTATTGTGGCGCCGAACACCAAAAACAACATTGGAAAACTCATAAGTCTGATTGCCGCTCATTTGAGGTTTGATAAAATCTATGAATTGGATCCAGCTTTTGCTAACGAGATTTCCTTTTTATCGATAGATCATTAATACAAAAGATTATGGGCGATCATTAAAAGCGACAAGAGATATATCAGAAGGTGCAAACATATTTTCAGAACCTCCATTAATTTACGGACCTAAAACCACATTATCTGAAGAAGAACTAGAATTACAATTAATTACGTGCATTGGATGTTACAAGTTGGTACGAATTGGATTTTCACAATGCTTAAAGTATGTATATAAAAAACAAATAGCTATATTATTTATATATTTAAAATAGTTAAACTTTGTATATTAATATTTAAGATGTAAATGGCCAGCATGTTCTACCACCTGTCCCGGATTAACTGATCCAAATTTACATGGATTGGAATGTCCTATTTTATGTTTAAAAAGTGGCCCATCATTAGATCATGACTCAGAGATATTATTTGACTTTTATCGGTCCGATGCAATTCTTCCACTAAAATGTTTATTACTTCAAAGATCTAATCCTAAAAAATGGAAGCAACTTATGGAAATGGAAAGCCATTACGAGAAACGTTTGAATTCGGAATACTACAAGTAAGTACTTAAAGACACGGTTCGTTGGATATAAGTTGAATTACTTAAATTTCTCAATGAAACTGAAATTCAAATATTGACCAGTAACATTTTTGCATTTAAAATTGGCATGAACTTACCTTTCTATAGTCGTTAGTATCATGACTATACGGATATTAGATCATAAATAAAACAAGAATGAATGAACTTGGCAAATACACAATTCATAGTACATATATATTTAATTAATAGATGCACTATTTTTAATTTATCTTAATTAACATCAACAAGTGAAGAAAATATTTTTATTTTTAAATTATAATAAATTATGTGACATTCAAGTTTACCATAGATTAAAGGAGGAATTCTGGTTTTATTTCAACTAGAAGAATAAAAAAGTCAAACAGTGATTATTATGAGAAAAATTGTTTTTGTTTTTTAAATTGAATTAGGCCACATATCTCATAACTATATACCCGCCTCTAATTCCGTCCTAAAATAATAACAGTTTTGTTGACATACGCTTTTAATATTCTATGTTAGACCGTTGTCAGTTAAAACCTTATAAGTATATCAGCCTTGAGGTTAGAGTTACGGTCTCATTTGCATTATGTATATACATAAAATATTATTCGATTTGTACATAAAATTTAATCAGTTGGTTTTTATTTTTAGAGATGCAGAGAACCGGATTGTGTCATATTTACAAACAAATTTTATTGCGCCAATTCATGTTGCAGAAAAAAAGACCGGCAATATATTTCTTCCGAATTCGGATACTGAAACCATTCATAAAATATGTGGCATAATTGAAGTTAATTTTATGTTGCTTTGTTTGAAAAATGGCCAAGAAGTTAGTGGAGTATATCCAACTGGTTGTATTATGGAACATTCATGTATTCCAAATTGCTATTATACATTTGACATCGACAATGGTTATAAAATATGTATGAAAGCAGGAAAAAATATTAAAAAAGATGAACACTTAAAAATAATGTATACCCACATTTTATGGGGCACACAAATGAGACGAGATCATTTAAAAGCAACTAAATATTTTGATTGCAGCTGCGAACGATGTTCCGATCCAACCGAATTAGGAACATATTTATCAGCATTAAAATGTATTGGATCAGATTTGGCCACATGTGGTGGTTATCAATTACCTTTAAATCCGTTGGATGAGAAATCGGAATGGGCATGCGACAAGTGTTCTGTACAACTAACGCACGAACAAAACGCATTTCTAATGTCAAAAATGAGCGAGGAAGTCGATAATGTTGTCAATAATCAATCAAATGTAAAAGAAATTGAAATGTTAATCGATAAATTTTCACAATTTTTACATCGGAACCACTACCATTTGTTTGCCCTTAAGCATTCACTGATTCAATTGTATGGAAGCGAATCAGGATATCTTCCAGACCAGATGTCAATACAGTTACTAAATAATAAACTATTAATGTGTAGTGAACTTTTGGATATTGTCATGATTTTAGATCCCGCGTCAATACGTCTAGCATTTTATACATCGATTATTTTATTCGAGATACATAATACAATTTTTGAATTAGAATTCCGTAAGACAGATTCTAAAGAATACAATTTAGGAAGATTACGCGTTGCTATGGATCATTTAATTCGAGCTATAAAAATTATTGATATCGAAATGGATACACCGGCTGGTCAGAAATTATTTAATAAACTATCCTTGGCTCATGAAAAAGCCAGTAAATTACTTTTAGAAAAACATTTAGAAATATAAAATATTATAGCAAACAATTTGATGACCAAAATGTACATTTGTAAACTAATAAAATATTTTTGATTCTCAAAGTTATTATGTAACTTATTGCATTTTAATCACACTTACAACCACAAGAAAATCTAAATCGAAACACAGTTATATTGTATGGTACTTCTAGCCAGGTTTGTACAGTCTATGATCTGATATGATTGAGACAAACAGGCATCCATTGAAGTTGATTTCCGTACATATCATCATATACGTACTATCAGGTATTCCTCGAATAGTACCTTCAATTAAAACTGGAGTACGCTTCTTTGTTTATAAGCAAGGCTCATCTTATCGAATGCTGCTTATGAAGATGTGGCTCTATTTTCCTCACCCAAGACGAAGGATATTATAAATTATCTTATCATTAATTTGAATTCTAATTAATGTACATTTTTACAATTTTGTATAGCATTCAAATCACATACCAATAAATTGAATGTTATAAAACACTAGAACTCGGCCAGACTAATTAGTTAAGCGATAGTTCCTTTCAGAAAACCTTTAAATTATTTAGTGATGTTTTATTTAACATAAATAGTTAAGAAGAAATGTATAGATGCTCTGATCTAAACTATGGCTTTAACAATTCGTCCCGAGCGTATGTTTATACAATCTTTGATTTTATAAGAAACATCCCAGGAGGGCCAATCAACCCTCTAATAGAAACCTGAATCCGATAGCAATCCCAACCAGCCAACCACTCAGACATAAATATTACATTGGTGATATCAATAAATTATTTTTTCGAATATTAAATATTTAAAACACTATCTGAGATACGACAAAAAGTTCATAAGATCGCGTGACGTACTCAGAAACAGTTCACTCATGGAAATTACTCTACTGAGAAACAAATAACTCGATCAGAAATGAATTACAAAAGGTGGTTTCCCAAAATTGTTCACTTCACAGTGTGTGGGTCAAATCACAACTCGGGTGATTCAACCCATCACACAAAAAACAAATGAGTTAATAAAGTTAATCCATTTCCTAGTAAATCTAACCTATATATATGTCAGTCAATCAGTTCATTCAATCGATAGCTCTAGAGCATCCTCTTTCCATGATTCGAAATCCAAAGTTTCGCCATCACCAATAATCAGACGTCCTATCGATTTCATAAAAGTTATAAAAAAAACACTACCCTTTGTTGTTATATTTCATAGCTCAAAATAAATCAATTGTTGCCATCCCGATAAATCAATTGTTGCCATCCCGATTACAACATCAATTCCTAAAATTCTTATAAAAAACAATCGTTAATAATTTGTATACATACCAGCTCCATGTATATCGATCTAGTCGGGGACAACTAGTCGTTCGACCATCGATGTTTTGTAATACCGTTGCATCTACATGTGAGAAAGATTCGTAACATATCTTTACTATTTGATTCCTAGACCTTGTTTTCAACCTAGTTAGGTCGGTTTAATGCTTTGATGTTTTCAAATTCACCCCACCAACACACTTCCATCAATCCATTTCTTAACATAGACACACTTTGTAAACGAAATCGTCCGATTCAAAATATGTAGATAGATACAACTCTTTTGAAACACCGGATCATTGATTTCTTGTTATTTGCATTTCGCCTCAATCGAGATGTTCAAAAGTTTAGTTTCTGATATTTCCAAACTGTAATGGGGTAACAGCAATTTCAACTATTTCGTGGATTCCTTGTAATGTCTTTTCTTTAATCCAAAACAGTAAAAATGTAATAAAGTTGGTGAATATTTAACCAATGACTTTATAGTTTCACTTTTAGTCTGACTCACCACTTACATTAGATCAATAATAATATTTATTCACTTCTCAAAAGTTAAGTAGAAGGTACTGTAAGGTACTGGTATGATATGATATCATATGATAGGAGAAGAACAAGCAAACCATTACCGTGATACTAAGTTTGTTACAGAAACGACTATGGAAACGATAATCTTTAGCAGAACCATTTTTTAACGACGTAATTAGTAATTAAATATAATTTGTTATTAAAACGATTTAAAATTCTTAGATATTTCTATTATTGTTGGGTAGGTTGGGTAGGTTTTCATCATATGTTTTTGAGTTACATAAACAATTAAAACTGGAGTATTTTAAATAAATATCCTGGAGTCTTCTCTCATATTTAAAGTTGATCTGTAAACTTCCCAATCAATCACAATATAACGACAGTAATATTTATAAAGATACATTATGACGATGTAATGGACTGTGAAATTGTTTATATAGGAAAGTATTTTTTATAAATAAATAATTGAGTAATGGCTGAACCAGTCAGTCAGTCAGCTTAGGTTGTACTGTTTCTGTTTTTAAAACATTTGTATTCGGTCTTTTTTTTTAGAACTAACTTAGAAAAAGTTCATGATCGTCTAGTCATAACTAATCGTGAAGTTTTGTTGGTTATTTACCTCTACGCAAATAAATGGCTTAAACAGAGTAGTATACATAACTTCAGCTGTTACGGATTTGCTAGTTCAGTTATGTTTAACTATAACCTGAGCATTTATTTCATTCCATTACATAACCTCATCTGTTTTTAACGGTCTAAACAATCATTCAGACAATATAAATACAAAGTAGAGATTTTTCTCATAACAAACTGTGAATCAAGAAAATGGCAATTAATTTCAGAAAATCTTTCAGTGTTTTACACGCCCCTACAGACAAATGAGCTCACAACACTTTAAAGTCATTTAAGTAACTTTCTAACAAAGCAAACTGAAGCACATGAAACATGCCTCCTATATAGGTGATCTCATCACACGTTGTCTGTACTCACAGTTGTTCCCCATTTATCGTTCCATCACCATCCAACCAAGCTTACTCGTTTTTGTTAGGTCACTTCGACATTTCATATATTGTAACTTACTAGATTAAAGTCCTTCTAAGTTAAATTTTTTCGCGTTCATTTTGTACAGATTAATCGATCTGTCGGAGTTGAGTGTTACTGTATCAGCCGCATTAGCAATTTATGGATATTCTAAGTCAAAATCAATAGGTATATAAATACGTCATTAGGATTATAGATCCGTCCTGAGAAACCTAATTAGTAGTTTATTTTTATAAGTATAAATTATTGTTTTTATTACAACAACATATGTACTTTAATTCACTGGCGAATTTATGTATGATAAAATCATACCGTTGTCTGGTTAAAGGTTTTTTTTTATATAGTATTGATGTAACAACATTTTCAATAAAAATCTACATTCATCGAAAAATAATACGTAGTCCATAATCAAAAAACATATTCGTGGAGATGCCGGGGATTGAACCCGGGGCCTTTCACATGCGAAGCGAACGCTCTACCACTGAGCTACATCCCCTTGTAAATTCAATTATCATCGTACTTAAATATGCTTAATAATGTCCTTTTAGATGAATTTATTACAACATTGGTATATAAGCATGAATTTCAAATAACTTAAAACTCAAATTGCATTGATAATTACCTGAGCCACTATTTCGACTTAAAACAAATATTACATGATAATTGGGTTTGAAAAATTTCAACATTATAACCTGTTACATGGGTTAGAAGAGACAGGGATTGATGTAAACAAACCAAAAAAATTTCTTAATGCTTTTTCCTATGACGATTAACTTAAATATAAATACATATGTACTAAAAATTAATAATCTAAACAGTAAATGATCCAGCAGTGTTTTACTACAAACAATAATCCTGCAAAATCGATAAATCAAACTAATAAAAGAAAACGTATTTTTTCATCTAAATTTTTCATTTTTAATAGTAATATAATAACAAAAAAACTACAATATTATTATTTCTTCATTTTTTCCCATTATATATTAAATAAATATGTTAATAATTAATTTTGTTCTAATTTTTAAAAATTCAATAGAAAAAATTATAATTGAAAAATTCATCACAATCACTACTATCATCACATAAATTGTAATAATTGTCGGAATCATTTTCGTAATCAAAGTAATCAATATCATCATCATCACTATAATCAGCTGCAAAATTAAAAATAAAACATATAAATTTGTTTACAAATTAAATAAGGAATAAATAATATTATTACCATACTCATCATCATCATCATCGAGACATTGAAATTCAAATGAGCTGCTAAGCAACATCTTTACATGATCGAATTTCATCTCTTCGTATATTTGAGTTAATCCACATATAATTTCAATTTTTTTATTATGTTTTGGTTTATTTTTACTTAGATATTCATTTGCAGCGATTAAAAATTGTTGCGTTACTTGTGTGCAGCCAGAGATATCGAGATATTTTAAATTTGGACTATTTTTAATCAATTCCAGTAATCCTATATAGTAGATAAGAAATATTATCGTAAAAGATAAGAATTTCATGCACATTTCTATTGCATACAAATCCGACAATCATACAATTATATTTGTTGGATTTCTCTCGTTCAATCATTACAATATAAATACCACTTACCACTATCCGTAATACTATTACATCCTGTTAAGTATACGGATTCTAATTCTCGTTTATAAATCGATGAAACCAATAAAGCGTCCGATAAATCTGATTTATATTCTAATTTAAAAAATTTTAAATGTGTAAATTTCTTTAAATGTTTTAATCCATCATTCGACACAATACCATCCACGATTTCCAAATGTTCTAATTTATTCTCGTTGGCGAGTTCCAAAAATAATGAATCCAAATAGGAAAAGCCTCCCTTTATGATTTGAATTTTTTTCAATTTCGGTAATCTACCAAGAATTGCAATGGTATTATTACTAATACCAGCGTAAATATTTGATATGACTAAGTGTTCCAACTCAGTTAAATTATCCACCATATCCTCTATATTCTTTTGGTTTAAACGTTGGCAACGACCAATATTTAAATATTTTAAAGTCTTATTATTTGTTAAAAATTGTGAAAAATATTTTGGCTGTATGTTAATACAATTGTGTAAATTTAATGATTCTAAATTATTAAAGGTGTTTAAGCATTTGCCAGTAAGTTCATGATTCGAAGTTAAATTCAAATGCTTCATGTTTTTAGCTAATGCAAAGAAAACTTCGACTTTTTCTGTAAGCACACAATGATTTAATTCTAATGATTCCAGTTTTTCGAAAATATGCCGAAATTTATGTAATGTTCCATGTCGCATTGTGAATCCATCGATGGATAAATTCTTTATATTTTTACAGTATCGAGGTATAAGTTCAATTACCCGAATGCTTGGTTTTAAAAAGCGGACTCCAGAAAATTTCAATGTGTTTATAAAGCTTCCGATTTGTTGCAATATATTTCTAATACCCATTAGTGTTATAGGCTGCTGTTTATTTATTTCCGCCACGTCCAGTATTTTGTATTTTTTATACTGAATTTGAGTCAATTCTTTGAAATACTGGCACGATTGTTCGACATTGTGCAAATCAAATAGATCAAGATATCCAAGTATGTGTAGCAAACAATCGCTATTAAGCATATAAATAGATGGAGTGGCTTGAACGATTTCAGCGGACTCACTAGACCCTTCTATCGGTTCTTCAGTTAATATTTCTGGTAGAAATTTTGGTTGATGCCAACTATCTGCTATATCGACACGAACTCGTCGTCGCAATATGGAATGTTTGCTCCGCAAAACTCTAAGAATATATTATTTAGTTAATATAAAGATATTTTATATGGTAAATTATACATTCACTTACATTGTGGCATCTTCCGCTTTTTGAAATGTAATAAACGCATATGTTGCGTGTTTGTGGCAAAGTATAATATTATCAATTATTCCAAATCTTGAAAAATAATCCCTCAAGTGCTCTTGATTGGTCTAATAAAATACCGAATTGAATTAAAAATTAAATTCTTGCTATAAATAACTGTTTTATTGGTCAAAACGAAACGTTCTTAAATAAACTAATGTTTATTCAGAAAAAAATGTATATAGGTGATACAATTTAATTGTACTCACTTTTTGATGAAGTCTGGAAACGTATAACGTGTGAACTGGCAGAGAATCTTCTGTGAACACAATTCCATTTCCATCATTCCCGAAAATTTTCTCCATATATCTATCTAACTCTGTAAAAGCTTATCATACAAAGTAATATGTAAATTATTTTAAACTTAATAATTTCTTGAATATTAATACTCAAAAATTCCATACCACTTATTAGGTCTTCCATTTTGCAAATTTGATTTTGGCAGGTTTGAGTTTTTATTTATTAGTCTTTTTCATATATGTATAACCTAATTATTATTTCAAATATTATAATTGAAATAAGTTTATTTATTTTGATGAAATAGCTTTAATTTTAAGTTTTTATTAAATTATAAAATTATTATTTTTTAATTATAAAAGCACAACTAGCTATCACGTCGAAAGAATATAAAATTGATTGATTGTTTATTTCAGAAATATGGCGTACAAACAAAATTCACAATTTTATTAAAATCATATTACTACCCTGGAAGCCCAAACGATGAGAAAACGAACCGCAAGTTATTTGTTTTGTAACAGTGTACATATACAAATCTTATCATTTTCGTTATAATGGGTAGAAGATATAGTTCAACATTGTTGAACTATATCGTCTACCCATTATAACGTAAAATATAATAATGTAAAATATAATAATAAAAATAATAATGTCATTACTTTTTGATAGTGAGTAGTGACATTAATAATGATCGTGTAATGCGAAGTAATGATGAATGAGCTAATTCACACAAGTCGCGCTTACGCTATTGCATTTCTTCGTCTCTTACCTCTGTCTCGTACTTCGTCGCTGTTTTTGCCCATAAACTAAATTTTTGAGTGGGAATATTTTTGTTTCTTTTTTACCTCAAACATTTTTACTGCGGTACGATACACTGAAAAAGCAATAAAAAAATAGTTAGGTCAAACTTTTTATTTGTTTTTTTTACTAATCATTTGAAATTTGACCGTTGACGGAGTTACCTTCAAAAAATTATCATATGAATTGTCGATATTATTTTATGGTTTTCTGTTCTTTTAAACGTTTTTTAAGTTTTAAAAAGTACATATTACCCTTAGTACATATCTTTACTCTCAAATTTTATATTGCTAAAATTTATGCGATATAGATTAAATCGCTTCTCATAATTTCACTCACACATTTTTTATGCTATAACCACAAATTTCATAGCATGTCTTTTCAAATATTTATGTTTAGCATGTCTTTCCACTCGCTTCGCGAATTATTCTTATATCCGAAGTTGTGCTATTCTGAATGGCTGCCATGCATTTTTTTTATCTATTCCTCTTTTTCATACCCTACGTTAATTGTACGACTGGAAATTCCATCTCGTGTAATTTGGTCGTGGTTGCTTTTTGTCACAGATTTGCAATAACTTACTTATTTTTTAAGATACAGAAAAAATGATGGTATATCATATAAATTGGCAAAAAATACGCAGTTCTGATATTTGTTTGGCGCACACGGTCTAAAGCGTTGTTCATATCGCGGGATGAAAATCCCATTATCCCACATTTCGACAGTGAAGTTAGTCAATTATTGTTTTTCGCTCAAAAATTTTGGTCTATTTTATTTGACATTTAAATTGTCATTTATTTTATTTTTCATTTGCGCTTGGCTTAGATATATAGTTTGTTATTTTAAAAATTATTTTTTCCGTGTATTTTTTTGCTTATAAAATTAATTAAATTTAATATAAAATTGTACTTCCACTTTTTGGTAATTTTTCATTAAATTTAAAGTGTGTGTTGTGTGTGTGAAACATCGATAGTGATGCTGGTCTAACATTTCGACCAGGAAGATGGCGTAGAGAGGAGAGCGGTGGGATGCAAAGTATCCAGCGAGTAGGTTCCAATAATGCAAGTAGAAGTGCTGTTGAAATAAGGGAAAAATTTAGCGAAAATTTTAACGAAGTTGATGTGCTACCATGGCAGTATTCCAATATTCATTAAAAACAATAGTTTTATATAAGTTTTAAATTTCAATATCAAATTTTATTTTAAAATCACATAATTCATAAGAATCGAAATTAATTTTATATCACATTATAAACATAGTTGTTCATCACATCGTCAAATAAAAATTGTAAAAGTAAAACTAACTAGAGTAAAATATGTACATATATAACTAATAAAAATACTTAAAAATCTAAGTCATGTGTAATTGTTAATTCAGTTTTTGTCTCTTCCATTAATTTATTTAACTGAACGAGAACACGGAGTTGATGTGCCACTGGAAATTTTTTGAAATCAGAACTTACTGAATTAGCATAAACCATCAGCATGCTGGGCATTGTAGGTGTTTCCACAGGTACAGTTGGAGCAGGTTGGTTGGTTTGTTGCTCAATCAATCGTGTGTGTGCCTCCATTGTTTTCATAACCGAGTTTAACATTGGGTTGAATGGATTTTCTTCGGTTCTTTTTTTTACGTAATGGTTCGCTTGGTGTATTTGCTTGGTTAGTTGGTGACGTGATTGATTCCAGGTGTTCGTTTTCAGTTAAATCGGCTGTTTCATCAAACAGGTCTTGAAACCGGTTTTGCTGTGCGTTAGATTCAGATGAAACAAAACTGCTTTCGGTCGGCCTAAAATAAAAATTACATTTAATTTTTGTTTCAATAAAAATAATAAATCTTAAAAACTAAATAATTCCAAAAAATACTTATCGAGTCGCCTTTAAATATATATATATATATATATATATATATATATATATATATATATATATACATATATACATATATATATATATATATACACACATATATATATATATATATATATATATACATATATATATATATATATATATATATATATATATATATATATATAAAGGGTGTTTTTTTAAGAGGTTGCCGATTTTTTTTTTGAATAAAACACATATAAAATTATGAAATGACCAAAATTTTTTTTTATTTGGTAGATAATTTTTTGGCATTTAACATTTAAACACAATTTCTGGCATATGGCTACCACGACTATTTTTCACAAATGTCATTCTAGAGGTCCAATTTTCCAGCACTTTTTCAAGCATTTGAGGGCGTATGTCAGCAATGACACGTTGAACATTGGTTTCCAAAGCGTCAATCGATTGAGGTTTATCCACATAAACCAATGACTTCACGTATCCCCACAAAAAGTAATCGAGTGGCGTCAAATCGCACGAACGCGGAGGCCAATTCACCGGACCATTTCTCGAAATAATGTTGTCGTTGAAAGTTTCTTTCAATAAGTCGATTGTTTCACGTGCTGTATGGCAAGTGGCACCATCTTGTTGAAACCACATTTCATCCATATCCATATCTTCAAGATTTGACAACAAAAACTCATTTAACATGGTTCTGTATCGATTTCCATTCACGGTAACGCGTCGTCCTTCCTCATTTTTAAAGAAATATGGACCGATGATCCCACCAGCCCATAGACCGCACCAAACAGTACATTTATCAGGATGCATTGGTAATTCTTGAACGGCGTGTGGATTATCTTTGCTCCAAATGCGACAATTTTGTTTGTTGACGTATCCATTTAACCAAAAATGCGCCTCATCACTGAAGAGAATTTTACGGTAAAAAAACGGATCTTCGTTCAATTGATTTAACGACCAATCACTGAATTCACGGCGCAAACGATGGTCGTGTGGCTTTAATTCTTGCACCAATTGAATTTTGTATGGCACCAAACCCAAATCTTTACGTAAAATTTTCCATAAAGTCGATGGACAAAGTCCAATTTGCTGAGCACGACGACGAATCGTTAAATTGTCGTTTTCTTCGACACTGGCCTCAACGACAGCAATATTTTCTTCTGTACGAACTCTTCTCATTCTTGTCGGTGGCTTGGCATCCAAAAGAGTGAATGTAGACCGAAATTTGGTAATTACGTTCTTTATGGTGGTCTCTGACGGACGATTATGTGCACCATAAAATTCACGAAGTGCTCTATAAACATTTTTAATTGAACACTGATTTTGAAAATAAATTTCCACGATTTGAAAACGTTGTTCTGGAGTTAACCTATTCATAATGATTTGCCAAACAATACTGAGTAGAAATGCCACTTTGAGCTGTCAAAACAACTGTCATAAAATAAAACGACATCTATCGGAAAAACAAACTTCCTAAAAAAACACCCTTTATATATATATATATATATATATATATATATATATATATACATATACGAAACTTATATCTAACATGGATATTTACAAAATATTATTAACTTACTTTTCAAATTTATTGTATTATTTTATATTTATTAAATTTATTATAATGTTTTATATTAAATATACGAAAATATTATTAATAATTACACACTTTATAAAAACCAAGAAAATTATTTTTAACAATCAACACGTACGAGTTAGCACAAAATAATAACATACGTAAAAAAAAAGCAAAAATTATAGAATGGGCAAAATTATTACTCTTTTTTTTTTATGTTGGTCGTCTGCGGGATTATTTGCTCAAAGATGGGTTTATTTTATCTCGACGGGATTGGGACTAAATTTGAAGCATAACAGTAGACAAAATATACGTTAGGAAAATCCTGTTTTAATATGATTTGCACTCCACCTTTATTTCCACTCATAACTGTAACACCGTAGTAAGTTTGAGCAGTATTTTTGTCACTGGTAATATTCTTTTTTACACTTTATCCATTAGCTAAACGATCTTGGATTTCTACAAAGGAAAAAAATATTTCGACGACTTCTCCTGTTGAGATCTTTAGAAACTAATCAAAATATGAACACAAATTAACTTTTGTTTGAGACATCAGAAGTTAAAAATTGGAGTAGTAGCATAATATGCTTTTAAAGTAACCTAATTTTTGCAAAATGATTCGAATATGGTTCTGAACACGCCCGGTCGACCTGAATCAGTGTTTTCATTATGGCCACATAAGATTAATTCGCAACTGCCACAAATTTTAACTACTAACCGATATCATATCTAAAATCTATAATTATATAAAATCACGTATGTTGAGGAAATCTAGTATGTACATACTATTAATACGTATTATTTAAAAACAGCAAAAGTCAACAACAAAAACCAAATCAAAAAACATTTTTTCCATTTCATCTCACCTTAAAATTAGTTCCTATGTTAAAAAGAAGAGAGACAAAATTATATATAAAATGAGAGACGATATTACCATGGTATTTGGTTTAATAAAATCGTACAGCTGAGAGAGAAATAATATTAATATTAATACTCAAACATGTAGCACTTTGCGATTTGCCCAATGAGAGTTTATAGACAAAATCAAATTATCAAATGCAAATAGAAGAGGAAATGCATATGTATGTATATTTTTGAAAGCAATAGAGATGAAATGAATCATTTTACTTTATTTACTCGTATATGTGTATATTAGATATACATATATACATGTATTACGAATATTTTACTTTAGCAAGTTTTTACATGATTTTTTGAACAGGTTACACACAATATGCGCGTAAATTTAGAACGAATTTTGTGAATCTATGATAAACGATACTTAAACTATCATTTGTTTGATCTTGATAGAAGTCTAGAAAATGGTTAAGGTTGGTAATGCCCACCTTGCCAATTATGACGGATTGCGCCTGCAAAGTATTTTTATTACGTTGTTTTTCGTGTTATGTCGTTTTAACGATTTTGTTGGTGTATTCCAAAGTGATAGCCAACAGATACATCTATTTTGTCGTTTTCTGTGGTTCTTGTTTTTGACGATTGGAGTATTGGTTTTGACAAATTTGACCGTTGTTTGAAAGAGTAATTTCAAAACCATCTGTAGCATAACATTTAAGTTTCTATTGTGAATTTTGTGAATCTATGATAAACGATACTTAAACTATCATTTGTTTGATCTTGATAGAAGTCTAGAAAATGGTTAAGGTTGGTAATGCCCACCTTGCCAATTATGATGGATTGCGCCTGCAAAGTATTTTTATTACGTTGTTTTTCGTGTTATGTCGTTTTAACGATTTTGTTGGTGTATTCCAAAGTGATAGCCAACAGATACATCTATTTTGTCGTTTTCTGTGGTTCTTGTTTTTGACGATTGGAGTATTGGTTTTGACAAATTTGACCGTTGTTTGAAAGAGTAATTTCAAAACCATCTGTAGCATAACATTTAAGTTTATATGTTAGCTACGAATTAGTATATGGCTTTAGATAAAATAAATTTAACCCAGGGTTCATAATAATAATCAACTAATTCGTAGCTCACAATCAACGAGTGTGAATTTATTGAAGTACTGTGTAAACAGTACTAACTAATTTTCTAACGTACTAGATTATAGCAAAATCTATTACTTTTTTCGGAAATATAAAATGCAAATTCGGCCAAATTATTTATTTGACGCCATCATTAAAAAGTTCCTCATTTTTAAAAGCGGCGTCTGTGCTTTTCGTGTACGAAAATTTCTATCAAGTTTTATAAATTTTATATTTTTCAAAATATAAATATAATCCAAAAAGGTAAAGTAGTAAAAATTAATTTAAGAATACAAAATAATATATTAAAGTGTTTTGTTAATTATTTAAAGGACAAATAAATAGTAGTTTGACCTGAATAGTTGGATATGATTTTTGATGTCGTGGGACAAATTTGTTTTTAGTTTCTTGAAATGTTAATTTAATTATTGTATGAAGTATAATATTTTAAGTTAACCCATCTCTAGCAAACTATATTTTAATACAATAATTGATGAATATAAGAAAATATTTGCTGAAAAATTTTAGGTTATGTTCTCTAATTTTTTAGTAGGTTAAGATGGGGGACTCAGATGACGAGTACGATCGCAAAAGGCGTGATAAATTTCGCGGTGAAAGATCAGCGGATACATATCGTTCAGAAAGGCGAGATGAAAGATCAAGAGGCCGCGATGATTGGCCAGATAGAGGACGAGGACGTCCTGATTATAGAGATTATCGGCCTGTCCGAGATCGATATTCGCCAGGAAGGGAAGCACCACCAATTAAAAGAATGAGAGGTGATTGGGGTGATGACAGACCGAGGTATGGTGGTCATGAACCTTATGGTTCTTATGTTGCTCATCCATATGAACCATATCCCATGCATGGAGGTCATGGTTTTGGTGGTCATCCACCAGGTGTTGCACTACATGGAGCGTAAGTGTTGTGTCGTTATATAGCTAAGCTATAAAAATAATGGATTTGTTTGATTTAGTCGAAACGATCCACCAGTGAATCCGGACATACAAACTCAGCCTCAAATGATGACATTGAAACAGTTTCTAGCTACCCAGGATGATTCAATTTCAGATTCAGATGCGATCGCAAAGTATAATGATTACAAATTAGAGTTTAAAAGGCAACAATTGAATGAATTTTTCGTAGCACACAAGGATGAAGAATGGTGAGTTTAAAACAATATTATTTATTAAGCGAGAGTACTAGCCGTAAGTTCAAGCTTCAAAAGCATAAAATCTTTCGCAAATTTATTTTATATGTTTTTGGTTTTATCAAAAAAAAAAAAATATTTTCAGGCATTATTTGTTTTCATTTGGATTGATCAAAGCATAGTATCATATACATTATTTTATAATTTAAGTTTACAATTATTAGTATTATCAATTTTGTATAACAAAAAGTTGTTAGAAATAAGCCAATCGCTTTACTTAGCTGTTAAATTATTTGTTAAAAATAAAATATATTTTCTACCAAATATATTTAGAACTAAATATAATGATATCGTTTACCTCATTAATAATATAGGCTGGCCTATTTTGTGAATGTGATCTACAAAATTCCACCTGCCCATTTATTGCTTCAAGAATTAGTTAACGCTTTTATCCGCTTCATAGCATAACCAGAATCAATTTCACGGTTATTTGTACGTGTATTATTCCATCACTCTGGTTCTTCATAATTCTGACCAATCTTGAGATTCTTTTTCCGATTGTGTGGGGATCTGATTAATGATTTTACTATTCTCATATCGTTTTTTCGTATTTTTATTTGGTTTTGTGATCAATCAAGGGACGAACATCTTTAAGTATGTATGCATCTTTAAATTGGCGTATAATTAAAAATTAAAATCCTTATATGATCTGAAAATATTTTTTTATTTTATATATTTTTTGTGCATGTTTTAAAAGTTTGCGTATTTCTATATATGTATAACGGATGGTAAGGACGATACAAAGACAAATAATTAAATTATCCATGTTTTAAATTAAATATGTGACGACAAGAGTGTTAGGGTAAATCTCAGGTAACGTCGAAGCCGTAAAATTAGGACCATCATTTGATGAAAACTATGAAAATTATAGACAATAATGGAGAGAAAGTGAATTAATAAATGCTCTGAATTTGTTTTCCGGATAATCGATATTAATTATAATTTTCAATTAAAATATAAATTTTTTTTTAATATTTCATAATTAATAATATTTTTTCCTACAGCTATTATCTACCTGCCATGATAGAATATCAAAAATTTCGTCACACGTTCTTTATTAAAATATGCAATTTTTTTTTTTACAATTTAATTTAATTTTAATTTATATAACATTTTTAATTAATTAAAAATACCTGGCGAGCAATGCCAGAGTATTCCGGGAAAAATATGATAATTTATATAAAAAAATTTATAATTTTGGAGAGGTAAGATTTTGAAATGTAGCTCATTAAAAAATATTTATGGTTTATATATTTCTTTTTTCTTAATAATTATTTCAAATGAAAAAAAAAGGAATATACCTACTTCTTGGGATTTTACAAAGATCGTAATATTTTTTGTTAAGATAGTTAAAACGACGGCAAATCCTAATACCGACAATGGTGTCCCTCCATTACAAAAACGATAATCTTATGTTTTTAAAAAAAAAAATAGAAAATATCAGAAAATAATGCCCTGTTCTTGATTTTCTGAAAATTTTTTTATATTTTGTTTAAAATTAATAATATTCTATTTGGTTATTAATTTTATGATTTTTTTTTAAATTTAGGTTTAAAATTAAATATCATCCGGAGGATTCATCCAAGAGACGTGAAGAACAGCTAAATTATTTGAAGGTATATACATACAAGTTTATTTAATAATCATTTCAATTAATTTGGTCTCAACGAAGTTTGCTAGAACGCATCTATCCCGGTTAGCTTTTTGCTATCCCAATCTTAACATTCTTGAATCTTTCCTACATAGGAAACTAACAATATATAATTAAATCTTAAAAATTAATATTAATTCATTTAATAAGATTTAACCTATGTTAGTTCTTAATTTTAATGTTCACTCGGTAATCTCTGAATTACCTAGCTAGATCCATCGTTTTCATTATTTTGGTTGCCTATATCTTGGCATATTTAATAGTTCCCTATCTAATTCGTTGGGGTGACAAACTAAATTTAAACTGTAATATTTTTCTGTTCTGATGAATTGTATCGGTTACAGTTTCGATGAGTAAATATCGACGCCCTCCCACAGCTCAATATAATATGTTCAGATGGGCTTAAATTTCATTTTGTACAGCAAGACATTTTGTGTAGACTTAACTGCATGTTTTTGAATTAAGGGGATGCGGAGAGAATAATTTTCTTAGTCTGACAGGCGGACGGACTTATGAGGTTACGGAGTGTGATTGTAATGTGCGCAGATTTACCCTTTGGCCTTAGTTCTCAATTTGCTTAGCCATTTTTCGATTTTATATAAATGTTCCTGTAGAATTCTTGTTGCTACAGCTAGGGTTGCAGTATCTTCCGCGTATGTATAGACTTTCATCCAATTCGATGTTGATACATATGTCTGCTGTATAGATCACTGGCCCAGTACACTCCTTGAGGTACTCCTGCATGAATATCATTAATTTGTGGATCCAGTATTATATTTCACCAAAAATTTTCGATTGAGCAATTAATTTTACAGAATAATATATAATAGTTTTATTTATTTTGTTACAATTTTAGAATCGGGTCGAAGTATTTGCTGAACTATTAGAAAAAGAATTGATTTCAAATATCAACGTAGACACCACACAAACAGAACAATTATTACGTCTTTTGGATACAGTGGTTATTAAATTAGAGGGCGGTACAGATGAAGATTTAAAAATTTTAGATGAAAGCCCGATTGAATTGCAACACTCAATTCTACCTAAAAATGGTGAAAAAATTGATATAACAAAAGATGACGATGATGATAAAAAAGATGATCCAGATGTTCAACTTGTAACAGAAATTGTAGAGGGTGTAGAAGATTGGGATAAGGAAGATGAAGAAAATCTTGCATCGCAAATTGTAATACCCCAAAATGATAAAATTGATGCAGAAAATGAGCCAATTGCCGAAGTAAACGATGAAAGGCAAGATGGGTGCGAAACAAAAGCCAAACGGAAACGATCACATTCTGATTCTAGTTCGTCATCATCGAGCTCGAGCGATTCAGATGAGGATAAAATAGATGATAAGCCAGATGAAGATTTAGAGGATATTAAGAGCGATGTTAAATCACCTACTAATTCAAATAAGCAGGATGGAGAAATTGAAGATGAAGAAAATTCGACAAAAGACATCTTAGAAAAGAATATTGATGAGCCACCGAAAGATGAAGATTCAATTGCAAGCAAAAATGATGGCGAAGAGGAGGAGATTAACGAAAAAATGGATGTGTCCGATAGTAAACCGGAAGAGACTGACAATTCGGTCGATATTACTAATGATGAAGAAAAAGACGAAAATAAAATCGTTGAAGAGAAACCAGAAACTATTGATTTAGATAAAGAAAAGGATCCCAAAGACGATGAAAATGTTCCCCGGGCGCTTCACAAAACCAGTTCTATATTTTTGAGAAATCTGGCTCCAACAATTACTAAAGCCGAAGTTGAAGCTGTAAGTAGTGACTAAGTAATACTTGTTAAATGATTACTAATTTGATTAATTAATTAATTTTAGATTTGTAAAAAGTATGATGGATTTTTGCGTGTTGCGATAGCCGATCCATTAGGTGAGAGAAGATGGTTTAGACGTGGATGGGTTACATTTCGACGTGATGTAAATAAAAAAGAAATTTGTTGGAACTTAAATAATATGCGATTGCGCGACTGTGAATTAGGTGCCATAGTTAATCGAGATTTAAGTCGTCGCGTTCGTCCAGTAAATGGCATAACTGCACATAAAACCGTATTGCGTAGCGATATAAAACTTTGTGCAAAAATTGCTCATAACTTAGATGAAAAGAGTGGTTTGTGGCGCGAGGATTCATTAAAATCTGGTATTTTGGATAAAATTACAAAACGCCAAAATAACGAGTCATTTGGATTGAACTCAAAAAATCCAGTTTTGCAGAATATCACTGATTATTTGATAGAGGAGGCTTCGGCCGAAGAAGATGAACTACTAGGACTGTCTGAGAATGATAATAAAGAAAACACGGACGGGGAAGTTATTGAACGAGATCCTCAGTTATTAACTGTTCTAGATAAACTAATTTTATATTTACGAATTGTTCATTCGGTCGATTTTTACAATCACTGTGAGTATCCATATGAGGACGAAATGCCTAATCGGTGTGGTATAATACATGCTAGAGGACCACCACCTCAAAAAGTTACCTATCAAGAGATACAAGATTACATTCGAAATTTTGAGACTAAAATGATATCGTTTCTATCGAAAAACACAACTATCGAAGAAGATGAATTGAAAAAATTGGGCGCAAAAGATTGCGAAGCCGAAGTTGAAAAATTTGTGCAATCAAATACGCAAGAGTTATCGAAAGATAAATGGTTATGCCCATTGTCTGGTAAAAAATTCAAGGGACCTGAATTCATTCGGAAACATATATTCAATAAACATGGCGAAAAAGTTGATGAAGTTCGAAAAGAGGTTGAATATTTTAACAATTATTTGAAAGATGCCAAACGACCACAACTGCCAGAACATCCAGGTACAAATAAAAAACCGAATGAAATAATTCCAACTGCCTTTCGACCAGGTTATCCCGGACCACCGGCATATGGTGGGCCACCATATGGAGGATATGCTCCACCATCAGCAATAGTACCGCCACGTGTACGGCCCGGATATGGCCCGAGGAGGTAAGTTGTTTTATTATTATTTTTTTTTTTTGTAAAGTTGTGTTGATTATTATGATATTTGTGTTGCTCATACATATTTCAAATTTTATAACACCGAATAAGAAAATTTTATTCCATTTTTGTTCATTTTATTATTTAAACAAAAAAAAACCGAACAACCAATCCATAAATATAACATTTTCCAGAGATATCATGATTCCTACGCCTACAGAACATCGCAGAATTATTCCTTATCATGACTTGGACGCCGTTGATAATTCAGATTTCCTTTTCTAAAAAATTTATTATTTTTTATTTTATTGTTTACAACAAGATTTATTATCAAAATATTAAAAAATACGAAACAGAAATATTATTTATCATTATTTTTTGGTGGTTATTTATTATTTTAAATAAAAAAAAATTTCATTAACTATATAGTATGTTTTATGTGTTTTTATTTTTAAATTATGAACATTTGTAAATTTCAGAGGTATGGGCGCTGAATATCGTCCAATTATACACTATCGAGATTTGGATGCGCCCCGTGAACCAGATGAATTTATTTAGATTTAGATTGTGTGGTATTTTTTTCGTTAAAATATGAAAACATTTTCTGCTTTTTTAGTCTAGTGTAATTATATATAAAAAATAAACATAATAAATAAAAGTACTTTTTTTTTTAAATTATTTTATTTGTGTTCCGAAGTAGATGTAAACCTAATGTTAAGAACGGGATTGCCACATCATCGGATGAAACAAACCATCGTCCATCGGAATGACCTCTAACGTTAAAGCCACAACGCAAAAGAGTTGGGTATTGTTTTAGTCACAAAACATGGAAATACATTTCGGGATACAACCGGAAAATGAAACTCGTTTAATCTATAGTCTAGCTTTCTAAATTTCATATCGGTTATTATCTTTCGACGTTTTTATGTGACAAAAACGAACATGATACGTCTGTTTAATAAATTAAATTAGGTAGATAAAATATGAGCGACGTACATAAATTTAGATTATTTTTTGTATACATTTTATATAATATCATAATTGACTTCATTAAATTTGGTTGGATCGCTGGGCTAACGACCAGCACCCGTAAAAAAACTCAAATATTAACAAGAGAAACAAAATCGGATACCGCCAAAACCAACAACGAACCACTTAAGTATTCGGAGACGAGGTTAAGGATCGGCACGTGGAACGTACAGACTTGACGTCCTTATCATATCGGCTAAGCTCATAGCTCTCCAAAAAACTCGATGGCCTAAAAGTGGACACCATGTGTCAGGCTATACATTGCTACACAGTGGAGATGATCTCGGGGTTGGATTTCTCATTAGCCCATATGTAAAACAGGCCGTGTTGGATTATCAACCAGTCGATAATCGACTGCTTGATAGTCCAAGCTTTGCTTGCTTGAATAACATTAGTCAACCTGTCAATTGTCTGTGCATGCGCCTACTTATGTAAGCCAACCTCATGATAAAGACTCGGAAATTATTGTAAAATATAATTTGGATAATCTGATGAGCATCATGTAAGATTGGTGACTTTAATACTACAGCTGACAAAACAGACCGATTTTTGTAATAATATAGGTCCATACTTCCGACACGAAAATAGTGAAAGAATATGTTCTTTACGGTCGTTAATAATCTCAGTGACAAATACATTCTTTCCTCATAAAAACATCCATTTCGAAACATGAACGTAAAACATCCCGAAGCCAAATTGGCCATTTGTTGATTTCAAACGAGCGGGCTCGTGCTGTCCAAGACGTGTGAATTTATCGGTTGTCGATTCCCAATCTTCAAAAAGATTATCGCGGTATAGCTCTCCTTGGAACAAATTAAATGTTTCTGTCGTTTATATTATTTTGGGAACAGTCAGTCCTTCCAAATTGTCAACCACTAATCAAGGATTTTGCTCTATGGATATTTATTTTCCAGTTTCATGAAACACACCAGGTATTCTAGACATCAAGCACACTATCTGTTGAAAATAGATAGATGGCAGATCGCTGCAAATGCCAGGCGCATTGCCTCAGTGTTATTTTGCTTGTGTGCTTCATTAATTTTACAGTGAGAAACATTTTAATATTTAAAATAGTTCATGCTGAAATTACGACAAGAATAGGATTTTAACAACAAAATTGAACATATGACAAAAACTCTTCGCTAAATCCTATTGTAGATGAAAATAGTTTGCCACGTGTGAAGGACGCCTACTGAATTACCTTCCAACAAGAACTTAAAATCCAATAACTATCGCAATGGATAACATTTCGCATTCTTGTCAATTGAAGATGTGAATCATTGTCAAAAATTTCAACCTACTCGATTGTTATGCGAAATAACACCTATTTTAATAACATAAACAACGGATAATTCAACAAACCGATGGATCAAACTTCACGCTCTTAACCAATGGAAGTTTGCGATCTGCAATGAAACAACAGTGCTTTTCGTTTCTATGATAAACTCATATAATAGAAACTGTTCTGCAGAATTAATGGAGAAAATACCACCATTTGTGACGCCAGGACGGGTAACACGAGGAACAGTTAATGTGCATAGGTTTACGGTGAAGCTGCCGAAACTTCAAACTGAAGATGCAAAGCGCGAATTTATTTATCGAACATCTAGAAAGTGGAATTCGTTGTCCGGTTTTCAGTTTCCGTTGGAATATAAAATACACAAGTTTAAGACAGCTTTCATTCTTTACTTGAAGAATCGCGCGTTGGGTGCAGGAGCTCTGACAGGAGCTAGCACAGTCTAAAAGTTCGCCCTGCACCCAATTAAAGCTAAACTTAGAAGAAAAGGATCTAAAGTGGGCTTACATCCAGCAAATCATTCGACAGATTAGCTCATCTACTAACGGGTACCAATCTACGAAATTTTAGTTTGGAAATCAAAAGCAGACCTTCAACTGAAATGAATTCTTAATAGCACTGCGTTAGAAGCATAGATTGCAACTATGAGAAAAAACTAGCTAAATCTGGAGATCATGTTTCCCGAGGTAATAAATTGCTACATAGTAAAAAAGGTTGTGTTGAACTTTCAAGGAGTCGATATTCGAACGTGTAAGTTTCACTTGCACATGAGATTAGTCAATCTGTCAATTGTCTGTGTACAAGGGTTCACTGATTTAAGTCACCCCAAGGATAAAGATTCATTTTACAATAATTTGTATAATCTGATGAGCTCTATTCCGGAGCACTATTCCAGATTCTTGACTTTAATGCTAGAGCGAGCTGGTATAATTCAAACCGAATTATGTAATAATATAGGTCATTACCCAAGACTCGAAACTGCGATCGAAAATTGTGAAAGAATTGTGCTTTGCGATCGCTATGATCTCAAAGTGGTAAATTCAATCTTTCTTCATAAAAACATCCATTTGGAAACATGGACACATCCGCATAAAACATCCCGAAGCCGTGAATTCTTCTTTTGTAGCCATCAAGCCATCTTTTCGTGTGATATAGGTCCAAATCGCGAATCGCATAGAATCAAAGTCTTGAAAAACGATAAAGTCACATATTGAGTAGTATACAATCAAGAGAATCAGAAATTTTATTTATAAACTTCTCGTGCATATGAGTACGGAGTTACGTTCGGGGTCCAACGGGTTGTGGATGTAGAAATAATAAACTATAACAATTAAATTTTTAAATAAAAGAAATTTAAGATTTATTCATTTCAAAAATAAAATTAAAACTAAACTAAATATAAATATATAATAATATTAATATACATTAATTAATTTTATTGCTTTATAATATTTATTTATTATCCTTTTTTTTCAACCAAACATTTTTTTTTAATTTATACAAAATAAATGAGGTCTGAACAATTTTTATTACATCATTAATTGAATTGACCCTTGATGTTGAATGATTCTTAAAATTATAACAGTACTAACAAGTCATTTCGTATATGTTTTTCATAATCCTTTGATTTATTAATTTGCAATTTAATAATAAAAATATAATTAAATAATATTTATTCCTTCTATCTCGATCTTCTTCTTACTACAAATAAATTTAAAATAAAATAATGAACTCGTATCGTAAACTTGTTACTTTAATATAAATTCTTTGTTATTCTACAAAATATATTTAGGTTTAATTAATTATTTAATTCAGCTCAAAATTCCGTTTGTGTGACGGGATTAAAGAATGGAAGATTATTTTAAATAAAATTGAATAAAGCTATTTATATTTTTGTTCCAATAATAGTTTTTATATGACTAAAATAAATGTTTTGTTAAATTAGAAAAAATAAAAAAAAAAAAATTAAAAAATTAATTATTAAAGAATAATAATTTTCTATGAAATAGTTTTCCTATCAATATCCATTACAATAGGTTGCGTACCTTGGCTAGACGAAGGCTGCTGATGCTGATTTGTTTGATCATCTTCGTCATCATCCTCCTCTTCGATAAGTTTTCGTGCTAATTTAACTGCTTCAAATTCTCTGTAATGAGCTTTTCGACGTTTCTCAAATTCTAATCGTTTTACTGAAATAGAAAAAATATATAAAATAAATTTTTGTATTTACATGCTTGCATTCTTAATAATGAAAATATGTCGCTTATCTCTAGATCGACCGAATGGAATGGCCCCTGTCGAATTGACATAACTTTGTAAAGTAGGACGTAAATAAGCGAACCGCGAAAGAGTTGGGAGAGCCTTTAATCCCAAAACAGATTGCAAAGATAGAAACATTTTGTGATCTAGTTACTAGTCTGATGAACGAAAAAATATTCGTTTGAGTTTGTTTGTCATTATATAAAATATACTATGCATTTGTAGTGATGATAACGAACAAACGCAGCTTTTAATAGAATATATTTTAATAAGTCGAAATAAAATAAAATAAAAAATAAAAATAGTTTTGTTTACTTATGCAAAATGACAAATGAATGTGGTAAATGTGGGAAAGGTAACAGAACTGGAGCTGCTGAAGTTCTAACTGTGAAATGTAGTGGTTTTTGTAATAAAAGCTTTCATAAAAAGTGTGCTCAATTGACTGATTTTGATGTAGCTGTAGTTGATAAAAGTATTGGAATAGTGCATTCGTGTCAAACGTGTTCCATTAAATTTGATTAATTAAAAAATAAGTATAGTGAAATAATAGAATCATTAACTAATAATAATTCTTTACTTGAAAGAGTGGATGATAAAATTAACAGGGTGATAGAGGAAATGAAAAAAATTAAAAACGAAATGGACAATCGTACTGGTAATAAAGAAAAAAATTCAAGTGCAAATCATTCTAAACCCTCGTTTGCAGATATTGTGAAATTACCGGTGTACATTAAACCTAAAAATGATAACGTAAACAAAATTGAATACTGTTACGAAGCAAGAAATTAAAAATGCAATTAAGTCATCGACACTTGCAGTTGAAATTAATGACATGTATGAATTGAAAAATAATACGGGTATAATAGTGCATTGTTTGAATAAAGAATCAGCAGAAAAAATAACAACGACATTAAAAGAAAAAATTGGGAATGAGTATGAAGTGAATCTACCAAAGTTTAGATTGCCACAATTATTGGTAGTCGGCTTAAGTGAGAATCAAACGACAGAAATTGTTGAGAGAGCAGTTAGAGCGCAAAATGATTATGAATTTAAACAGCTTAAATGTGTTAAAGTATATGAATCCTTTAAAAGAAAGGGATTTTTTAATGCAGTTATCGAATTGGATGCAAATTCTCACAAAAGTATATTGCAACGGGGAAAACTTAATGTGGAGTGGGACAGCTGTTTTGTTTTTGATAATTGCAGAGTTTTAAGATGCTTCAAATGTTTGGGATTTGGGCATAGAGCGGACAAATGTACAGTTGGGGCTTGTTGTTACAAATGTGGGGAACAAGGTCATGTTGCGAAGGATTGCAGTTTAAATCAGATAGTTTGTTTGAACTGTAAAAACATGCAAGCAACTTTAGGTCTTAAAGCTCTTAGTATAGATCATGACACTAAAAGTAAACAATGTCCGGTTTACTTAAGAAAATTGAAGCAACAACAAAATAGTTGTAGTAATTAGCAATTAAACCATATTAAATGCATATATTTTAACATTCAAGGATTAAACAATAACTTTGCTGAACTGGAGAGTGTGATTCTAAATAGCGGATATGAATTTATTTTTTTAAGTGAAACTCATTTATCTGAATTGGACTTGGATTCATTAGTAGAAATGAATAATTACAAACTAGTTCGATGTAATTCGAGTTCTCGTCATACTGGTGGTGTTGGTATCTATATTATGGATCATTGGAATATAGAAACAATCAAAAATATTTCGATGAATCTGGATTTTTGGTAGTTGAGTGTTAAAGTTACGTATATGCACCATATACTGTATTTGGCTGTCTTCTATAGAGCGCCGAAATATTTGTACCAAACTACATCGTTTTTTGGAGATTTTAACGAGTGTTTAAATGAAATTAGTGAATATAATGGAAAAACTTGCATTTGTGGTGATATGAATTTAAATTGGCTTACAAATGATATAAATAAAGACAATGTTAGTCAAATTATTAATGACTGTGGTTTCAAACAAATTGTGGCTGATCATACCAGAATTACTAGCATGTCAAGAACGTTAATTGATTATGTGATTGTAAGTGATTATTATAACATTAGTGCGGCAGTTAATAAAAATTTAAAAATTAGTGATCATGAAACCTTAGAAGTACTTATTAAAGATATGGTCTTAAAGACCAAAAAGGATATTGTTATAAGATCTATTAAATACAATAAAGAGCGTTTTCGTAGTTTAATAAATAAAAATGATATTGGAACAATTTATTATCTTGACAGTGGCTGTAAAGCAGAAAATTTTAGTTTAAATTTAAGGTACGTAGTTGATCAATTTATTGTTGACAAAAAAATATCAAAAGAGATGAATTGCGTATGGTTTAATAAATCGTTAGAAAGCTTAAAAATTCAAAAAGTACAACAGTATAATAAGGCCTGTTTAATCAACAATGATTTTGAATGGTGTAGTTATAGATCAATCAGGAATAGTTACGAGAGTAAACTTATAAAAGCTAAAAATGACTTTATTAAATCTAAAATATGAAATTCTAGTGATCAAAAATCGATGTGGAGAAATATTAAATCGTATGTGTTGAAGAAATCAATAGCTGAAATCACGGATATAGATTTCAATGGGGAATTAGTAAAGGGTGAAGAATCAATTGCTAAAAGTTTTAATGAATTTTTTGTTAATAGTATTGTAGGCTTACATGAAAGTATTCCAACTGTTCCATATAGAAATATAATCAATCCTAAAGACAGTAGATTTAATTTTGAACTCCTGCACATAGATGATTTCTTCAATATTATTAAAAGTATGAACTCAAAAAAAGATGTACATTATGTAAATATAAATATGATTAAAGATTGTTTTGATTTAATTGGTGAAAATTTATTATCAATAATTAATAAGTCATTGGATAGCGGTATTTTTCCAAATAGGAATCCTTCCTTCCAAATTGGAAGGAAACAGTAATAACTCTAATTAAGAAGATTAGTAATACAAAAAAGTGTAACGTATTTAGACCAATTAACATGATTTGTAATGAGGCTAAAATCTTAGAGAAGGCAGTTAGTATTCAACTGACCCAATATTTGGAACGAAATAATTTTATTTTTAACTATCAATCGGGATTTCGGCAACATCACAGTTGCGAATCTCTCATCAATTTAGTTATATCAAATTGGAGAGTTGATGTGTACAGTAAAAAAGTCATAGTTTCAGTCTTCTTAGATTTATCAAGAGCGTTTGAAACTATCGACAGGCATATACTTTTGTTGAAACTAGAAAAATATGGTATATCTGGTACAGCCCTGCAGTGGTTTAAATCGTATCTGTGTAACAGAAAACAAAGAACCAAAATAAATATGACTATGTCTGAACCAATAGATATTAATATTGGAGTACCACAGGGTACAATATTAGGAGTAAACTTATTTTTGTTATATATAAATGATATTGATAAAATCATTAAGCAATCAAACATATATTGGTTTGCGGACGATGCTTTACTATATGTTACTGGAAATTCAGTAGAGGAGTGTATTAATAAAATCAATAGTGATTTAAGCGAAATGGATATATGGTTTAAAATGAATAAATTAAAATTAAACATTGATAAAACTAAGTGTATGTGTATTAATGGAGAGTTAACTGATAGTATAGTAATAAAAAATGATAAAATTGAAGTTGTAAATAAAATAAAATATTTAGGTGTAATAATTGATAATCAATTAGGATTTAAGGATAATTTGGATTATGTATGTTAAAAAATTGCAAGTAAAGTATATTTTTTAAGAAGTATCCGGAAAAATATTTCTTTTAACACAGCTATACATATATACAATGTTATTATCAAACCTTATTTTGAATATTGCTCATCTATTTTATTTTTAAGTAACAAACAGATGCTTAGTAGGCTACAAAAATTGCAAAATAAAGCAATGCGTGGTATTTTAAAAACTAGCAGATATGCACATATAAATTCAATGCTAGATAAATTAAATTGGTTAAATGTAGAACAATTAATTAATATGAATGTTTTAATTTTAGTTTTCAAAATCAAGAATGGACTGTTACCTAATTATATGAGTGATAAATTGAAATATGTGCTTGAGGTTCATAAGTATAACTTAAGAAATCAATTGATTTTAGTTTGGACTTTTATAAAAATGATAAAGTAAAAAATATGCTTATGTACAAAGGTCTAATAATGTATAATGAATTGCCAAACGAAATAAAGAATGAAAATTCTTTAGTAAAATTTAAGCAAAATATTAAATTATATTGTAAGGATAAATTTTTATTGTAGTTTAAATTCATAGTGTTAAGTTTTTATTTTTGTAATTAATTGTATAAACAAAAAAATGGATTTCTTATCTAAATAAATAAATAAATAAAAAATAAAATAAAAAAAATATTTCTTGAGCTTGAGCTTTTCAGCGCCAATATTTTTGAGCGCTACTTGTCTTTGCTTCTCTGGTAAATTTAATTTAAGAAACCCACCTATTAAATATATTTAACAGTTTCTGCTTTGCATAAATAGATGGCAACAGTAAAACCTTTTATTTCAATTAGTTAGTTTCCTGACTAGAATACAATATTTGATCTTTCTTTATGTTTGTCTGAATATATTTCGTTTATGCCCTAATATATTTTTCTGTCCATGACTGCAGAGTCATTTTCGCTACAATTTAATTAACACTTCTAAAGAAGTACACTAGAACAAGTGTAAGAGAAGATTTGGGAAACTGAACTATAGCTAATTGCTCTTCTCTACATTCCCACATCTTCCACAAAAGTATTTAAATTTTAGTATTATTTGTCCACTAATTGTTCTTTAAGTTCTAAAGAGTATTGTGTCCACCTAATTTGTCCACTCTGTAATATCTAAAGACGACCTACCTGGTGAGTAAAGATCTAAAATGCCTTCCAATAGGGATTAAAGTGGCCATGTTCTTAAAGCAAAATCTATCAAATTTGTAGTGAATTATTCACTAGGCATTTAGTGTACCGTACGAGTGACGTTTTTAACATTACGTAATTTTAATCCGTAATTTCGAGTTGACTATCGACGTTTGGTGTTCAGAGTTGACTCAAATTTCACAAAAAAACAAGTGTTTAACGACGATGCCTATTTTTGGATATGAACACCATCACCAAATGCACTCCGAGAAACTCACCGTTTGGTGAGAAGTTTGATCTGGAACGTATTATTGACTTAACCGTTAACGAGTATTGCAGAGCAATGATAACCAACTTATTTTGTTATAAGCTGAATGCTATGGTTATCGACGACGTGTAGTTACGATAGAACGGCGCTACCTACCACATATTCCATGGCAAGTTGAACGTTTACAATGCGCAATTTACAGTATTATTCGTTAGGATTGCTTTAGACCACAAACAATAAATATATTTAATGACATCATACAAACGTCAAGTTCATGGAAAGTAAATCTAACGAGTAAATAAACCGATCAAAATTATCGATAAACTAATAGAGTAAGCAGCTAACCGTATGGTGACGAATGGCATTATGTACTCTAGAAATAAAAAGTCGACGTTGTGTGCCTTAATCGACTGCACTAACTACAATTTGCAAACAAATGACGCTAGTTTGAGAGTCATCACGTGCAAATGAGCTTTGGAATGTGAACGAATCTAATCATCTGTATATGTGTTCGTAATTTGCTAATCCATCATACTAACTCTAAATTGGCAGTTTTACAAAAGAATTTAATAATCTTAAATACACATTTAAAATAATTGCGTGGGAGTTCTAATAAACTGTAGCATTTATTCTTAAAAATAACCATGTCATATTGCAATAAGATTTTGTATGGATGGGCAGAGTTGATTTATAAAATTAGAGTTTCTGTCTGTTTCTATCTGTTGTCCCGCTTGACGCCATTAAGTAGCCAAATCTAGGGCGTACGGCTTAAGTCCGACTATAGTAGAACCAACTGCACATTGTATAGCACCATGCCAAACCATTGATTCCTTCCAATAATAGAAAGTTCATTTCTGAGAACATATACCTCAGATTAACTGTGTTCCAAAAAAATATAAAATCTGTATCGAATACAGGTCCCAAATTATGGCGAAAAACTGGCAATAGATTCTATTGTGCCAGAGGTGCTTCTGATAAATTTTGTGTCAGTAGTTTTCAAGTGAAACAGTGGAATTCAGGTCTCTATGGAAGACATATCTATATGCAAGATCGCCAGATCGTATGCTCCTAGACTTCTGACTAGGAGATCACCTAAGCCCATAGTATATTTAACCGAAACAACGATATTGGCCATCAGCAGTATAAATTAGAGACTTGACCAGTCGGTTGTATTCTGTTTTGTGTAGCTTTACAATTTTGCAATTAATCAAGATTAATTTTTCCTTAATATATCCAACTACCGTGCATATAAGCACCAGTTTAAGGAAAAAATTATATTTAGATTCTAAACACTTAACTCTCAAAGTATTACAAGATAATTTTCTTATTTATTTTGGAAGAACTTACATGTGCTACATTCATGGTTAGGTTCACTTTCTATTGGAAGACACATATTTCTATATATCTACTTTTAAACCTTTTAAACCAGAATGAGTAAGGATAAGAAGGTATATACCTGAGTTTTGTTATTTTCAGGCATACGATCACAAAATGACCATTTGTCTATAGTTCCAAAAACCATGACGGGAAAAGAAATGTAGAAATCAAATCAGTCGAAAAACTCAATACTTTTCCATGCCAACCTCCCAAACATATTTCCATTCTTGGAGATGAAACGGGTAGTTGGAATTTGAAAATGAATGAAAATTTTCATACGATTGAGAGAGTTAGAGACAAGCTAACTCTCTCAATCGGATGAAACCTGCTTATTTCACTGGTTTATGAGGTGTCAACGTTTTTTAGCTCATGTGCCATAATCTTGTCGTATTTGGTCCATCCACAATAACAACAGATTCTAGAAGAATGTTAGCTTGCATGAACTATATATACCATACATTCATATCAGAGAATTTACCTAGTAATTTACTAGCTTGAATTACCTAATTTGGCAGTAGATAACACAAATTAATCAGCTTTAAAATTTTATTAATATTTAAACGCCAATTTAAATCAGATGATATTGAATCTATAAACCCCGCATTGAGTATTTATTTAAGTACAGCGATAAGTAATAAGGCAGGCAAGTGGTTAATTAAAAATAATTTGTTAAATTGGATTGGAGTCAAATGATAAGCTAATCTGGTTATCCTATAAATACATATTGGTAATTGATTATGGCATTTTGTATATAAAAACTCACAAATACAAAGATAAGACTTTTTCAATATATGTAATGGGTGCACCAATGCAGCTGGTGGCCCATATTATAGTACCAAAAACGCTTTGAAAAGTATTAATCTGTTTATAAAAGTATAATTTGTAACTAACCACGTGGCTAACTATTTTCGGATTACTGATTACTTCATAAACTATTGACTTTACAACTATGTAGAATGGGTTTACGACTTATTAAGAGTAATTGGAATAAATCCAAGTTATTTATGAAAAGGTTTGAAATAACAACTTTCAGAGAAGCCCGAAATTGCGTTGCATAGACAAATTTAGGAATGATTTGGCTAATCAGACCTATATTTGGATGGTTGTAATATCGATGAAATCATGTACTGATACTAAATATAGAACTGATTTCAATTAGTTCGGGGCACATATGGGTTTTGGAGAGTTAGAGATTTAGACATAAAGAATGCAAACACCTAAATACAACAAACATTGAATTGTTTGCATTAAATATTAAATGAACGATGATGTCATATTATAATAGATTTTCCCATAACATACCACGTTCTTCAGGAGTTTCGTTCCTTCGTGCTTCCTCATCATCATCATCATCTTCGTCGTCTGTGAGTCGCGCAGCAGCTTGATTTAATCTAAAATTGTAAAATGACGAAATTATTGGTAACACGAACAAAATGATTATTCAATTTATTATACTTCTCAGTTAGCAAAGCAGCATCTATTTGATCATGGGTGGGATCAATATGTGCTTCATCATAATTATAAGGAGTCTTGGGTTCATCGATTTTCATATAACCATAGTCTTTATCGGATGGATGGTACGTTTGAAGGACATTAAATTCATCAAATTTGGCACTTTTTCTATGTCTGCAATAGTATATTGGTTGGTGTGTTAATTAGTATGAATTTTAATTAAACTTTTTATTTAACAAACCCGGAAGCAGTATAATTTTGTTTATCAAAACTACTGGAAGCCTTTAAAATCCCTTTGCATGGTTTTTTTGGGTCTGAACAATCATTTGACGACATAATTTTTATAACACCTTTAAATTCAACAAATGCTCGCGTTATTATCTATTTATATATTTATTTTATAAATACATATATAAATTACTACTAAATCTTATCTAAATCAAAAAATATAAAGAAAAAATTCGATTTTAAAGTATAAAATAAAAATTGTAGTAATTCTTTGATTTTTTTTATTGATGACAGATCTTTGTTTTGATAAATGTTTTATTTTTTCCAAATAGTGAATGTATGTTGCAATTTATGTATTATAAACTATATACGTATAAATTTTGCATTTTAAAAAAAGAAAAAATGTAAAAATTAAATTACATTGGAATAATATTTACGGCGTTACTTGCACTTGCCTTTTTAACTAGAATTTTTCTGCTCGTTTTGATTGAAAACTGACAGCTCCGATGAATGAATAAATATGTAATGGTATAAATTTACAGTGTGAATGGTATAAAATTATTAGGACGACATCTGTTGTTTCAAGTAATTGTTTGATAAATCTCTGTAAATCTGTAATTTACTAATATCTAGATGGAATTGAATTCTTTTCTAATTCTATAACTATTTATTTTATGGTTTTCAACAGAAATTAAATTTATTTTTACAGTGGCTTTTGTACACATCGGGCAGCACTAATCCGCCATTACGATATTTCGATTTTCAAAACTATCAACAAAACTAACCGTCTTTATGTTGACGAGCCAACAATTGTTCATATTCTGTGAAAAGTTATACAAAATAAAATAAATAATATTTTGAGCAGTTACATTAATATATATTTAGAGTATAAAAGTTTTTTTGTATTAAGTAAAGTAATTTTAATCACTAGGAACGTTATAAAAAAGGATTTTTACAATGAAACCAGCGTAAGTTGTGTGAACGATCAACTCTGATCCATTGAGTTGTCAAGTACGATAATGTGTGGGTGTTTCCTAACGATTTTTTATTTTCCATTTAGTAAATCGCGAACGAATCTGGCTAAAACTCCGGCCAAACTACCAATGCGTTCTAATTCGGGCGGTAATATATGCAAAGATCCGGTTCATGTTTACTGTCGCATTAGGCCGATGCAAAGTGACTCAGACTTGTCATGCCTCAAAGTTATTTCGCCAACGACTGTTTCGCTGACACCACCTGAAATTGCAATAAATTATAAAATCACGCAACACAAGGAGTGTCAATATATTTTTAAACACGTATTTGATACAAAATCAAGGCAGCGTGAAGTTTATTCAGCGGTTGCCCAACCGTTGGTCGAAGGCTTGATTCGGGGAAGAAACGGTTTGCTTTTTACATACGGTGTGACGGGTAGTGGTAAAACATATACAATGACGGGGAATGCACAGCAACAGGGTATAATGCCCCGATGTATGGATGTTTTGTTTAAAACCATTTCGGAGTATCAAACGAAAAAATATGTTTTTAAACCGGATCGACTAAATGGTTTTGAAATACAATCGGAACCAGACGCAATGTTAGATCGACAAGTCGAACTAAACGGAAAATTAATGAAAATACGTAGAAAAGAATCCGATTCGGATATTGCATCGCAAGCATCGGCCGATTGTTCGGTTGTGGGTGGTATTGATGAGGACAATATGTATGCAGTGTTTGTGACGTACGTAGAAGTTTACAATAATAGCGTGTTTGATTTGCTGGAAAGTGGGCCAGTCCAAAAAGTACTACAAAGCAAAATAATTCGAGAGGATGCAACACACAATATGTTTGTACACGGTGTTACCGAGCTGGAAATAAAATCCGTTGAAGAAGCAATCGATATATTTCAAATTGGCCAATCGAGAAAACGAAAGGCGCATACAATTTTAAATGCCGAATCAAGTCGAAGTCATGCAGTATTTTCTATTCGTTTAGTACAGGCACCAACCGATGGTCACGGAGAATATGTATTGCAAGATAAGCGAACTATAACTGTTAGCCAACTATCACTGGTGGATTTAGCTGGCAGTGAACGCACAAATCGAACAAAAAATACGGGCCAGAGATTACGAGAGGCGGGAAATATTAATAATTCGCTAATGACATTGAGAAATTGTTTGGAAATACTTCGAGAAAATCAGTTGACCGGATCGTGCAAGAAAGTACCATATCGAGACTCGAAAATTACACATCTATTTAAGAATTTCTTTGAAGGTGAAGGCCAAGTTAGAATGATTGTCTGTGTTAATCCGAGGGCTGAAGATTTTGATGAAACGTCGCAAGTTATGAAGTTTGCCGAAATTACTCAGGAAGTTCAAGTAGCACGAGCTACCCCAATTAAACCCGATATAGGATTGACACCCGGTCGACGCAAGGCCAATAATCTTTTCAAAATTGCTCTCAATAATATGGAAGAAAAGGGAATCGATACCCGTAATATAGATGTGGATATTGGGCTTGTGTACAGCTTGGGACCAAATTTCCCGGATGTTAAATTAAATTCGCCCGAGTCTAATCAGCTAATTCAATCTCTGATACTGCATCTGGAGCAACGAATTCAAAAACGAAAGCTACTAATCCAAGATTTGAATAATAGACAAGGAAGATTTCGGATGATGCTTATTGATATGGAAAAGGAAAATATGATTGTTAAGTCTGAAAATTCATCGCTTAAAGCGATTTTGAATCAGGAACGACAAAAAATTTCGGCTCTCGAAAATAAAATTGTTATACACGAAAATTCAATCGATGAATTGAACCGCAGGTTACGTGAAAAGGATGAAGAAACACGAGAGTATCAACGATTGGTAAGTTTTGATTGCGTCTCTAGTACCATAAGTTATCACTCTAAAACGTAAAAATTATCTATTTCCACAGTTGAATGAGAAACAATATCTTCTAAGTCAAACCGAAAACGAAAAGGAGAAGCAGAAAAAAATTCTCACGTCGAGGATGGCATTGCAGGCTGATAAGATGACACGCGAATTAGATACCAAACTTAAAGAGCAGCGCGATAAAATGCGCGAAAAGAATAAGCTAGCCGAAGGCAAACTCAAAATGGTAAATCAAATTATTCGATCGGAGAACATACCATCGCTGTATCGTTCGTCGAGCACGGAGAGCATACCAAATCGATTGTCGAGTGAAAAACGATCAAATGAAAATCAAATAGTTACAACACATACACCCAGATCGGCGACCAAAGGTATTGCTGTGGCAAATGTACGAAATCGTCGATCACGATCGACAGGTGAAAAATGGTTGGAACATCGTGCTGCAAATCCTGTTCCGCTCGGAACAATTTTACAACCATATTTGAGAAATAGAAAATCCGTCACTAAATTAACGGACGTCAACGATTTAGTAAATTCAAAAATATCGAACTATTGCTTAATCGATCAGAATGCAGATGTCGATGGTGAGGTGGAAACAAATATTTATAAAGGGAATATTATACCAACCACTGGTGGTGGAGCCCAAGTGGTATTCGACGATGTTGAATGTTTAAAACAATTATCGCCAGTCGCGTCACCACAGCGCAAACGGTCGAGCAACTATGGTGAAACACCGGTTCGCGATGTTGCATCGAAGTGTAGTATAGGAATCGAAGGGCATAGCAGTAAAAAACCGAGGATATAAATTAATTAAATTAAAATTATTGAATTTTCCTTATATTTATAAGTTATGATTTTGTTTTGTTTATATTTTTTAATGAAAAAGTATTAAATTTTTGTTTTACTAAATAATAAATAACCATTTCTAAAACACAAATTTAGGTTTCATTTTTTATTGAATTGAATGATAATTGAAAGAAATACATTCAATTTTGTGATTCAACAATAAAATATGTCGTATCATGTACCAAAAACAATTTCTACCTTTCCTCTTTGTTTTGTGTAATGGAATGCAATATATAATTTGACAATTTACTTCTCCGTTCGGTACGCAACCAAAATGTATTTTTTATACAAAAACAACAAATCGTAAAATGGTCGGATTCACACCACAAAATATAGTACATTGTGTGTACAATATAATGTAGGTATTGGATCGCTAGTATGTATATATTGCAATTGCCTAAATCAAATTTCATTCGTTAATAAACGAATAAACGAGTCACGAGCCCAACATTTTTCTGCATTTGTGTATTTCTGTTTTTCCATTTTTCTTCGATATACACTTGCACGCAAACACACACACACACTCATACAGAATATATGTATTTTTAATTTCTCTCCAACTTTTTCTCTCTCTTGTTTAACGAAAAGCAACGAATTCATCGTACATGGGCGTTTCATAATGATATTATTATATGGTTATGAACGACGCATCTCTTTATGACACGGCTACCACTGGATATTTCGATAGTATATGTTTCAAAAAAAATCTCAGAATTGGAACGATTTGAACGTATACACGAAATAAAATTTAGTTAGCAGAAAACGTCACGACGAGTACAATAACGGTTGACAGCAAAATTTTTATTTTTTTCGGAATATAAATAAATAAAAAAAATTTTGACGTTTTCATATTTACCTACCTAAATATTTTTTATTTTGGATTATAAAAATTATATTAAATAAGTTTTAATCGTTTTAAAATATATAATAAATTATGAATAAATAGTTTCTGGAGTTGTTCAATTGATTATTATTGAGTGAAATATAATAAAATTCAATAAAAGCAAATGCTAGTTTTGTGTTGTTGTGTTAATATAAATTGTGTATGAGAATTTAGGTGAATGGCATTTTTTAGTTTTTTGATTAGTGGAAAGAAAAATTAATTTTAAAAAGTGTATTGTTATAATAACAATTAATCAATATTGTGAATATAGATAAAATATTTAATATAAGATAAAAGTGACACGTGCAAATATATAATATTAAGGAGAATAAAGTAAAGACATTTTTTATATACTTATGTAGCTCATAGTAATTTTTCTAAGATGTATACATCTCGCTAGACGTATTTTATTTGTTTTTATCAATCGAAATTATTTATTAAATACCCTTTACATATTTATAGTAACATTGATAATACGGTAGTAATTTATCTTTATAAAATGCTTTACTTGTTTCTTGAAGACCAAGTGAATGTTTCTTCAATACTTTTATCAAGGTTTCTTCTTGTAAATAAATAACAGGGCAACGAACTAGAACACAACTAATACGAAAATACAAAATAAAGAAAAAATGATTACCTTTCCGTAGATTTATTAATTATTGTGTAGTCTTTTGTGCAAGAATTTTTTATAAAGAAAGTTATTTCGTCTTTTAGAACATAAGTATTGAAAGGCAAAACGTATTTTGGTGAGATGACTTTGACGAATAAACACTACGACCAGTGTATCCAAAATCACTTTTTTCAAACAAAATTAAAAATTAGTTTGTGTAATGAATTATTAATTTATGTTTACATTTGAAAAATATGTTTTATAAAACCCTTTTGTTGGAAATTCTTAAGAAAACATAACCAAGTTTCAGTTTTGTTTATTCTGCCACTCAACGATAACATAATTCATATAAGTTTAAAAAACCCTCGTTCTTGAAAACTTAACGTCCATTTCTTATCGTTTTCTTGTACTGTATTCTTAACTTCCTGATCTCGTTCAAGAGCTTTAAGCGAATTACATCCAAATACAACAAAATGATCTATGGCTAACTCTAAATTTGTTTCTATTTTATATTACAATCTTTGTCATTTTGAATCTGTATTTATTTTTCGAAGTTATTGATTTAAGAAAAAATATAACCCAAAGAATTGAATAGATTTTCTTAGCTGGTACCTAGTAGTTGGTGGTCAAGCCCAACGAACATTTTTACACACAATCACTTTTTTTGTCATGTCGGCTTAATGAGAAGCTCCCTGAACCATTAAGCTTCAACCGGCGACTTTCTCAACAATTAAGCTACATCTAAACACAAAAGTGTATTGTAATTAAAGCCGATTCATGGTTAAAGACAACAACATAATTGTTTACTTAAGTAAAGGTTAGGTTATGGCCACTATCAGAATATTAACTTACTTGGTTCTTTCTAGAAATGTTTCGCACATTATCCTTCTGCATCATTCCTTCCATTTGCTTGAAATATTTTAAATTTTCCAACTTAAGTTACTATATAATAAAAATGTTTACTTTATACTGAATATTGTCGCTACTGCCGCTTACTACCAGCCTACCAACCTACTTAACATTGATCGTTCCTTAATTTATATATTTAAATATGTCTGTTGTTGTCTTATGCCTATTTAGATAATGTATTTGATGTAAAATATAAATAAATACTAAAATAATATTTCCAATCTATTTACTAACCACATTACTCAAAATCTAAAAGACCTAATTCAGATGGTTATATCCAGACTACAAATAATACAAATAATAATATATATTAAGACACTCATCCATCATAGTTAGAAACTACAAGGATTGTGGTTTGAGAATAAAATACAGTAAATCATCTGTATGTTGGACAGTGAAGGGAATCAAATAAACTTAAACTTGAATGAGTTTGCAACGTTATTTATTGAAATAAATCAAATTCCGGCATTTTAAAACTGGTACTTCAATATTTCATTTGACTGCATAATTATCTATAATTTCCATAGATGTCGTTCATCTTACATCCGTCGTAGCCTTCTAATGATTGTTTAGTAATTTGCATCGATCGTTATATTCTTAATTTTTTAAAACTTTAACGTTATTCGCGGCAGTATACCAGTAGCTTCCAATTGTTAATCTTAAAACATTTTATCTAGCTTGGATAAAATGCTTTCCTTGGCTACAGTACAAAGAGCTTTTGGTTCATAACTTTGTTATTTGCATTTTTTCCCCCTAACTTCGATTTTAGGGGCAGATTTACCGAGGTGTTTTGGATCGGTTAACCGTTCTTCTCCAGCTCATTGCTGGTTCAGTATTCTCTTCTCTGGCGGGTTCCACTCTAATGATATTATTGTGATGTAACTGAGTCTTTTCCTGATCATTCCAGTCTTTTCCGCAGAAGTGTAATAGTGGTTGGTCAGAAGCATGTGATGTCTGAGACATTTATACACAGGCATTGAACAATCATAGCTTTGTATTTCACGGGTCTCATTTCAGATCTTATGAAGCACATTGTATGTATTTCTTGGTTTGTTGATGCGTGTTTCGGTTCCGCCTGTTTTCGCAACAGTATAACCAAGGTATATGAACCTATCAACATTCTTGATGGTTACTTGGTTAATGGTAATTGGTGTACTAATGTTTGTGTTCAGCGTTTGTCTTATTGATGTTAATTTTGAGACCAATTTCTTGTGCCAGATCTTTGAACTTCTGGTCTTTCTACTGCATGTCCAAGTATTGCTGCGTAAGGAGTCGTTGAGTTGGTTGATAGGATTCCACTGGATACCATTAGGGATCCGCTATCTAATTTGCGCATCACATTATTGAGCACTATTATTGAACAGTAGTGGAGAGAGTATCCATCCTTGTCTAACTTTTCTTGTGTTGTCATATTTATCACTCTGTTTTCTCTATTTGTAGCATTCCTGATTGCGCATCTTCTGATGGAATCGATCAAGGACCATGAAGGGTAGATAAAGTGATGAGCTTTTAACAGGTCTTAAGCCAGCTTGTTCGTTTCTTATGTGCTGGTTATTATCTAAGATCACCTTTCTTGGGAATTGTTATAGTCAAGCCTTGTTTCCATTTCTGTGTAATTCTACCAGTATTCCGCGTTTCTGCTAGTAGTGGTGGTTAGAGTTTCTGCCGTTACAGATGCATCGTCATTTAGTAGTTCAGCTGGAATAGTACCCATACTGACCGCATTGTTGTTCTTTAGTTTCTGAATAGCACTTTTAACTTCCCGTTCCGTGGGTAGATGGGAGTTGATTGCTTCGTTATAGTTGCATTAAGTAGTTCTTCGTTTTGTTTGCTATCTGTACCGTTATCTTCGAAGGACTTTTTCCATCTATTTAGCTGTTGTTTTTCAGTGGTTAAGATTTGACCAGAAGAATACTTTATTGGTGGTAACGTGGTAAATTTTTCTGCTGCTGTGTCCGCAGTCTCGAGAATGTCTTCGGTGTACTTTCTTCGATCACTTCTTGCCATCTTTTGTATTTGCTTAGCAATGATATACTTAAGGCATGATTCGATTTTCCGCCGTATTATTTTGACAGAGCTGTAACTTTAGTTGGCGGCTTTCCTCAATTGTCCATGTTTCATCACTAATCCATGGTTTTCTGATGTTATTTTAATAGACAGCAGTATTAACGTAGGATTCTACTATTTATTCCCATTTGTTACTGGTTGTTACTGGTTTCAGTCGTTACTGACAGTCGATGGTTTCAGTCGTTAGAAGATTGAGTTGCAGCGTTTCTTTGAATGTATTTCTGGTATCAGTATTTTTCAATATCTCGATGTTGAATTTCCTCCGATTAATCACAGCATGTTTCACTCTCATTGCTCCGACGTCTTGTTGCGAGGATAAGAATTTCTTAAAACCATTTGGTGATGTCCAAGTGTATTTGATTATATTTTTATGAGGGAACTTGCTGCCTCCTATGAATAGCTGATTTGTGATGCTGTAATCGACGAGTCTTTTTCCATTATTGTTTCTATCAGTAACTATTGCGTTTTTACCCATGATTGACGTCATACCTGTGTTATCGTTTCCAATTTTTGTATTGAAATCGCCATGGATAATTTTAATGCCATTTCTGGGTGTGCTAGATAGTTTAGCTTGCAGCTGTTCCTAGAACTCATCTTTCATTGTACCATCTACTTCGTCCGTAAGTGCATAGCTCTGAATTATTGTTGCATTTCTTATTTTCGATTGGAATCTTGCTGTTATTATTATGCTACTTAACTGCTATTGAGTAGTGTTTTTGTTCCGTTAGCCGTTGCTCGAATTCCTACGATTTGTTCATGTGTGTTTTGTCTACCAGAGAACAGATAATCTCCCATGCTTGTTGTTCTATCTCCACTATTCTTCCATCTTACTTCACTAAGGTGCAATATTGTGATGTTATACTGCATCATTTCCTTCTCAATTTAAAGTTTTGGTTTTAGTTTCCGATTCGTGTCCGATAGCCAATAGTCGATATTTGTTGTTTGCCGTTTTGTATTATTTCTTCTAGAAAGTTTTTAATAACTTGGATGCGTCTTTATTTGGAGTTTTGTTAATGATTCTGTAACAAATTTTGTTTTGGCGGAAATTTCGTTGCGTATTTTCAAGATTAAGTATGTGTATGAATTGGACGGTTATCTCATCTTTATGAAACATATAAAGGTAATCGTGTTATGCATGAGAGCAAGTAAATACGTAAACCAACTACTTACTTCAATATAATTTTTTAATTAATAATACATCTTGAATATGAAACATTTAAAATTTATTAAGTAATAATATCGATGATTCGGGCAAATTTAGAATTTTTAAGATTTCAAAAAGAAATCAATTCAATTATTGCCGTTTTCGAAGTATTTTCTGCGAATATTTTTTCTTACATAATATTTACCTTTTACTTTTGGAAAACCCTTAACAATGGTTTATATATATATAAAAATTTGCAAATTTAGTTCGAATATATCATATAACAAAAAACAAGCTTTTATAAAAATATATTAATCAACAAGCTTTTATAAAAATATATAAATTTAATAAAACCATGATTAAATTATTCAAGTGCTCCAATATTTGTTATTTATATTTTATTTTGATTATTAATGTTTTCAAATTATTAAAATATTTAATTAATTCAAATCAACACATATAAAAATAAATATATATAAAATTATGCTAAATAATTGAAATAACAATTTTTAAATCAATTAAATAATAAGCGTATCAATTTTCAAACTACATATACGTAAATAATAATTATCGGGAGTATAGTTAAGTGGATATTCATTCAATTTATATATTGGTTCACGATTCAGTCAGAGGTTTTATATTGGCTAAATGGGTATATTTGTTTACTTAAATGAAATGCTTATTGTGCTAAAGCTTTAAAAATTAATTTTAAGTGGTGCATAAAAGAACAATAGGAGAAGCCATCGTTATTCGTTGTGTCGTTGGAAGTTTTGGGTGGCAGTGGATTTTATGGCTTGAAATATTTACATATTTTATTTATTAAACATTTTATACTCATTAGGCTTCTCTTAAAATTATTTAAAATATGTCGAAAAAAAGGAATTTTAACGTTATTTAATTATTTTATGTTCAAGCACTAGAAAACTTATGTATTAAAAAACGTGTTCCATTATTTTGGAAAACACAACATAACTATAGCATGAAAATTATGTTTGTTTAGTTGTTATGCACTAAATGTAAACTAGGTTTTTAATTTGATCTAATTAAACGGTGTTTACAATCTGAGGCGGTTTAAAAAAATAATTCTCGTGAACAATTGTTAAGTATATACATATGAGGTGATGATAATGATAACTAACCACTCAATAACTAACCATTCATTTAATGTAATAAACTATTAAGTTTTTGCTCGTATATTATAAACTACTTGACAAAACTACTACATGAAATACTTACTGATAGTGAGCTTACAATGACATTGAAAAGCATTGAATATAAAGATCAATCTATATGATAATAAAGTATTGTATGCTATACTATCGTTGTCTCCGATAATGTAAACATTCTTTCTGTGGAATATTCTGATTAGTCAAGTTGCATAGATATAACTAAATTTTTTAGAAAAAATCTATTCTATTGTATTAACACTAAGTATCCAGTTCTGTCCAGACTCTGTCTGTCTTTATATCTTTGCAATCTATTTTTTTGGGGCTCAAGCCTCTCCCAACTCTTTCGCGGTTCGCTTATTTACGTTCTACTTTACGCCATTACAGCCAAATCGAGGACGTACGGCTATAGGTCCGATTAACGTAGAACCATTTGTACATTTCATGGCTCCATGCCAGTTTATAATACTGGCATGTTAGATTGGTAGGTACATGAATTCTGCACTCCAACAGGGGGCCATCGATCGTAACCAGATGGTGGAAATTTGTTTTTTTAAAATTTCTTTTAGAAAAATAGGGGCAGGATCCCTATTCGGAATTCGAATTCGGTACCTTCCGATCCAATTGCCGCAGCTTTAACCACTGTGCCCTTTGGTCGGTCCTATCTTACTTTCTTCTATTTATTCTATTTATACTGAGATCATATACTACAGTGCTGGGTCATCAACAAACTTTTTAAAGCTTAAATCGATTCTTTTTAGCTATTTCTAGTTTCTTTATAGACTAAATATTTTCAATGTGATTTAAGTCAGGACTATACGGGGGCCAGCTCAACCTATCGATACTTTTTCCTTCGAAGTACTTTTTTACGTTTAAATGAAGAGATAAGAAAAAAAACAAGTTTTCAACAAATTATTTATGATTCTCTGAAACCCAATTTTTCTATCTACAATACAAAATTAATAACTCACAACTTTTGCGGTATGGCACGGATCGTTGTCCTGTTGGAAAATAAATATGTAAGTCTCGCCAAAAAGCTTTAGCACAGAAGGCTCGAATTTTTTCTGTAAGACCTGCAGATAAACAGCTGCTGTAATATTGAAACTAAGGTAGCACAATCGCCTGGTTTCATTTCCAGAAAAGAATCCACAGACATTCGTTGCTAAGTCTCTCGCCCGTTTTTCTCCTTACGAGAATTCTTCCATCTTCAACATGCAGCTTTAATTTTTGATTCATCGGAGAAAATCACATCATTTCACATCTTTAGAGTCCAAGAAACATGTTCCTGGGCCCATATCAAATGTTTTTTCACTAGTAATGTTAACTGACGCGTTCTGGACTGAGTTGCAGGTTCATTTTTTTCAAAAAATTACGTCATATATTTATTAAAAATCAAACAATAAGCCAATTGCTTTCAATTGTAATTTTACTTCAATTTGCAATAAAATATGTTTGCCCAATTTTTTTCTCAGCACTGTATGTGAATCACATATGTTCATATACCTACTTAATTTTATTTAAATAAGTATTTGTTATTTCTCGTTTCTGTCCCACATATTATTCTAGACAACTGAGACTAACGAAAGAAATATATAAATTTACTTCCACAAATTCATCTATACTCTAAAACTGTTTTACGATATAGCAGTTGCTAACAATTCACGAACTCTTTGAGAAACTGCTTAACGGTTAAGAGAGTTTCTCAGCACGCCGCGGTCTCGAGTTCGATTCTCGCCGTTGACCAAAACTTGACATGCACCGAATGACATAAAAAGCGATTGTGTGTTAAATGTGCACCAATACGTTAAAATGGTTCGTAAGGTCTCAGTTGAGACGCGGTGAGGAGTCATATATTTATTTTTAGATTTTTATTGAGAACCTGCAAATAAAAGCAAGGAAAAAAGATATTTTAGAAAATGCAGTAAAAAAACCTCAAGCTATAGAATTTAACGGCAGCTAAGTTATTTCAAGAACTATTGGATCATATGTGCTCTGACTATTACATTAATGACTAACTGATAATAGCAATTAATCGATTTTATAGACATTTTGTAACAAAAATTATATATATATATATATATATATATATATATATATATATATATATATATATATATATATATATATTCACAACATATACTAGCACTGTATTTAAACCCTATTGGGATTGGAAGCTAGGCGTTGCAATCGGATGATACATAGAAGTTCAAATGTGTGCTAAATGCAAATGTGTGCTAAATTCGATTAAGAAAGTTATAGAAAAGGTTAAATAGTTGCCCGACGACGGGGTTAGGTTGTTATAGAGCTATATTTTGCTCTACCATAGCATTATTTGCGATCGATTAGTCCCAAGTTTATCGTCGACCTATTTTTTTGTAAATTTTCCAGAACAGCGTTATAATCCATCACATCAAGTTTGGCAAACAAATTTTTTATACAATCTGTTGTCGCAGACACAAGGGATTTCCTACGTACGATTGGTGAATTTTTCTATAGGATGTAATGAAACAAATAAAAAAAATATAATAAAGAGTTTCGACTTATCCGGATGTATTAATCCGGCATATGTCTGGAGTATTAGGCAAGTCTAGTCTAAGAGATCAACCAATTTTTCATCTCAATTTTTTATTACTAGACGACAATTGTTATTCGTGTACATATGTAATTATTTAGTAGTGTCAATTTACAAGGTCATTTTGTTACTAAAATATTAATTAACATTTTTTAAATAAATTTACATTGACTAGACACAACCATAATTTGCATACACACCACTATACATATACTAGTACCATATGTACTTATACTTTCACTTTTTAATGAATGTATTGCTTTAGTCGATATACCAGAAATGTAGTAACTTATGCTTATTGTATTTACAAAATTCATAGACAGTGACCTTTATCGGGTCACTGCAAAGCTACGATAGAAATTTTCGTACAAGTCACCGAAGACAGGAGAATATACAATGAGATTCTCCTGTGAAGACCGTAGATAAATGAAAAAACGCAACGAAAATATTAAGATCTTGTCAGCAAAATCATTTTGCGATCTAATAGCCAATCTCAAGAAGTGAACAGTGTCTTGGAAGGATTGCAAACCTCAGTATAGTGAAAAACACGCCCAAAAATTATTGGTTTGATGAGAAGTGCTATTGAGCAACGCCAATAGCCAATAATGAAGCGCAGAATCGGTTTAGAATAGCGAAAAAAATATTAAAGCAGTTCTTGCTAGGAGAACGGCAAAACGCATTTGTAAACAGAAGACGCGCGATTAGAAGAAGGCTAAGGTCTTAAGAGTACAACTCAGAATTGAGAACAATTCGCGTGATTTATTGAAAGGAATCATCGAATTAAAAATATTGTTCACCAGGAGTTGATAGCATTAATTCAGAGCCCTTGATATTAAGAGGTCTAACTTTGTGGAACTGTCTTTTCGACCATAATGAAAAATAGTATGGAAAAATGAAGTGATGCCTAAAAAATTGACAGTTGCCGCGTTATGCCCAACATTCAAGAAGGGTGATCGCTTGAAATGCGGATATTGTCGTGGTTTAACTATATCATTTGTACAGCATACAAGTTACTGTCATACATTATTTTGGGAAGAATTATTACTCCACTGGTGGAGGAAATTATCTACCAAAGAGGATTCGGCCCTGATCAAGTTTTTTCGATACGGAACATTTCGTGATGTACCAGGTATTTCTAGATTTCAAGCAACCCTATGACTCGATCAATCGAGAGAGACTATGGTATGTGCTTGAATATATGCATACGAATACCAAACAAATACGTAAATCTGTGTAAAATGTCATTAAGCCCACAATGCTGTGTTAAAGTTAAAAATAGGCTATCGGGAATTTTTGAAATTAATTCTGGTGTCCGCCAAAGATATGTGCGTTTCCTGATAGTTTTTAATATCGCGTTGGAATGCATCCTTCGTAAAAGTGAACAAATCAAGACAATAGCTTATTCCGACAATCCAATCAACTTTTTGCATATGCAGATCATAATTGTGTCATTGGTTTAAATGCAAACGGAGTGAAAGAGATACTTGACCGATTGTAACAGTGTTCAGATACCGTTGATCTCAAAATCAACGAGTCCAAATTCAAATATCTGATCTATGATTTTCGAGACAAAGACGCTTTTGATTTCATTAGTGGTAACCACACGGTTGGAGGAGTAATGAGATTCAAGTATCTTGGATCTCTCTACACGCACGATAATTGTGTGCAAGACGGTGTCAAGGTTCGACTTGCCGCTGGCAATCGGGCTTTATATCCTTTACGTTCCCTTGAAATCAAAATATCTTTCAAATACGCTAATAATAATCCGAAATTGTATAGAGTGTTAATCAGACCTGTTGTCATGTATAAATGTAAGAGTTGGACCTTGACAAATGAGTAAGAAAGATGGCTTCTAATATTCGAGAAAAGATTTATTCGTGCGATATTTGGTTCAAAACCCGACGTTGATGGCACATACCAAATTAGTTTTAATCACGAGCTCAGGAATTTAATGTAAATTCCTCGGTCACGTTTTGCATGATGGTCCGAACCGAATGATACAGAAATCTTTGACGGGAGAGCCGCCTTTCGGTAAGCGAAGAGGTCGTTGTCGGTGACGATGGCTCCACCACGGCGTACAAAGCCATATGTCATCTTTCTAATTGCTTGCAAAAGTATGAAGAACTGGTTCGTGGTCGAAACCGATGGAGTCAGATTATTGATACGGTACAGGCCACAATGGCCTGTAAAAGCAGTTACAAAATAAAAAAATTGCAGATCTAGTGTATAAGCAATAGGTTAAATTTACATCATGGTTATAATTGTAACACTTTATGATTGAATTAAGGTCGAGGCGAAATAAGTAAAAAGATTTGATTCATTTATTTAAGTAAATATGCTTTTGTATACGAAATAAATAATGGCTCCCATCATCAACTATATATACAATACATGATCAGGAAGAAATATGATATCTTGAGCGAAAACAGATTCACAATTCCATTCGATGTAGTATACGTTTTTGGCCAATCCAAAACTATTTTATTATTTCATTGTTGAAATATTTATATTTTTGAGTTATAAGAAATTAATTATTTTTGTAAAACATAAAAGATAAATTAATTATAGAAATCGGAAATAAAGTTGAATGTATTTTAAATTAAATTGAATAAATGTAAACTATATTCTCGTCGAAATTTCAGATTCTGCTCTTTGTGTCTGCTTATTAATTGTAAATGCGATTCGTATGTGTCGTTATATAAGTAATTTTCTCAATATATTTTACTTAGTTGAATTGTGAATAGATCAAACATCCAAATAAGATGATTTAAATAAAATATGTATCACCTTGTTGAGTTCTTAACAATTTGACATTTTAACAAGAATTGTTTTCGTTTTATACACATGTATATCATCATTACTTTTTTTTCTTTATTTTGGAGGCTGTATATGCCTACCAATTAGATGGCGTCACCAATTATCTATAAGCTGTTTGTAATTTACGAAAAGATTCGTTTTTTTTATTTGTATTCTTACACAACACAAAGATTATATATATATATATATATATATATATATATATATATATATATATATATATATATATATATATATATATATATATATGTATATATATATAAGAATGTACATGCTCATACTTTTTATGATTCAGATGTGAGCAGGTCATGGAACCTGTTTTTAGGTTTGTTTTTGTCTACCGTAGTTTTATATGTTGTTCTTATGCTTATGTTCATTCTAGGTAGAAGGATTTTTAGTTTTAATTTATTTTATATATTTGCTTAGTTTAAGACATTTTTGTGTTTCACGTGTAATAAAATATTTATTGTGTGCTCTGCAGCTATATGGTCAAAAATTTACAACAAAAAATTATATATTTGTTTAGATTTAGTGATTGTATAGTATATAGAGAAGTGTTTTAAGACATTTTACATACTTTAAATTTCTTATTTATATATTATAGTTATCAGGAATTTAAGAGATAGAAGTATAATCTGATTCGGCAATGGTTCCACACTAGGTATATATTTTATATCCTTATATACTCAGTTTTTTCTTTGTCTATATATTCGAACATGGGTCAGTATAACATAAACAGTTTACTAATATGAATATATGACTATATAGTATCTGGTTAGGTTATAAATTCATTTTTCGGCGGTTATTTTGGATATGTGCCAAATAAAAAATGCGCATTTTGAACAAAATATAAAATTCCTTTGATAATGCGGTTATATACTATATTATTGTGTGTTAAGCTATTAGTCGAATAGTAGATCTGGGATATCAAATCTCGGGATCAATTTACTACTGAATGTTGGTAAAACGCTGTCGCTTGAAGGTGTCCTATTCGAATGTGTTTATATTTACATGAAATTTTGTGTGGAGTTTAAAAAGAAATTACCCAACTTTTTGGAACCAAATTTCACTTTCAAGTTTCTAACGATATAACTGAACGTGCGGCAGAATCTACGACGAGTTCATTAAACGTCGTTAACTTGAAAACATTTTCATTTTCTCTAGATACTTATCAATTAGATGTAATAATTTTCAAGTAATAATAGTAGTTCGAAATCGAATCATCGAAATTATGAAATTTTACCTCACTCGGCAGTCTAAACCAAGTTTTATGTACTCAGTTTACGAATCCAATTTTATAGAAAAAACGCTGTTCTCGTGTACTTCATCATCATCATCATTGTCATCAATACTGCTCTCGCTAATTTGTTTATAGAACCCATTGAAAACCACAAAGTTGACCTTCAGTTTGTATAATCCGTATACGTATTTCTTCATAACATTGTGTAGTACTTATATCTTATTGAAGGTTCAATTTGTACTAATTTTATTTTGTATTTCGTAAGAAATTTATTCAATTCAGTGTTGGAAGTGGCGCATTACAGTAGGTCATTTATCAATAGTTATCATAAATATTATTTCACGAGTTTTCAAACGTATACTACATTTTAGTTATTTCCAGTATAGCTCGACCGTTTCGAGTAGTTTTAAATATGGGTAATTACCCGACTACCGGAAACCAGTTAAAACTGATTTAGATTCTCTAATGTTGAAATGTTTGTTGGAAACAGAATATGGTTGTGAAACCTAGAAGTATAGGGAAAAAAATAATAACAAGCTATACAAGTGTTTGTTAATACAAACGTAAGTTCTATAGACCAAATAGACATTGGGGCGTTATAAGAAAGTGTAAATGGAGATGGATCGAACATACATTGAGGAAATTACCTAATACCCTAACATGAAGTTGTTATAGGAATATAATTCACAAGATCTCTGTCTAACTGATTAATTACCATATCTAATCCGATTTGATATTATACTGTAGCATCTCTTAATTTGGTAACCGCTTTTCTTATTTCACAATACTAAATATATGTTTATTTAGTATTAATTTACTTGTGATGAAAATTAGATATAATATTTACAATAATGATATACATTTATCATGGTTAAGCCATATATGATACGTACTTTTCATGTTCTTATATTAGATAATATCAATATACTTATATACTTAGATTTCTTGATATCCCCTTTGGATTTTCGTTAGTAACAACACATACCGTATATTTATATGAAATTACAACTAAAGCACTTAACAAAACTCGTTCTTATAACAGTCTAAACAGTCTAACAAATTTTCCTCATAAGGTCGAAAGTTCTGCTCAGCTACGTCATAAGCTATCAATTGAAATAGGTGACAGTCAAAAATAGCAACGTCTAGAGAAGCTATTTTAACAGCTCACTATGCGGGGTTGTCCCACCAAATACAGAGCATGACCTTTAAATCGTGAACTAAGTGTGGTCGTCAGTGTGTCCGAGATATTTTCATGATTTTCGACTCTTGGATTTATCGTAATAAACTCATTTTTCGTCCCCAGTTACAATGCGATGCTTACAATATTTACTCTTATGGCACCCAGCATCACGTTTTCTGGGTCATCACCAGATTATTGATGAGTTTAATATGGTTTGTTGAGTCCAAAATTACTTGACAGACAGTAATTTAAACCACACACTATACGTTCTTTCACTGATAGCGGCCTCAGACTAGGTGTCACAATAGAGATCATTTGGTGAATCCCAGTCGCTTATTTCTTCATATTAAAGAATTAAAGTTAACATCTCCCGCAAATGATGAGAATTTGATTCGCAAATTAAAACTTTTTATTGTAATTTTGTTTTGTTTTGGGTGGCTGCTACCGCACACTTAGACCGGCGACGGTCCGTTGTGATACCACTATATAGGTCCAATTTACGTAGAACCAACCATCTGCGCATTCCATAGTTCCATGTCAGCCGTACTGACATGAACGTTGAGAAGGCCCCTGGATTGTAAACTCAACAGGAGATTCAAATGTGTTAAGTCACACCGCCGAACGAACCGCCCGAAGGATCGATTGTGAAAAATCCGTTTTTGCATTCTGCCCCTATTGGGATTCGAAGCATTTACCTCGCGCTCCAACTGTCGCAGTTTTAACCACTGCGCCACTTGGGTGGTAAAAACAATTGCAAATAACTGTATGTGTAAATACAAATCGATAACTGGTGCTTTAAGCTTATACATATAAACAAGGTATTGCTTGTCGTAAATTTGATGTATTTATTTCTATCATTGCAGGAGGAAAGTTGTATACCTAATACATAAATTAATAGGTTACATTTTACAGATTTTACTTTATTGTTTTTCGAATGTCATCAAATTTATTGGTTAACCTTCGAATTAAGTTCAAAAAATCTTATGGAAAGCAGAACTTTCACTCCTCATAAATCAATAAAAAAATATCTACATACTTATTTATATATATTCAGATGTAAGTCGATATAGTTGGTATTTTAAATCGCCAGGTTAAACTTTCGTATCTCTCGATACTATTGAGATAATAATCTATATTATCTCAAGTAAACGCGTCTCAACTGACACCTTAGTGACCATATTCGTATTGGTGCACATTGTAGGAAGTCAGGTCAACAAATGATTTTTACACACAATCGATTTTTATCTCATTCGGAACATGTTAGTTTTTGAGTCAACGACGAGAATCGAACTCGAACGGTGCCCTGAGAAACTCTCTTAACCATTTAGCTTCTACCATAGATGTGATATTACATAGATCAAATAGTCAATTTATATCATATAATTTGCTATAATCTTTTTATATTCATATATAGTTTTTGTTTATAAAATTGTAATAATAAATAAATGGAATAGTGCAATCCAGTATACACTCATGATTGTGATTTTCCATGAGTTCAAATGCTTAATAATATTTGTATCGCCCTTATCGGAAGAACCTTCCGCTTCAATTGGTGCAACTTTAACCATATGTTGACACAACTTTTCTCTAGTATAATAAAATCTGCCTACGTTGGACACTCGAGTCAAAATGTTCAACTTATAAGCCAATCTGAAAATAATGCAATCATTCTTCCACTGATCCTTGATGACGGTTGAGTAGATGTCATAATCGATTAGGTTTATCGCTGTTATATGTAATAAATCATTTCCTAACCATTTCCTAAGCGGCAAATCTGAGATATACGTTATATATATATATATATATATATATATATATATATATATATATATATATATAAGAACACATATGTTCTCATACCGAACGACAATGTATTTGATTAGTAAGTTGCTTGTTTCATTATTGAGCAGCCTCAATCACAGTTGGGCGTGTTAATTACACAATATAATTTACAAGGTTTTTTCACATGTAAAAAATGATTTTATGTAAAAACGTTTTTTTTTGTAACTGACGCCATCTTTTATCAAATCTAGTTGTTACTAAAGCACCTTCTGTAAAATAATAAGTTTACTGTGAATTGATAGTAACTACCACAATCTTTCACAAATTAGATGTGTTATACATTCCTGAGTCCAAATGTAATTCATAAAAACTCGAACAACCCAAAAGTTAAGATGCCTGTTTCTTTAATGTCAAATATAACCACTTCTGATGATCTGCTCGTACTAAATGTGATGTTGTAAAATTTCAGTTACCAGAAAGTTGATATGTAAATTATTGGAGATGAGATACTGGATATCGATCTGGAATGGTTATGTCATTTAATCCTCAACAATTCCTTCAATGTCCCCATTATCCGTTTTTTCTTTTTTTCAAAGTTAAACGGAGTATAACTAGACCACGCACTTATACTTGGTCTACATATTCTTAAAATAATAACCTTAACGTTTAAAGATTGATCTAGCGGGTTTTTTTGTAACGAAAAAGATTTACACTTTTAAATTGATGAAATTTTGATCGCGGAAAAATGTATAGCCTTTTAAAATAGATGGCACTGCGAACATTGGTGTCTTTGCTTTTACATTTACGATTTAGGTAATTTACATTTTTTTAATATGTAAAATCTGCACTGTGGCCTCAATATTCAATTTATTTAGTTATATTTTAATTTATAATAAAATCAATGTTCTTATTCTTATCCTCAGAAAATCTTCGTACATTAGATTATATTTATAATTAAATTATTTTTTAATTGGCTTACACGCTGATATACATTGGTATAATAATTCAGAAATCAAATTACTTTAGTGTAATATGATTCTTCTTAATACTTACTGTCTTTCGATAGAACAACCATTCTTTCGAAATTATCGTTTGGCGCAATAAGTAGTGTAACATATATTAAATCTCAAAATGTATCTCAATATGATTAAACATGAACTGAATAACACTCATGTATAAGTATAAAGTTGAATGAGTAAGTAGTTCACTTACGTACATACAGATATATATTTATATAACTAAGTATATAGATTAAAAGTACAAAAGCTACACATTATGTGTATAAGTGACCTTTAATACCTTATCTTATTGAGCTATGTAAGTAATTGTAAGTAAGTACATATATATGCATAAGTAAACTTCGATAATTTTGTATTAGTATAATGTATGATGAAATTAAATTAACAAACGCGTGCAATATTTGCGGTAATTCTATAGTAAATTAAAAATGCTAAGGCCATTGCACTTGTAAATTAATTACATTAGTAAGTTTAGTAGAACTAATAACCGAGTGAGAATTGCATACTGTATGTGATATATGAATTAAGTCAACTGAAACGGTTTAATTTTAATATTATTCATCGTATTTACTCAAAATGCATGATTATATTTCAGAAGTGGAACGATATAGAATGATTAAAGATTAAAAATAATAATCGTCAGTTTTGTTCTTAGTAAAAGCAGCCAATTATAAAATGATGTCTCGTTATTATACGACTGTATGACTCTTTTTTCTTATGAGATTCTAGTTATTTGTCACAGTTGTAGTATTTTAAATGAAATATTGAATTGTTCGCCGATATTGCTAATTATTTTAAAACTATGATCGAAATGATTTATTATACAAAGCTACGTCAGTTAACCCTATCGCGGAAAGATTCACAAAATTATTTGAGTCGCATTGTGTGTGGGACTCGTATCTACTAAAAACATCCTCATTTCCGAAATTAGTCCACTTCAAAAATACTTAAAGTATTGTATCTCGTGATTGTTTTATTATCTTCGTTTTTACTATCTACATAGGTTGGCAGTGATCTTCTTTCATATCCATTTCCTGTTTTTCTTAAGAAATTGTGTCAGAAAATAAGTAATTTCCCCAAGCTTTCTCTCTATCCACACAGAGAGGTTCCTAATAAGTCTTTTTGTTCACTTTTCGCAGGTTTCAATTTGCCATCTTTCCTGCCAACAAAACGCGTCATATTCTCTTGCTCTTCGGTTTGCTTTTTCGAGGTTAGAATCGTTCCAAGTTATACAGATTTCAATTAATGTTCGAATAATTTCCGAATAATTTGCTCGAATAATAAAATAATTTCAGAAGTACTGTTTGTAGAGTATTAAAATGAACCCTTATTTTGGTCTAGTGAAACAATCTCTTTTAATAGTCTACGGCTATTTAGAAAGAGTCAAAACTACTTCTATAAGATTCGCGTAAAGTATGTTCAAATTTTGTCCTAGAACTAGAACAACAATTTTACGACAAATCATGGACACACTTCACGCGTTTGTCCGATTAAAGGGAAATTATCTTAATCTAAAAAAAAAAATATGTGTTTGGTTGAATTTCAGCACACGCATTTCTGATTTGGTCAATCATGTTCTCACGTGTTGTTGGTTCTTGTTTGTAAACTTTGTCTTTGAGATAGTCCAACAAACAGAAATCTGGCGCAGTAAGATCTGGTGATCTGGCGGGCCAATTTATCGGACCAGCTCTACCGATCCAGCGACCATTGAAATCACGATCAAGTATTTCACGTGCCACCACCGAATAGTGTGCAGGACAGCCATCATGTTGAAACCACATGTTCCGTCTCACTTGTAAGCTCAAATCTTCAAGTAATATTGGCAGTTCATTTTCCAAAAAGTTTCGGTACATTTAACCATTCAAGTTGCCTTCAATAATGTGGAGGCCTATGAGTTTGTTGCAAATTATTCCACACCACACGTTGACAGTCCAAGGACGCTGATGTTCAACTTGACGAAGCCAGTGCGGATTTGTAACACTCTAATAATGCATGTTATGTCGATTAACCGTTCCATGGTTTGTAAAAGACGATTCGTCAGAGAACATTACGAAACGAAAAATATTGGGGTTTTGTTGTATTTGTTCACGTGCCCATTGACAAAAAGTTGTCCGATTATGGAAATCAGCGCCATGAAGATCTTGTTGTAAGGACACATGATATGGATGATACTTGTGCCGTTTTAAAATTCTCCAAACACTGGTGAGGGAAAATCTGGAATCGTGAACTATTTCTCGTGTACTAACATGAGGATTATGAACCACTGCTGCCAATACAGCAATTCCATTATTTTCTCCAGTGACTGTTGCTCTACGGGTCCTCTTTTTCAGTTGAACATTTCCATCAGTAATAAATTGTTTGATAGCACGACCAAATGAAGCACGTGAACGAATCCTATCCGGAAAACGTTGAGAATAAATAGCAACAGCATTTTCAAGTTTTTTGCCAGCTTCTCATAAACCAGAACCATTTAAATTTTCTCTGCCACACTTAAACGCTCCATTCTAAAGTTTTTTATCGTTTATTTATTACGAAAAACATGAAGATAAGAAATAACACAAACGTTAAATGTGATTTACAAAACTGAATAAATTGGTTTGATGACGAATTTCATTTCAAATGTATTGCAGAATCGAATGTGTGTGTTCTAAGAAGAAGAAATTGAAAATATTGAATTTCGTCGATTACAACGCCATCTATCATGAACCGAACAAAATGTTTCATTCGAATCATACGTATTTCTAGTCGTAGAATCCGTATCTGCAATCAAAAATATGGCTTCCGTTCTTAGTTTAAAAGTTACCCCCGGCCCACCTACACAGCAGGGGGTGAGGGACTATTTTTTTGCACTAATGTATTTCCCCCCCGGTATGATTAATTTTTGATTATGGACATTTTTTCCGTAGAGTGGCTATTTTTCGAGATATTTGATCGTCTCAGTTTAAAACAAACACCCGGTATAAGCAAAGTAAATTCATAATAATGAATATGTTCTATATTTACTACCACATTCTCAAAATTAAAAGTCAGGACAGCTGTAGGACAAATTTTCCAAGATTGACTTTTCCAACTTTTCCAAGATTGACTTTTACAGGATTAGCACTTGTTTAAAATTACATAATTTTTAAATAAAAATAAATTAGTAGGCCAGAAGAATTTTATTTTATTTTATCTTAAAAAGTGTGATTTTTGTTTGTTTCACTTGAAAACGACCATATTATCAATAAATTGCAGATAAAATAGGGAGAAGTAAGACTGTTATCTTCAATTTTACAAAAATCCAAGTGAATATGGCTCAAACAATAAAGGCCGAACTGTTGAGTTGAGGCCACATCTGCAGCCGACAAGCGGGCCATACTAAGGGCAGCATACAATTGCGCACTATCTTGTAGCTAGATTTGGTGTGGAGGCCAGCCGAATAACATTATGGAGAGTGATTAAAAAGGCAGATCACATTATTCGAAGAAAGCTCCAAAAGAAACCACCTCTAAATCAGGAGAGGAAACAGAAAAGGTTAGATTTCTCGAGGCAGCATATGACATGGGCTGAAAAATAGAAACGTGACGTTTTTCCTGATGAGAAGAAATTTAACCTCGATGGCCCCGAAGGGTTTAATTATTATTTTCACGACCTTCAAAAAGAGAAAAAATTTTTAGCAAAACACCACAGCCGGGAAGGAGGCGTTATGGTGTGGGGCTATATCATTTTATGGTCCGGTAGATTTGTCATTTCCAGCCGGAAAAATGACCGCAGCAACTTACAAGGGCATCTTCGAAGAAGCATTTCCTCGCTTCAATGTTACTTTTGGGCCATTGCCATGGATATATCAGCAAGATAATGCCCCTATCCATACAGCTAACATAATCAAATCATGGATATCGCAGCAAAATGTAGAGCTTTTGCCGTGGCCTCCGTATTCTCCTGATCTCAATATCATGGAAAACGTGTGGGGTTGGTTGTCTCGGAAAGTTTACGAAGGTGGTCGACAATTTGACAGTAAAGAAAGCCTTATTAAGGCGATAAATAAAGCCTGGAACCAAATTTCTTTAGATTATTTAAAATCTTTGTACGACTCCATCTCAAGCAGGTTGTATGAAGTTAGTTTTAATAAGTAGTACACATTATTAAAACCATGTAAACTCAATTAATTTTTAAAAATAAATCGAATTCAATTAAATTTTTAGTCAATAAAATAACTTTTTATTAAGATTAGTTAATCGTTCTTATTCAAGTGAACATTCAAATTTACCATTATTTTCGAAAAAAACAAGAAAGCAAAATTAATCATGAAAAAATAAATTTGTTTTTCCTTTACTATTTACTGCTTAATCAAAACTTATAATTCTGTAAAAAAAATAATGAAAAAGTTGGATCGATTTCGAAATATTCCAAAAACAACGTCGTTCCTATTCAAGTGAACTGCAGTGTACTTCAATTTCTTCGTTCATTCATTCATTCAAACAATTTTTTCGCCCAATCGTAGTGCTCCAAAATGACAATTTTTTGTTCGGACATTTTGTCACAAGAGATAGTTTAAACTTTACTTTTTGTCTGAACGAACATTGAGTAAAAGAGACAACATGACACCAAAATGAAAAAGAAGCAAATAAAAACCTTGCTATTCGGAAGTAAAATACATATAATGTGTTCGTGCGTGTCACAGGGATTAATTTATTTTAATTAGTGACAAAATCGTTCTGAGAATCGTTCTGCAAGTTTACCATAGTATGAATCGCCAAAATAGAATTACCGAACGAATGAATCAACGAAGAAATCGAAGTATGAACTTAGCTTAAGCGATATTAGGATTCAAATTCATAACTCACAATTTCGATTTTTTTTATACTCGTACAATACTAGAACATTCATGATGCTATATGTCATTTGTCTCGTATTTGTAGACGTTTTATTCAAAGCATTTGGTTGGTGGTTTATTGCATGATACATCGAACATTCATCATTTTATGGCACATTTTCGTTTTGTTCTTCGTTAAAAATTTGTATTATTTGTTTGAGTTTTATTTGTCGACATAAGAAATGGTGAACTAGAAAAGCTCAACGGCATAATTAAGCAAAGTTTGTCTTTAATGGTTCCCTTTGGAGTCTTTAAAATTAATTCAACGTTGTTGTAAATATTATTTAATTCCCATTTGCAGTAGCATTTATTAATATATTGTGACTTATATTTTTACTGACCAAGCGTATTATTGCTATCGTTGTTGGTATATTAAATAAAACGCCCAGCGCTCAATTTTAATTAAATGCTGGATTATTTTAATTGTTTTAACGATATTACGTATATCGTTTCTAGTACATATATGCATATGAATCGCTGAACAAAGATAATTAGCGTTATAATGTTCGCTTTCGAAGAAGCTAATTGGTGACGGTGAAATGTAATCGATTGGATATTATTAACGCTATAGTAGGTTTGTTTGTATTCTTTAAACGCAATTGTAGAAAGAGTTTGTTGAATATCTGAGTAAAAGGGGTTTGTGGTTCTTCTGATTTATGAATCGAAAATCTTCTTTTAAACTGGTTAAATGGTTTGTATTGAAAAGTCATATGGATGAGGCTAGGGTGGTTTAATTAACCCTCAAATGTTTATACGCGTTGTCTTCACTTTTTAATGAGTTTTAATTAATTAAAACAATTTGGTGTAGATTTCAATGGATATAACATTTCATTCAACGAGTACCTCACCATCACTAATAAAGGACGATTTTTATAAATTTCACAATTTTAAATTAAAACAGAACCTGTAAATACATTTTGGATACCAACTACTTACCTTTATTGTATAGAGTTTTATGCCATAAATGCTCGAATATGATTTCGGTCATGTGCTTCGCGACTGGCGCGTAGATGGAACAATCTGGATGTCCAATTTACACACACTTTTCGCAATTGCAACCATATTTCGCTAATAACTCGCCAAATGTTGTATTCTAATTATTTAATCGTCTCTGGTTTATTCGAGTAGACAAGTGACTTAACATATCATCAAAAAATAATCTAATGGGGGTTAGATCCCACGATCTCGGTGGTTAAACAACAGATCCATTACGTGAAATTAGTTCAAATCATATATGTTTGTTTTAATAAATTAGCTGTATCCTGCGTTCTGGCATATAGCACTGTCCTGTTTGAATCAAATATCAACAATATTTATGCCAGCCAATTGGAGAACAAACAAGTTAGAAATCATGTCTAGATACCGTTCACCATTGATCGTTACATTCCATCCATCGTTTTTGAGGACATGAACTAATGATTCCGCCAAGCGGAAACCAAACAGTGATTTTCTCTGGATGTATTAAAGTTTCGGCAAACGCTTGTGGACTATCTTCACTCCAAATCTGAAATTTCTGTTTATTAACCATTCAACCAAAAATGAGCTTCATCGCTTTTGTATGGAAAATCCATGTCAATTTGTGCTTCAGCTCATAGTTCGAATTGATGACGTGTGCGATGGTTGGATGGCTTTAGTTCCTCGCACAAGATGAAGTTTGTAAGTGCGTAAATCAAAATCCTTAGATAAAACCTTCCATAAAGTGGATGGATTAATTCATGATGGTCTTTAAATGTAACCGTTATAGATGTAAGCACGATGAGTTTATCGAATATAACCATTATTTTGATTAAAAATTTCAACAATTTGTAAGCGTTGCTCTGTCGTGAGTCTATTCAATATGAAATGGAAAATCAAACTAATAACAAAGCAAATTTCTGGTTTCAAATCGGTTGTCAAACAACACTGTGTTGCCAACAGACTTATGCAGATGAGACTGTGGTACCGATAAAGCATAACGATCTCTCGCTAAATTATTTATTCATTTTCTTTTGATCTCTCAAAATTGATGACATCAGATCATATTACTTTTCACTAACATTTTCAACATTAGAGATACCCAATCTTGTTTAACGAAAAGCTCGATCTTACAAAAAAGTTTTCACTAAAACTATCAATTGCCAAACTAAAATCCTATAAAATTACAATTGATAAATTTTATCGTCACTAAGCAGTTGTGAAAGGCTCTACTATGCAATGATGATAACCTAATTCGTAAGTCATAGTGAGACGTCTGGTGGTAACAAATTCAGCGACTTAAGTAACGGCAAATTTCAGTACATGTTCACCACATATTTGACGCAAATTGTACATTGTTCGATTTTTTTTAAAGCAAATGTATTCGGACATTTTGTCTCAAAAGATTGAGATGCTTACCATTGATATATTACATATATACACTTCACCCTAATTTAAGTCCTTCTTCTCTAAACTTGAACAGTTTTCAATTCTGATTTTCTTAAGTAACTATATCAGGCGTTGCTGGACTGTTAACATACTCAAAATCACTTCTTTAGATTTTTATATATGTCTTCATGTACAATGTAAAATGATCTAAATTTGGCGGTTCTGGTATCTATCTATCTATATATATATATATATATATATATATATATATATATATATATATATATATATATATATACATATATATATATATATATATATATATATATATATATATATATATATATATATATATATATATATATAATCTCCACGACTGTTGACCTTCAATTGCAAACAGGATTATCTATCCTTTAAATACTCTCTCCTGAGTGAACCATCCTTTGTCGTAATGTTTCTTTGCTTATTTTCACAATTTCTTCACAAATGTTGGCCTTCAATTGCTGAATAGTTCTAGGATTTTTGTGGTATGCTCTATCTTTTAAATACCTCAATAAAAAGAAGTTAGCAGTTAGGTGAAATGAACGTAACGGCCACTTAATTTCAGTATTGTGAAATTATCCTTCTTACAAAAATTAGTCTTAAAAGCTCTACTGTCAGGCAAGTACCATATGAGAAGTAGCACCATCTTGCTGTCGTCACTGAAGGTAATTCTGCATTATCTTCAAAGAAATAGGTCCAAGAGCTCTTAACACTCCGAACCGTTAATTTTACGGGATGCAGATAACATCGGTGGACTATTTTTAGATCGCATATTTTGTTTATTTACAAATCTGTTTGGGTGGAAATAAGCCTCGTCACTCATAATAAGGTTGTTAATGAAATCCGGTTCATTTCTTGGGTCTAGATAGCATACGTTTATCGTATCTGATAATCTGCTGGCACCAGTTCCTGCATAAGCTGCATCTTACGGATAGATAATCAGCATTTTTCTATCCTCTGGAGTGTGTTTTGAGACGTGTCAAGCTGTTAGGATTGTTTTCGAGTTAACATTGATGACTCTTCTGCAATGCAACGTTGTTGTCGTTTGACCTCTCAGTATGTGGTGAATCACTCTTAAATGCGTGAATTTCATATTAAAGTTAAAGTATAAAAAGTATAAACTGCCGGACTAAATTAATAATCTTTTGTTTGGCTGGTGGTTTCATAGCTAAAATGACGAGTGAAAGCTAGTTGCGTTAGCACAAACGTCGATTTTGCAGATAAAATTCGATTATTTTCATGCGATGTTTGGTTGTGATTTTTCCAACGATTACCTGTTAATAAGAAGAAATAAAAAAACTGTAATGTTCTAGTGACTTTTTGGCCACCCTGTATTTGACGATTTCAATATAGCGATATAGTGATGGTCGAGTAAGAGAGTTCCATTTCATTACTATGTTTCATATTTGGATTTTATTTGTATTAAGTACGTATTTACTTAGTAACTAATGGCATCATAGTATACAGTCGTTTACATACAATGGAACAAAATCCGATTGCTGTATATGATACTAGAAACAAATTACATTCTTGATTAAACAACATTTCCCTAAAAAAACGTTGATTCGCATCCAGCAAAATGTTTACACAATTCGGCGATAAAAAAAATATAAATTTATGATCTTTTGACACTACATATTTCTATTGAAATAGAACCACGGCATTTTTCGTTATCGTAGAAATTTGTAATATTTTTAATCTCTATAGGAAACTTCTAAACATAATAAACATATACACACATGGAGCCTATACAAATATATGTAAAGCTTTTTTATGTATTCAATCGGACTGTATGGTTGTATGTGTATTTATGTTTGGTTGAAAAATCTAATCAAATCCGACAAAAGTTTAGTCGAGAGTTTGGGTGAATTTGTAAAATTCACTTAATCGGATTTCTTCTGTCATGTTATATGGCCAAATAAATACCCATTAAAATATTTTATTATCACATTTCTTGCCCTTAATTGCATTGAGACGAAATTTTTTGGGGTTTCACCTTCTGTTTCACCTTAAATCCACTCAATGTTATATCCTTTAATCTTTTCAAATTGTGTACTTTTAATGGTTATTAACGTCGAATTCAATTTTTATTCATGTACGAGTATTTCTTGTATATAATATATTATATATTTGCTACGTTTATAGATGTTATGTCATTACACACATCATAAAAATATTTTATCAATTCTTCTGGTTTTCTTTCGTATTTTTTGTTATTATGGTTTTTGGTTCTCCGCTTGACTTCTGTGTGTCTTGAAATTGCTTTAACAATTTTTGTATTAATAAAACTCATTTGATCTATCGTTCTATATCCAATAATCTCAAACCTCTTTATGTATTTTATTGTTTGCCTTCAAAATGAGTGCGTACTATTCGTAGATTCGTTTTTACTAATTTGTATACTTGAATTCGTTTGCTGGGATATTTTATGATCGAGTTACTTATCGGTTCTAGATAAGATGAGTATGTATACTTAAAAGGTTTCCAATACTTGTCCTAGCACCTTCTTGGCCGGCAGTAATGAAGCTGGTGGAACAATTTTAGCTGTTGGGACAAGTTAGTGATGTGAAGACTCGAAACCGTGCGCACCGCTCAAAAACAACTGAGTGTATTGCTGTTGTAGCCTGTAGTGTTGAAGAAAACCCAGGTTTGGCGATTCTCCCTCGATCTTTGGAATTAAACATTCCACAAACTACATTACTTCGTATTGTTTGTTTTGTTTTTATTTTTCCAAAACAAAACAAACGCCTTAAGGTACTCCCAACTCTTAAGGTACTCCCAACTCTTTCGCGGTTTGCTTATTAACCTCCTCCATTACAATCAACATATAAGGACGTATGGTTATAGGTTCGATCTACGTTGAACCATCTGCACATTGCCTAGCTCCACGCCAACCTATAGTACTCGCATAGAAGATGGCCCATGAATTTTGCACTCTAACAGGGGTCATAGATGTGCTATCCAAAACCAAAACTGCCAATCGTAATTAGATGGTGAAAAATCTCTTTTACATCCTGTCCCTATCGGGATTAAAACCTAGTACCTCCCGCTCCAACTGCTGCAGCTTTAACCACTGTGCCATTTCATTACACCTTATTTTGTATAATGACTTAAGTTTTAAAGCTTATAAAGTTAAAGGGTCCTTCAAGTGCATCATGCTCCGGATTATAATGATCCGGATTTTAATCGAAAAATCATCTTCAGTAATGAGGCCCATTTGACCTCGGAAGCTAAGTTAATAAGCAAAAATTGTCGCATTTTGGGGTTCAGAAAACATAAGTATGATTGTTAAAAATCCTCTCCATGCTCTAAGTGTCACTGTTTGGTGTGGTTTTTGGGCCGGCGGTGTGATTAGACTTTACTTTTTTTTCTCGAAAATTAGGCTGTTACGGTGAGTGGACTGCGCTACCGAACTATTATTAATAGAAGATATTGATGTTTATTTTCAATAAAACGGAGCTACGTGCCACACAAGTCGAAACAATCGCAATTTTGTAAGAAAAGTTTCCTGATTGTGTTTTTTCTCGAAGAGGTGATCACAATTGGCCACCGAGATCTTCTGATTAACACCTTTAGACTTTTTCTTTGTGGCCACGTGAAAGATAAGGTCTTTGCCAATGCTCCAGAATCGATTCAAAACCTTAAACTTGGAATTCGAGAGCATACAGCCGTAAAATTGCGAATTGGTGGAAAATTTCATGAAAAGGATATGGTGCTGCAAGCGTGGCTGTGGCGGCCATTTGGCTGATATCGTTTTCAAATATTAATGGTATACCTTTGTCTTTACAATGAAAGCAACATTCATTGATTTCTCTGAAAAAATACTCGTTTTGTTAAAGTATCAAAATGAAACCTTTATCTACATACATATAAGTTTTCATATTGTTTAAAAACATTATGATGATGGTGAACTATGTTTCGTGAAAATTGTAGAATAATGCTAATGTAATAAATGTGAGATGTTAAGCTGTGCACGTGATAGCGATGCGAGTTATGCTAGAACGCCGAGAGTGTGCTCTGATTCAACCAGTCTCAACGTTTTTGAAGTGTGTGGTATCTTTTTGTGTATTTTGTAATGTTGGTTCGCTAGGTCGGTTTCGATTTGATGACGTCATTGAATGGATGTGATCGAAAATATCAAATCCCACTCATCATAAACGACCAGACTTGATGTATGTTGGTTGCATAGTGTGTGTATATATGTCGTGAGTCTTTGTTGCAACAGTGCTGGCGATTTACAAATATGTAGTTTGAATCGAAACCGTTTTTTTTCGATTTTGGTAATTTTATATTGTGGCGAAACTGTTCATTGTATTTCTGTGAATCATGATGATTACGTGTACTTTACTGTGAATGCCACAAAATTAAGGTTTCGTAATATGTCTGCAAAATCAAAATACTTGTTCAAATGTCGATTACTTTTTTATTTATAGTATTATAATTTGTGTATATTGTTCATTTATTGTTAAACACTCGTAATATACTCTTTAGTTAGAGAGTTGTGAACAAATTTACGGGCTCCTTTCAGTTTGATATTCAAGCTTTCATAAGTACATAACAAATATATGTGTGTTTTCCCTTTGATACTAAATTTATGAATAAATAATTTTTCTATTTGAATTAGTCGTCATTGTTATAAATTTAAAAACATTTTGAAAATACGAAAAGTTGAAAATCATGAGAAATGAGGAAAATCCTGTTGCCCTTGAATTATTTATTTATATGTATGTGAAGATTTATGTTTTTTATATCAAGCTTTTGAATATTCTACAAATTTTACAAAATTTTGGCTATGTAATAAACCATAATACATAGTTGTTTACAGTTGTAGCAATATGTCACAATAACGTGACAGTTTTATCGCCCTATAATATTAATAAATGATATTATATTCATAAAAAATAAATTTAATATTTCGCAGGTGAAAATGATTTACGTATATCGAATTAATGAGCGATTGATTTTAGGTATCGCTACGAAATACAAACGTTTAAGTGAGATAATAATAAAAAAAACCAATGGCTTAGAGGCCGTAAACGGTCCTAACCGCATCTCAACTGAGACCTTTCGAACCATTTTAACGATTGGTGCACATTGTACATGGTCAGCCCAACGAATGTTTCTACACACAATCGTTTTTTTATGTCATCCGGTGCATTTTAATTTTTGGCCAACGGCGAGAATTGAATTTGAGATCGCGGCGTAATGAGAAACTCTATAACCATTAGGCTACAACGCCTTTAGGTACTATACATATATTGCCTGCTAGAGTTTCTCGTTGTATTAATTTGTGACATGATATTGTTATATTCTTTGACAAAATTAAACATAACTTTGGTTCGACCTCTTTGACTTATAGGAAGCAATCCTATTGGTTCTACTCGTTTAGTGCAGTGCCACATCTCTTTATAAGTATGTACTAAGTAACTCAAATTTCAGAAATCATATGCATGATGTGTCCAACATTCGATGTGTTCTAAAATATTTTGATTTGTTAAATTCAACTGAGATTTCTCCTTATCAGATAGTAATTATTCCGTTCAATAAATGTTTAAAGTCTATTAAGGCTTCAAAGTTTACCACAACGTATTTAGAAAATTGTTATTTACATTAATTTTTTACCGTCAGAAAACACACAAGCTTTCTTTAACTCATCGCGCAAACTTTATCTTGTATAAATGTGGCAAATATTTTTTTCGTCCTCCTGCCAGTAAAATCATAGGCTCGCCAATGTTAATCCAACGTCCGAAAATTATGAATTTGCTTTACGACGTGTTCTCTGTTCGCCTAACACTAAATATTGTTACTTTTCAGATTGTGTTAATGCGCATTGTCACCCTACTAGCCCCCTTAAACTATTCAATAACGTATCACTTTCCTTCGTCAGTTTTCAGTAACGAGTAATGTCTTTCCTTAAGATGGTAATTTCAAACAGGGTCACTTTGCTCGTCATTAGTTTATGGTTTCTCAAGTTCCTATAATACACTTATCCAATACTGCTTGCGTATAAGTTGCTGGTTATAATTCTTTGTCCAATGTATTTACTAAATATTTAAATTTTCGTCGCAAACAATATATCTTAAATGCTATACAATATCTACTTGGCCTAATAATTGAAGAATAGCAGAATGGGATAAATTTAACATTTACTACACTCGCGAAAAACACAATATTGAGTCACTGATGATAGATGATACCACATGCTGGCTTGGACCGTCTGTTTTAGTTCGTCCAATAAAGGCTGGCCACTTTGTCGTTTCGTGTTCAACCTCATGCATGAATCGTGGATTGGTTTGAGCTGTATGACTTCGAGAATTGTCATATATCAATATAATATCTTTCCACTCGATGCATCGTTCAGCGGTCAGACTTCCTTTTCGGCCTCTACCAGTTACGAAAACAAGATTTTTTTTGCTCAAGTGTTTTGCCAGCCACACCACGTACGAACGAGAGTCTGTCAGTAACACAGCACTTCTTCCATTGCTCGATACCCAATTCATGTGTTCGCGAGCAAATTCGAGTCGCTCTTTGCAATTGCGTGCTGTTATTTCTGGTCTCTAGCTAATCGTTTAAGTGTGAAGATGACTTTCTTCAAGTGTCTTACTGTCCATTAAGCAACAGCTACATGTCGAAGTTTTCTAAATCCTTTTGGATACTCTTGAGGCAAGAGATTGTAACCTTCTTGCTATTAACCAACAATTTGTGTGACTTTCTGGAGTAGCATCCATGATTTTGGGAATTTGTTAGAGATTTGTTCTGGTCAACGTCTGATAAATGACTATTATCGGCCAACGTGGTATTATACTGCAGCTTACAGAGCATGCCTTTTGCTTTCACCGAAACATTGCAGTTTGCTACGATTACTGTAATTTGAAAAGTACTGTATACTCTTAGATTTTTATAATGCGTCCTTGTAAAGACAAAAAAAGATGTACGAAAATCAGTTAAATCATTTGAAAAAAATATAAAGTTGTTCGATAGTGTATTTCTTAACAATTTGTTTAAACTATCTCGAACTAGTGCTGAAACTAAAACTCACGCCAATGCCAGTATCAATTTTTTTTGAATTTTTAGTGATGAGAATTCGTTAAATCTATAATAAGGTTTTGAGATAGTAAATTGATAGAATACGAATGTAAATCTATTAGAATTGACGAAACAACGGAAGATTGTATATCGGCCAAGTACAGTAGTTGTTTTTATATCTAAGTAATTTGGAAGAAATTGTTTCTAGATTGAATGAATAAAAATAATAATTTCAAACACATATTGAATATTTCATCATCATTATTGCTTATCTTAATTGTATTTAAAAAACGAAAATTGAAAAGAGTTTATCTGATTTTTCCTGTTTTCTCCCGTTACTTAGGCTCCATTAGTTCATTGTGACATTTCCTCCCAGACGGACACTCTCAGTCGCGAAATCTGTTTGTTTTTTAATGAATACTACGAATCGTCCGGTATCCTTAATATCTTCAGTTGATCTTCAAATAGAAATCGTGATCAAAAGAAGTGCAGTATATGGGGAGAATATGAAAGACAAGAGCACAAGAAGTGCTTATCAGTTCCTTCTTCTCCTCTTCCACACTGTTCGCAGTTTGCGTTGTACCTAATTTCCATGCGGAATATTAGATTATTCCGGGAATAATGTCCCGTGAGAATACACAGTAAGACTTTCAGAGTGCGTCTATCATAATTCAAAAAGGGGTTGGTTCTTTGCTGATTTATTGTTCCCAAAAAGGTTTCGGTTAGGCGACAAGAGAGTAGATTGTCCCATCTCTTCTGATCCAGAGCACAAAAGTGACAGTCGATATCTCTTAAGAGATAATAAAGTGACCTCAAACCGGCCAATTAATTAGCCAATACGTTTCCATTGATATCTATGTGAATAATCAGCCGAGATTCAGACTATCTGATCGATTCAAGGCAATTACCGTCTTCAAAACAAGCAGCCTTTAGAGCAGCCTGAATTTTTACGAACCGTGTTAATTTATTACTAATAGCTAGTTGATCTGTGTTTTCAATGCTATATTAATTAACACGACTGTGCAGCTTATTATTATTTTTATTTTAAATTAAACGAAATTTATTGAACGTCCTTTAGAGCAGTCTTGACCCAGTTAAATTAAATTTAAATAAACACAAATACGTCGGTAAGAGTTTGCTTGTGACGATGGGTATATTATGTATCAAATACAAACAGCAATTATAAAAGTAATAATAATTATTTTATTTTTAATTCAATGTTTAAATATTAAGTTTTCTAAAAAGATTTTCATCCCATGATACTATACAAATTAAGAATCAAAAAATAATTATTATAAACTAAACTTCCATTAAACAATAATAAAAATAACAACAAGATAAACTCGTAACACCACAACAACATCAACCGAAATAATTATTGGAAAATCTCAACTCTAATCAGGAAAATCAAAAACAATTAAATAATTTTCTATAACACAAAAAACTTTACCATTTGTTTTATTTTGTGTAATCTTTGGCCAAATAAAAATAAAAAGTAAATGCACATTACACAAAGCTTCTAGCATAGCAAAAACTATTTATTTTTGTATAAAAGTATATTAAAAAAGTTTGTCCTAAGGGTGAAAAATCGAAAGATTAATTATGATTCTTAAATCCAATAAAGCTGTATTATATATAAACGAGTATAATAGATATAGACTGTATCTCTTACGATTTTATTGTGTATTTGTTATGTTATCAGCGAACTTGAACTTGACTTACAAATGGTACATTTTTTTCTCGAGCTATTGCAGTTAAATAATTCTCTTCCTCTCCACTAAATATATGTAGATAAAAACCGTTTATGTTTATCGTTATTGTATAATAAACTACATAATATGTACATACAGATATACATAACTATAGTGGATACGATAATTAAGAAAGTTATAAATGTGCACTAAGTATACGAGTATACTTAACTATCGTAGAATACAGACCAATTTAAAAGCTTATCATCGGAATGATGAAAGAAAATTTATGTCTTACATTAAAACTAAATTGATTTTAATGTACAATAGAGTACCCAAACTAGTGGTCTTTTAGTTATTTATTATTGTAAGATATTTTTGGTTTCAAAATAATTCACAATCTCGTCTAAATATGTACATTGTATACTCGTATATGTACCTATATGAATAACGATATTAATTTTGTTTCTGTTGATTTTACGTCATACTAAATATGTACTTATTATATACATAAAACTGATATATTCGAGAAATACATCATCTCGTCCATCGTATGTTTTAGAAGTTTTGTATAGATAAGAGATAATTCAGATGTTTGTATATAAATATGTGATACACACACACATTAACTTTGAAAAAAGAATATTATATGTTGATTACAATACATATATTGTGTATAAAGTAAAACTAAAAAGACATAAAAATTCTCTCAAGATACTTGCTATCTTACAATATATAGAGAATATTGCACTAATTAATCATAATATAACAAATCAATCATTCAAATTGTTACTTTAAGTATTTTCCCAAATCACCAATTCGATCGAAACTTATTTTACATTTCGATAAAAATAAAAAAAATATTTTTAAAATTTATTTTATGGTTGGTAATTTGCGAGTACGAGGGGAGTAACAAAAGTTTGACCAGAATAGTAACCCAAAAAATAATCTTCATCTTTTTTATCTGCACTACATAATCGCCCTTGTTTTTAATGCATTTATTAAGCCTATAGATCCAGTTGTTAAAACAGTCTTCAAAATCTTAAACTTAAGCTTATCACAAGGTGCTAGATCCGGAAAATATAGTGCTGCTTCGATATCAGAGATCGTAAGTTTCTTCGATGCTAGAGATCGAAATAAAGTTACTCGATTTTAGCAGCCAAATAAAGGAATACTCTCTCGTTCGGTTTTCCAACAAATTTTTGAAACCTTTTGGTAAGCAGTTTACAGTACCGTCTTTACTCTTTTGAGGGAAGTAAACTGACATCGTTACTTAGATTTTACGAGTTTTGCTTCATACCATGGACGCTAATTGGTTTCCTGATCGTACTTAAGTAACGACTTTGCTAAAGTTGTAGACCACTCACTTTCGAATTTATTTAGGAAAAATTGGGCAAAATGCACTCGAGCCTCATTTGGGCCTCATTTAAAATTCGTGGAACCCATCGAGCAGGTTCTTCGGGTGTCCCAGATGATAATTTAATATTCCCGATACAGTCGTATCTAGTTAGTTTGTATTGGCTTTAGTTTACTCCGAAAACCGAAGAGAATCAGAAATCGAATTTTTGTTTGCGTTGGTGGTGGAATTTGGTCCTCATCGGTTTTCCATCTGAATTTTAATCGATCGTTTTGAATTTTTGAAACAAGTTTCTTAAAACAATACCAAAAGATTAAAGAATCGCCTACTAAGGGAACTTTTATTTCTCCCCTCGTATGTATTGAGAAAATCGAATTTGATTTAATCAGTGACTAGGACGTCACAATTTATCTTCTACTTATATAGACTTATAGTTTATTAGATGATGAGTAATTATAATCATTTCAGTTCATTCGATGGGCAATATTATACTCACAGAGATTTTTTATATCTAATAATGGAATTCGTCATCAATTATCATCTAATGTATCATTCGATTGTTTTGAGTATACTATAATGAATAATTTATGTATTTCTTAATTTGCGTTAGGATATTCAAAGCTCTGTTAAATTTCAGTTTCCAAATATTTTTACTATATAGATGGATTTGAGCCAAATGGTATGACGTCGTTGCACAAATGCGGACTTGGGCACTTGGACCATTTAATCCATTCTCCGATCAAAAGACAGTCGTAACAAGTTTCAATTTTGCTATCCATTCAGCGTATCGTTATTGTTGTGACATTAAAAAACAATGGCCTAATAACGTCTTCTGCCAAAAGATGTTTGTAAATGTTCTATATTCCAAACTTTTGCCAGTTGATTTTTTTTTTTCTTAAAATGGTTTGTGTGGTGCGATAATAGAGTTTCAGTTTTTGTGAATAGTCGAATCGTATCGGGGTTGGATATATAACGCTTTCAGTTTCGATGTTTTTACTATAACGATCTACATATACGTGATAAAAGTTTCTTTTCGGTTGTTTCAAAACTTATGATCTATGGTAATAAACAATTCAAGAACTAAGAAGAGATATACTTAACATATGTGGAGTGAAAATACTGCTAAAGCCAAAAAATTTGCTATCGTTCAAATCAAAGCATGATTCAATAAAGAAATCAAAATCTTTTCACCTCAATTATTTTTCGTATTATAGCTGTACTTACTTAATATAAGTAATATTAAGTGTTGCAATAATGCGACCTACCTTTAAACCTAAGCCAATACTACTGATATGAAAAATAGTTCGGCCCATGACTTCTACACACCAACAGGAGGTGGCAGATGTGCTCATTCACTTTACTGATCGTGCTCGAATAATAAAAGCTTTTACATGCAGCCCGTATCGGAATTCGTACGTGGTACCTTTCGTTCCAACTACCACTGCATTTAACCACTGTATGTATTAACCAATAAACCATACTTAAATTACAGACAATGTTAAAACATGAAACCTTAGCAATTTTATTTCGATGAAGTACAAAATCTCCAGCTGAAATATCAGATACATTTATTTAGTGATAAAATCGTAAACGTCAGTATTTTATTAGGTGTGTAAGATCGTATACTTCTCAGTATTTGGACATCTGAAGTCACTCGGTTTTATCGTGCTGAAAAGTACCGAATCTAAATTATTAAAATTTTTTTAATAATTTAGACGAGCACTTAGAATATGTGAATTACCAGAGGCGGCAATTTATTGATTTAGTTATTCAAACGATCCAATAACTTATTTGCATAGTACTCGCGATTAATTATTTTTCATTTTAGAAAATAACCAAATTATCGTTGTAATTCACGTTGAGTAGAATCTACCTCGGCTTTGATATTGATTGGACTGATATATTTCTGTCTCTATCTTTGCAAACTGTTTTGGGAATCAAAACTCTCCCAACTCTTTCGCAATTCGCTTATTTACGTCCTACTTTACGCCATTACATAGCCAAATCGAGGACGTAAGGCTATATAGGTCCGATTTACGTAGAACAATCTGCACATTTCATAGCTCCATGCCAGCCTATAGTACGGACATGGAAGATAGGTCGGCTCATGAGTTCTGCACTCCAACATTCACACCACCAATCGTAATCAAATGGTAAAAAATCCCTTTTTTAATCCAGCCATTGTCGGATTTGAACACGGTACCTCCCACTTCAATTGCCGCAGCTTAAACCACTGCGCCAGTTGGTCGGTGACTGATATATTTTAGGTAAATTTATTTTTTCAGATAAAGAAATAGTTAACAGATTTCCAACTTCAGGTTGGTATAAGTTATTTTTATCAAACAACAACTGTCATTTAAAGTCAGTTCGGGTATATTTTTACAATTTCTTAATCTCAAGTATTAGCAGTCACCTCATAATTTGAGCTAAACCTATTTCATATTCGAGAACAGGAAATAATTGCTGGGGCCAAATCTTGTTGAAATTAGAGTGTATAAAAGTGGCTGCTTTATATTTCCAACGATATAACTATATAACTATAAAGTTAGCAACATATGTACATGTGTGTATATATAAATATGTTATGATAAGATTACATTTTTGGTTAAGTTTAAATTTTATTCTTGAAATGTGTAATAACAGGAAAATCTAAAATTAAAAAGATACAATTCTGAAAGTTGTTTGGTTATTACATCTAACTCGAAGGCAAATATAAGTTTTTCATAATACAAACATTTTGTTTTAACAAACATTTATGCTATATACATATAAACAATTTTCCACCAGTGGGCCTATTCTTGATTTCCTCTTGGAAATTTATAAAAATTCCCAATTATTATTTTATTTTAAATTTCTATATGTAAGTTTCAAGGGAACCATTATCTTACTTCTATAGAATTGTTTATACTACTACTCAATATACACTTTCCTTTTTCTAAAAAATTGTCAATCAATTTCCCAAATAAATTATTTGGAAAAATAAACGTCAAAAACTACAATAAAAATGTAGGAAACAAATTACAAGTTAAAAATACTCTAAAGTCTTATTTCCCAGTAAAACCCAGAATAGACTCCGTAAATGCTCAAAATTGAAATAATTCAAATATATTTCATCTTAGCGAAAATCAATTGAAACGTGTCCCATGTTATTGATTTTTTGATATTATTTTTTTCTCTTAGACTACTTTAAAGGCGTTTTTCCATAACTTGGCTCTCCATATTCATAATATTCATTTAGAAAGCAGGCCATTATTGGCCCGTACCGTGTGAGCAATCTTAGTCCATCGGTTTTGATCATGAGCCAGGTCTTTATACTGGGGTAAATAATTAGATGCCAAATGGCTCTCTACATCGTGGAGTCATCGTCCCGACAGCAACCTCTTCGCCACTATTATCGTATGAGTAATGACTGATCAATTTAGACGGACTCCGTCTTGATAGTCAGAGTCATCGATAATTTCCTCCTACAGAGACATAATTCTTACCAAGATAATGTACGATAGTAACTTGTATGCTGTGCAAAGAAGAGCTATACCGCGATAATTTTCCCATTCATTCTAATCGAATAAGGTCGAAAAGACAGTCCCACAAACTTAGTCCTCTGAATATCAAGAGCTCTGAATTAATGCAATCAACTGCTGGTGAACGATTTTTCCTTAATTTCTGCGTGGTTATGGTGAATTCTCCATAGAATGGATCCTGAATGAACATCTCCGCTGTCTGTATTTGAGGGTATACAAATACAGCTTGTGATACATGTGTAACATTAAGTAGGTCAGCAAAAAGGTTAACACTATGTCGATTACCGCATCGACGTTAATACACAGGTTTCCATCTTGGTCCCGAATGGCAGTTGACCGAGATCTTAAGGTAAAATGCAATCCGGTGACTTCTCTAAAGAACCCGGCGAATTGCGCTTATTGCTGAGTTATTGTACTCCTAAGACCGTAGCCTTCCACCATTTACGCTTCTTCTGTCTACAAATTCGTTTAGCTGTCCTTTCACGCAAGAACTACTGTTTTCTACGTGCGATTGTAAATCAAGTTTGGGCTTCATGATGGCCTATATATAGTTGCTCAAGAGCAAGGTGACACTCCTCATAAAACCAATAATTTAAGGGCTTAGTTTTCACTACATCGAGAGTTTGCTGGAGAGCATTGGCAACCGAGGTTTCAATACTGCCCCAATACTGTTCACTTTATCAGACTGGTAATAAGAATAAGAAATGCTATTCTATCGCATGTATATACAGTTTGAGTTTCAGTAAGTTCAAACCCAATCAATCATCCAATAATTTGTTTAAATCTCTCAAAGAACATAAAATGCATTGGTGAGATTAAAAGTTTTGCTAAAAAACGTTTTGAGTAGTTTTCAACTCGACTATAAGAAGTTGATTGAAAAACGTGAATATTTTAAATAAAATTGCAAGTCTACTGTAAATATAGGTTTTGATAATCAAACAAAGTTATAAATAATAAAAATTTTATTATTATTTGAAGCACAGAGAATTGTTGAAGGATAAAATTTAATTGAAATTTTTTTTTTCGGATTTTTAAATGAATAATAAAGTGCATTTATTGTTCTTATTGATTATTGACCCTTATTTAATCAATCTTTTATTTTAAATCATATTTGTGTTATTTGAAGGTTATTTTAACTTATTTGTGCACATATACATACCTACCATATGCCACGATTATATGATATGATTGAGAATAACTGGCCTTCTCTTTAGTAATCCATAGGTATGTGTAGCACGTTCCTTGAATATGTGAAACAAAATATCAAATGATACGAGGGTGGTGTGAGAAGTCAGATGGCGTCACAATCACACACCCCAGATGCCATGTGTCAATATCATCGGTTTCAAGACCAAATTTTCAGACAGATCTTTAATTTAATTCAGTTTTGACACCCATAGAAAACAGACAACCCATTATTTTTTACAAAGGCAAATGGTTGGAGAAAAAATAATATTATTCGAAAGGGATCGAAAAATTGGAAAAATGTTGGACTTATTCGAAATTATTCTTAATTTTATTCGCTATTTTCTATAGGATAAATTCGTATTAACTTTAAAACTATACAGTAAGTCTGTCTATAGGATTCATCGCATAATTTTGTGTTTGTTTATGAATAGCTCTCGTTAACTGGGGGTCAGATGAGTTCATTCTCACAACCGATCGTACCGCCCAGACGATCGATGGTGAAAATCCCTTTTCGCATCCTACTTTCTATCGGGATTCGAACCCGGTACCTCCCGTGTTTTAAACACTGCGCAACCTACATTTTTGCTGTACATCTACTGTCTTCTCTGCCCTGATTCTAACTACTGCAGTTTTCTAACGATACAGAACACATCTGTGTGTTTTAATGAAATCCTATAGGTTTGCATCACGGGCAATAATTGTCTAAACCCCTTCTTATACTATTGAAAGCTCTAATATTAAAAAAAAACTGAAAATATTAGAGCATTTCGAATCTGCGTTTAGTGTCGATGGATTTAGGCATAGGAAGCATAGCAGCATATATCGTTTGATTCAGTATACTCAATTTCTCCAGAGGCAGTTATATTTTCTGATCGTCGTCTTAAATATTATACTATGAAAGGCTTTAACTGCCACTTCACGGTTGATATAATTTAGCTTGGTGTATTTACGGATACCAATAATCCTTTTAAGTAAACTGGAAAATAAAACCTTCCCAACCCTTTTTATTGACATAAAGCTCGGTAAAGCTCAAAACTTTATTTTATGGTATTTTACACACTAACCTTAATTAACAATCACTATTCCGCTAAGGTAGAAAACTATATATCGGTTGTTTAACCGCGATAAATTGTATTTATCTTTCAATTCGAATAAAACCGCCTCAAATTGAGATTTTGGCACAATAAAATCAAACACCATAAAAAGTAGATTGGTTTAAAAAAGTTCTTAAAAAAGTGAAGTGCTTTAACCGCATGTACGCGGCATAATCCACATCGATTACCTTCAAAAGAGAAACACAGTCAATTGCGAATATTACTGCAACTTATTGGACCGTTTCAACGACTTTTGGGAAGAAAAACGACTCAATTTGCCCAACAAAATATGTATCTTCCATCAAGGCGATGCACAAGTAGACATGTGTTACTTGCCATGGCAAAAATACGTAAATTACGCTTCGAATTGCTTCCACATCCGCAATTTTCTCTAGAGTTAGCCTCCCTCGACTATTTCTTCTTTCCGAACAGAAATTGCTAGGTGGAAAGAAATTCTGTTTTAATGAGGAGATTATCGATGCAACAAATGCTTTATCATTATTGATAGCAACAAATGCTATCAATAATGATTATTGGATAAATCGTATTATTCGGAAGGGATCGAAAAATTCGAAAGTAGTTGGACTCTGGTTATTGAAACCAAAACGCAATCGATTTCAGTAGTGGTAACCACACGTTTGAAGGAGTGATAAGATTCAAGTATATTGGATTTATCATTACTCACGATAATTGTGTGGGAGAGGATATCAAGGTTCGCCTTGCCGCTGGCAATCGGGCTTTATATCCTATACGTCCACTTCTGAAATCAATATATCTTACAAATACGGATGAAATTAAATTTTATAGAGTATTGATCCGACCCGTTGTCATGTATGCATGTGAGAGTTGAATGAATACTAAAGATGGCTTCTAACATTCGAGAGAAGAATCATGTGTGTGATATATGGCCGAAAACGCAACGTTAATGGCACATACCGAGTTCGTTTCAACCACGAGATCAGGAATTTAATGCAAATTCCTGATATCATGCATGAAATCAATGGACAGCGAGTACTCTGGCTCGGACACGTTCTGCGTGTTCATCCGTACCAAATGAAACAGCGATATTTCAACACTATGAAGAGCTGGCTCGTGATAGCAACCAATCGAGTCAGATTGTAAACACGGTACAGGTAAATAACGGCCTGTTAAAACCGTTTGCAATGCCTGTATCAAGCGTTGGACTATACGTGTATCAAGGATTAAGTGTATCAAGCTAAAAGGCGACTACGTTGAAATTAATTTATTTTTTGGCCGAATATATTATTCCTTGTTTCATTTTTATCCAAGCTTCTCACTCTGTCCTCGAATTAGCATAATTTATATTTTTCGTTGATTTTCTGCAAATACATTTAAAATGTGACTGTGAGATACTTAGTATATGTGCATAGTAAATTAATCAAAGAAATCATTAAAGCGGACATCCTTTTCAAAAAGTTTGATTTATACGCCAAAATTGCTGTTTATTGAAAATAAAATAAACTACCTGATCAAAGCCACCGGTCAAGCAACCCCTATCCAATCTTAATATGTCACTCAAGAAATCTTATTAACAGATTCTTTTATGGAAACAATAAGACACGAGTTGTACATGAGTATATGCTATATAGTGTACTTTATTGGTATTATGAAATCAAATCAAGAACAATCCACGTCACGATTCATGAATACAAATTTTATGTCTTACTACTCGTATATTCGATTAAATCACATTACGGCCATGAACAATATATCGTTTGCTTTTGTCAAGTTTGTGCTCTCTCAGCGTTAAATAAAGGTTTGCGACTGTAGCAGGAATAAAAAAATATATTCATATTGAATTAAACTACTCTTTTATGATTCATTAGGAAAAAATAAATATATTCCCTTGATTATTTTTGTATATTTCAATCAATTTAATTTTTCTTTCTTTTTTCTTTACAGGTTTCGGAGTTTTGTACAAAAAAAAAAAAAAATCATATAATTTAATAATTTTCGTCTATTTTATATTGTATTAAAATTGAATTAAAATTCGTCAAGAAAGCACAATGTAATTTTCATTTTTAAAAGTTTAATTAAAATTAAGAAATTGAATGAGTCGCGAAAAATTAATTTTGTAAGAAAAATCGTTGTAAAGTTTAAATTAAATATAAATCAATTAAAACCAAAATGAGTAGTGATGTTGTACGGTGGACTAGTTATATATTAATAATTAATAAAAAAAATAGTGTGAAAATGGTTATGCTAAATTTATTTAAAATTTTTGTGCTATTAAGCGTGGTGATAAATGTGAATAATAATAATAGATTAGTGCTAGGGGATGAATTAGATGTTAATAGTGATAGTAATTATAATAATTTAGATGGCCATTATTCTCATACATGGGCCGTACATGTCGATGGTGATACGAGAATGGCTGATAAAATAGCTAGTGAACATGGATTTATTAATTTAGGACCGGTAAGTGGTTTTATAAATTACTATTAATTACGCTATCTTTATTTGTTTATTATCTCACCATTTGTATTTAGAATAATAAAATCAAACCATTTCAGTTACACATATCCATGTGATGTTACATTGTTTAATTTCAACGAAGATTAAGATGTTTTTTCTTTTATCTCTGATTTAGGGGCATATGTCGTCTATTAGACTGGACTATTTTACCTTCTGTAACGACCCATCTCCATTTACGTTTTTTTATCTCCATTCGTTATATTTTGTCTAAATAGTTCAACGTTCCTTATTTTGTTCGGTCTAAAGCACCTCAGTATCCTTCTAACATTTATATACATACAAACAATTGTTGTTCTTGAGCATTTTTAGCTTTGTGTTGCGGTATAGGACAGATGTGTAACATGTTGAATGTTGTCTTGGCTAATATTACATTTATTTTGATGTTGATTTCTTCCTCTATGTTTGATTGCCCCTGTGCTTTTTGTTGCATGTCGGTGGGTTTCTATGTTAGCAGTCATATACCATCTTCTTAATTGTAAACATTAAGTTTCTGCGTTATTTTCACCCAGCAGTGAAAGTAAACATCTGTGTTTTACATGTTATAGTTACTAAAATATCTTCCACTTTGTCTGTCTTTGTCTTCGAACTTGGTTAACTTGGGCCTGTCTGTTCTTTTAATGAGTTTGATAGATTAATTTTTTCGGGATGCCTATTATGAAAAAATGTAGCGTCTTTCATTTCACTTTCTTGTGTCGAATCCCCGTTCGACGCTGTGTTGATATGAACAGTGCAACTTAGTCCAGGTTTGAAACCAGCTTGTTCTTTTTTTATTAATGAGGAATTAATGAGACAATTTTTTTTTATCGTGTTTTGTCTTTCAGGACATTTTTTTTGGTACTCTCCTGAGACCGAGAACTTTGATATTGTAACATTTCATTTCTTTCTTTAATAAGCCCTACTGCTTACGTTATAGAATTGTGATATTTCATTTTCCAATACGTGTCTTCTAGTATCCGTTTCTACAATAAATTCCAAATTACTGATTAATTGGTTCAATACATCGTTGTTTTATTTATCGACATAGTTCAACGTTCCTTGTTCCTGGTTTTCTGGCATTTTTTTTTTATAAATAATTCTTGTTCTTGAACAATCTTAGCTTGGTGCTACGAGATACGACATATGTGTAGCGTGTTGAATGTTGTCCTGGATAATAATATATTTATTTTAAAACCGACTACTTCTTCTATATCCGATTGCCCCTGTGTTTTTTGTTGCAAATCGGTGGGTTTGTATGTTAGCAGTCATATATCATCTTCGTAATGTCGAACATTGAGTTTCTCCGTTATTTTTCACCGGGAAGTGAAGAAAGAATAAACATATTTATCTAGCATTTTGACTTTGAAGTATCTTTCACTTGGTTTTGAACTCGATTTCCTGCAGCCCTGTGTATTGTGATTAGTTTTTAAAATGAGTTTGATTATTTGCTTTGGGGTGCCTATTTTGATAAAATTTCTTCCATTTAACGTTCTTGTATCGAATGCCCGTTTGGTCCTGTGTTGATATGATCAGTGTAACTTCGTCCAAGTTTAAATCCAGCTTGTTCTTTTTTAATTTTGACGAAAGATGCCAGTTTTGGCATTCTTTCAGGTTAATTTTTTTTGTAGAATCTTTATGGACTAGCAACCTTCCTTTTATTCTCCCATATTTATATTATTACTTGTGTTACACTTTTTGTAGTTACGAGTACGTCACCTTTGAATATTTATAGAGACTATATGTTGTTTGTTTATAAGCATTTAGTACAAGCTTTTCCAGTTACCCGTTAAACTTATTGATGTAATGCTCGCGAAGCTTCAGTTTTAAGAATTTCGAGTGTATTGGCTGAATGCGGTAGCTTTATATTTACGTTTTACTGTTTCAATTGGTGTGTTGGTAGCTATTTCGATCTACCTCAATATGTTGATGGGTTTCTTGATGGTTTGGAGGCTCTACTTGAGGGTTTCGATATGTGTTTATTGTGTCATCTTTAAAATTTGTCGGTGTAAATTTCTGTAGATTTTTCTTGACGCATTTCACTGCGATTTACCATCAGTAACGTTTCATTTCGTTCTTTAATTGTATGGGGTAAACCTTGGTGCTTCTGTTAGAGTTTTGTTTCATTTTTCAATACGTGTCGGTATACAGCCGAAAGTTGGTTTTTGCGTTTTCCGGTTTGTATTATATCTTCATTTATGTATTCGTTTCTCCAGTAAATTTTTAATTTCAAATTACTCAATAATTGGTGTATTGAACCCTAGTAAGGCTTACTGGGATTCGAACTTCATAGCTTCCGCTCTAACTGATCTAGTTTTAACTTCTTATTTGGTTGCTGAAAGCTGATATGTTAAATGAGAGAATAATTTATTTTAAAAGGTGTTTTTGTCAGTGCTATTTTAACTCAATTACAGAAACTAAGTGATAAGAAAGAAACACTGTAGTAAGGTGCGTCTTTGACAAATCCTTCAACAATAAATATGAGAATTCGTAGATATCATTTATTACCAAAGTAAAACTTAATTTTGGTATAAAAATATTTCTAGATTATTAATACGTATACAGTAGCAGCCAAATAAAATTTCGAAGAACAGTGTTCGGATATGTTTGGGAAAAATTTGTTAAATGGAGACCAATCTGAATACTAAATATAATTATTTGTCACAATTCCTTGAAATGTTTCATTATTATGATATATTATTTCTGATCACTAGTGTATCCAATGTCTATAGTGTCTTCGCACATCAAAAGAAAAGCTGTTTCATATACATACATAAATTAAATATTGTCATGAAAGAATAGACGTTTTTCATTAAGCCATAAGAGAACAGAAATAAAATATTAATCATTTTAGCTATATAGCAAATTGTATAGTTGTGTGGTATCAAGTTAGCAATTTAATTAGATTTATTAAAACATTTTCACGAAGCGAATATTTCTGTACAGCTCATATCAAAATACATTTTTCATTTATTTTCATTGTTTATACGGTTGTGTGTTTTACTATTATCATTTATTTTGCTATGGATTTCCTTTCAAACGGCTTAACCTATTGTTTGTGGTGATTTTACTGTAAATCATTTTTAAAAGATTATCGCAGACAGCAGAAGACAGAAGAAAATTATGGGTTAGTTTTCTATATGAATAACAAGAACAACGTTTTCCCAACGAAACTACAAAAATGAACGACATATTTTATTGATTTTTAAAGACTTTTTGTTTTTATTATCCTAAACTTTATAACGACGGTGCATGGAAATTGGAGATAAGAGAGTGGTGCATTTCGCTGACACAAAAGCCTTCAGTTTTGGCTCCTTTATAATTTAAATAGGTTTTTTTAGACAAACGAAAATGTAATAAAATATTCGTTCTGTTTTGATAGTTCAGTTAATTCTATTAATCAGGTGTTGTACTGTAAGTGAAAGTCCTACCCAAAGTAGTTATTGCTAACAGTAGATTTATTATAGTTTATTCCAGATATTCACTATTGAATTGAATTAAAATAAAACAAGAACTGGATGAGGAAATTATCCATTTGCTTTATGTTCTGGGAAGCTTACGATTAAAACGCGAATTGACGTACTTCAATAAATTATCTTATATGAATGAGTCAGACAATATTCAATCGTTCTTGTGGACAGTATCGAATTATTTGAAACTGAGACTACTGAATGTAAAGGGTGGTTTTTAAGAGTGTTCATAATTTTAAATTAAAATATAATTTATGCTTGAATATGATTTCGGTCGTATATATGGCGCAATCTGGACGTCCAATAATCACACCATTTTCGCATAAATGTAATTGTATCCCGCGCTTTGTGGCATGTGGCACCGCCCTGTTGCAATCACATATCAGCAATATTTATGCCATCAATTGAGGTACTAAAAAGTTAGAAATCTGTCTATTTTTGAAGACATATGGAGCAATGATTCAGCCGGCCATCAAAACACACGATACACGTGTATCGATAGAAGCTTGCCGATTATCTTCACTCCAAATCCGACATTTCTGTTTATTAACGTACCCATTAGTCAATGAAAATGAGCTTCATCGCTGAATAAAATTTTGTTTCGAAAATGAAAATGAATATCAATTAATGGATGGACACATTTTCAGTTGCTGAGAACAACGTCGAATTGATTAGTTTTGGTCTTCCTCAATGTTACGCTGTACAGCATCTTTCGCTTGTTTGGTACACACTGTTCGTCGTCTTACTGGAGGCGTATTATCATATGATGAACGTTAAATGGACGTAATGCACATTGAGTTTGGCGAACAGAACAATTATTTTGATAAATAATTTCAAGAATTTGCAAACCTTGTTCTAAGCGTCAATCATTTCATTGTGAAATGACAAAGCTAATGACGCGTTATCAAACAAATCAGTGTTGCCAACTTTAACAAGTGAACCTCTAAAAAAACATTATTTCTTTTATTGTTGGTAAACTCTTATAATTTCTGAATTATAGATAGGTTTCTCATTGGTTGTAATTTTCGGCCATATATTTTCTAGAAGTATGTTAATAGTCAACAACCCTTGTCGCATGTACATATATAATGAAACAGACTATACACTTAATCATCTAAAAACTGTTCCCGTATATTTTTCGTTAAATTATTTAAATTAAAAAATGTATACACTTTGAGATTTCTGATTTTAGATTCCCAAATTGCGAATATCTGATTTTCAGAATTTTTGTGTTGTGCAATTTTGTATTAACGTTTTTAGTAACAAAAATTGTTATCAATGTGAATATCTTATCTTTCTTTTATCTCTTTATTTCACTTATGGTTTTTTGTGTTGTATGTTATGGTTTTTTGTGTTGTATGTAAAAATGTTTGATGATAACATTTTCATGTATAAATTTGCGGTAAATCGGTAAAACTGATGATGGTTTGTTTCTACTTTGTATATTATACAAATCAGTAATCATTTACTTATACGATAAACGATATATTATCGTAGAGTAATTATATAAGACTGAACCCGATGAGTCACATAAAATTATTAAACACTTTGATAAAGTATTTGATGTCAGTACATTCAATTATATCAGTCCGTATACTATGCCAATGAAATTCTGAGTTGGTGATTGAATATCCGTGCTACATTTCATCTCTCATACATACCTAATCTTATGTTGATTTTAAAACTAAATAATTAATGGCATTCCTGTCGATTAAGCGTATCCCTAGCACTTAAACAGGGTGTGATGTTAGATTGGCGATATAAGCATTGTCGTCTGCTTTAGTCGAAAGATTTAAAATATGATTACCTCGTTTTGTTGTTACTGTACAGTACCAGGGTCATATTTTTGACTTGTTATCAAAAGCTTATCATTTGCAGATAGGAAGGATGTCCGAGTGTATTTTACTGTATCTATAAGTGGTTACACAGTATTTTTGAAAGTTATATGAACCAGTTTTTAAAGAGTGTAACAATAGGAGGTACTTTTTCCCATTAGGATTCTCATGGTTCATGCTCGATAACTTTTTAAGCTTTTTAAGCTTATCAAGTTCAGTATTAACCGCATCACTTATCTCCACGTTAGTGGAATGCTATAGTGCTAGTCGTATTTCTTCGATGCTACAGATCGCAATAAAGTTACTCGTTAGTTCAGCAGTGTCATGATTTAAAAAGTAACGCCACAAGTACTCTTTCTTCCGGTTTTCTAACAAAACTTTTGATAACTTTTGGTAAGCAATCTTTCGTATATCATTTTGCTGTTACCGTCTGACCGTTTTCCAGGGCAGCTATAGTTTTTGATTGGGTGAAGTTAACTGACATCATTACTTTTGTTGCTAAACATTTACAGGTGGGATTGCTCCTATTGCGCTCCATACAATAGAATGCTGTTTACAGGATAGCAATAAAATGGTTTGGTATTTTAGGTTTTTTTTTAAGTATTTGAGCCTTTTCAATATTATAAAATTTATCACTTCGATTAAGAAACACTTTTGGTATTATTATGGCAATAATGATATTGATCTGGAACTTTAGCTGCAGTTGTGGTACATTTTTAGGTTCTAAACGTACGTTTTATCAAAGCTTTTGTTAGAAGTTCGTATCGAGGGGCTTTCATAATCCAGTTGATGTTACGTAATTATGAAAAATTTGTGTATAAGTTTTATATATTTGTGTAAATAATATTATTATGTCCAACACCATAAATTCTGTTTGGGGATATTATTGATATCATAACAATACTTGCTATGAATGATATTAAAATCAATGAACAGTAAAGTTAGAGTTTTACTTATATGAAAATTTCTATATACATGTATGTACATAATGTTATAACGACGTAACATAAAAATGGTATTAACCTTAATATTTGTTGTTCTTATCCTTACATGAGATTCCTGGAAATATGTTCTACAGAAACTTGCATCATATTTTAATGGATTCTAAAAAGCACAGTACCTGTTCTGTATTCGTATTCATATATTATTATTTTCGTTTTTGAATAAAATAAAACTTAATATGTAACGCAATTCCATAAAGAAGATAATAAAACGAGAAAAGTAAATAAATAAACCTAAACCTTGAAATTTACGATCTAATTTGAAGACTTAAATCGACATAATACATAATTTTTTCATTTCATTTTTCATTATTTATTATTATAACACAATTGCCATAAATTTTTGGAGCAATTCAGCAACATTCAGATGGATGAATGATACATTAAAAATTAACCAACATAATAAAAAAAAATATTACTTGTGTATTATATAGAATCTGAACCTTCGAAATTTTTGGCTCAGGTTCGCGTTTACAATTATTTTAAGTTCGAATTACATTTATGTTGATATAATTTATTCAACAAATTCTTGAATTCTAAATTATATATTTTACAAACTTTTTACTTTTATTTCAAACTTTGATGGCGTGAAAATATATATATTTTTCATTAGAAAATATTTTATTCTTGTCATTGATTTAGATTTCCAGTAACATATAAATCATCTAAAGCAGCTTACATATTCAATTCATACCGCACATCAAAATAATTGTTAACTTTGAAAATATAAAAATCATCTCGTTATATAGCATATTAACTCTGTATATATTGTTAAATTTTGAAGAAATATACTTCTTGTGTGAAGAATATTTTATCACGTCATCTGCTTATTTATAATATTTCCAATATACTCGAATAAATTTTAAGTATCTGCTTTAAAGAATTTTGTATATGATAAGTGATGATTCATTAGTAGTAATTTTATTTTTGTGCAAGACAGTACAAAATCAAACAATTGAGTATGACAACTGTTGAAAATTTAAGATGTGCGTGTTCTTAAATACATCCTTATCCAATTGCATGTTTTGTATAAATTTAGACAATTCAATTCGATGAAAAGTAAAATATAAAACTGTCAGTCGATCCAAAAACACACTAATTATATATAAAATTATCAACTGAAATTGTTTATACCGAAATCTTTTATATACAATCGATTTATGTCGTCCGGTGCATGCTAATTTTTGGTCAACGGCGAAACGCAGCGTTATGGGAAACTCTCTTAACCATTGAGCTACAACCGCAAACTTTGTCGCTTCACTTTCAAATTCGAAAAATATAAACTGAATTTTGTAATCGTTTAAACTACTTTAAGATCGACCAACGAAATCGAAGCCTTTTACTTCTCATAACAATACACTTAATATGTTTTCAAATTAAATAGTTTATACTTGCTTTTTTCAATTTAATTGAATATACAGATAAACCTCGCTTAACGCAGGGGTTCGCTTGATGAAAGTGCTTCGCTAAGCGAGGATTCGTTGATCGTGATATCAAATTAAATGAATTTGTATCGACCACTTTTGTAATACCAGATTGCGTTGCCTTTATAACAATATCTCTGGTTATGTTGTTTATATGTATGGATATAGTATTTTATACTTCTTAAGTGATAACTTCTCATTTTTAGTGCTTTTAGAAACGCAGCGATAACCTCTTAGTCGCGAGTGATGAAGACTGGTAGTATTTAAAAGAAATAAAACTCCCTTAATGCTTTTGACAATATTGTGGATAGATTGAGAATGTATAGAGGTACGTAATCCAAAATAAAGAAATATTTGTATCTATCTATGTCCATCTTCCGAAATTATTCTTTAATCTTGTTGAAAAGTTATTTCTTTACCTAATCATCACAAAGTGTACTAGTCATCCAAGCTTTCATATTTGATTTATAAATATCCAACAATGCTGATTTCTGAATGCATTTCAATCAGCTTAATTTAAAATGTCCAGTAGTTGTGTTTCCTTGTCGAGAAGTATGTGTCCGATTTCTTCTAGTTGGCACCAATCTCATCGAAATTGAAACCCTATTGTGGTAGATACTTAATTTCTGTAATAATAATTTTTTCGTCATTTTAATGTCAGCAAGCGCGAATTTTTAATGTAGTGTAAGTTAAATCTTTGTTTACATATCTCAAGCGATCCATTGCTGCAAATGTCTCTTTGCCGTTTTTTGCGTAAGAGATTATCCTAGTTTACCCAAATTTATTATCTTAATAAAACGCTTACGTGAATTTCTAAGGTCTATCCATATGCCATCCATTTTTTTGCAATTACTCCATTGTTGATTTGCAAATTTTTGTAACTTTGGCAGTTACTCGCACGCCAACCTTTTTCGAAGCATTATTATTATTATTTTTTTTTTACGTTTTGTTTTAATTGGGTGCAGGGCGGACCTGTCCCTAGCTCCTGTAACTGTCAGAGCTCCTGCACCCAACGCGCGATCCTTCAAGTAATGGTTGATAGCTGCCTTAAACATGTGCATTTTATACTTTAACGGAAATTGAAAACCAGCCAACGAATTCCACTTCTTAGATGTTCGATAAATAAATTCGCGCTTTGCATCTTCAGTTCGAGGTTTCGCACCTTTACCGTAAACCTATGCGCATTAACCGTTGCTCGTGTTACCCGTCCTGGCATAACATATGGTGGTATTTTCTCCTTTAATTCTGCAGAACATTTACTATTTATTAATCTATAGAACACGCAGAGTTCTGCAACATCTCTGCGGTGTTGTAGACTGTCTAGATCTTTCGTAAGTCTGGGGTTTCGTATTATTCGGATGGCACGCCGCTGAACTCTATCCAGCAACTGGAGAATAGTGCCATATACTCCACCCCAAACCTGACAGCAATATTCTATGCACGGTCTAATAAAGGTTTTAAATATTTGGAGATCCTGATGCGACTTAAAAAACCATCTGCATCTATTGAGGAACCCGAGTTTACGTGAAGCTGATTTGGCTAATGCGATAATGTGTTCATTCCATTTTAAATTGTTGGTAATCTGAACACCAAGCAGACGAATTGAGTCACAACTCACGAGAACGTGTCATTATCTAATTGACTTATATAATAATTGTGAACATGGTTGATAGAGCCATTTTTGAAGTTAACTGTTAAAAGTTTTCTGCCCATTTTCTTTTCTATTTATAAACTCCAGTTTTTTCCATTGTAATAGTGTTTCGTCTTAAAACAAAGTCCTTTGATAACTGATATTTTCAACATTATTTCTTTTAGTATTGTTTAAAAACTTGGCAAAAATATGACAGTCACAGGATTTGCTCAAAGTTGGATTTACTTTGTGGCAATCGGACAAAAAGGGTATGCTTTTATGTTGGTATGAACTAAGCGTCAACGTCATATAAGAACTGAAAGAAGATATAAACATATGAAGATAAAAAAAATATTTTTATGGAAAAAATCATAACGAATATCAATCAAAAATTTATTTATTCGTTATTCTGATTGTATGTATTCGTTAAGTGAGATTTGATATTAAAAAAAGATATTCGTAGATTCGAGGTTCCGCTTAACGAGGTTTACCTGTACTCTAAATTTTAGAATATTTAACAGATGTTTATAAAGTTTTAAGAAACCCAATATGTTTTAGGAAGATTAAGATACATCAGTTTTTAACTTCTACAAATGTTTAGTTAATAATATTACAAATAAAAAAAATATATAATTCAAATAACACCACTCTTATCTCAACGATTACTCACGGTGCAGATAATTATTTGTTTGTGGTTTGTTAATGGCAATCACTTCATATTAGTAATACTAAAAAAATTGAATGGTATTACATTACATGAAATAACAATTGGCGAACGTGATCAGTTGCTTGACATAATCGATTGATTGTTTCACTAGTTGTTCATTTTTGGTTATAATAAGACATTCTCTATTGTTGAAATCAGACTATAGATCAATTATATGATTTAATAAATAAATAAAACAATTCATTTCCATATAGTAGCCATTTCAATCTATAGAAAATATTGACTATCGAATTTGAAATAAATCTAGCTTACAGTAAATGCCAGTGACATATTGGCAAAATGTTAAACATTGAGATTCTCGTTCAAGTTGAAAACTATTGTAATACGTAACACCCACAGTACGAAACAAACAGATTATATGTTTTTTCCCGATGTCAAAATTATCGATAAAAACCCGTATATAAAAAATAGTATATACGAGTATAATATGTATACTTCACTGTTCCATTCCATGTCATTCACTTTAAATTCCGTGAACCGCCAAATCAATTATTACACATGACAAAGAACAGAATCTGAAATTAAATACAGTCATAAAAGCTTTATATATAAAGCAATAACAAATTTTAAAAATAACTTGACATAATTATCGATCAATTATATAAAATTAATATCCCAAATTTTGATGTAATTATACAAACTATAAAAACAATAGCTGTCAAAGTATAAATATCGTGTGACATTTAACATTAGGACAAGTGATTTTTCTTTTTTGTTGGTACTCATATGTTTTTTGGCAATTAGAACATCTGAGTATAGAAAAAAACACAAAATTGAACTTAGAATGATTCCTTGTAGAGCTGAATTTTTCACTTAACCTTTAAGAAAATAGTCCAACGGTGTCAAACCACATAATCTTTGTAGTCAATCGACATCACAATTTCTTGAAATAATACGACCATTAAATTTTAGTTTCAACAATTCAATTGTTTTATTTATAACATTCTGTTGCAACCGCATGTCATATCCTCACCCCAAATACGACAATTTTGTTTTGTAGGATATCCATCAATGTCAAAGAATAATCAGCTGATTGGTAATTCTTGCGTTATTTAGAGAGCGAAATATTTTCGAACATGACATGCTGTGGTTTGACTGTGGTTCTTGTGAACGGTTCTTTATTTTTCACTGAACGGCTAATTCCATAAAATAATCCAACAATTTTAACAATTACGACATATTTTGTATTGCGTTCGTTGCCGTTTTTCTAAATGGCAGTTCTTAAATGTGACACGTTCTAGGTAAAGTCACGACACCTGATGTGGTTTATTAATGATTTAAAAACAAAACACGCAATTTAAAAGACCATTTATAATGAAGCTTCCTTTGTGAGCTTGTCTTCTCTTCTCCTATTCTTGCTTTTAATGTTGAGTCAAAACTGCAACAAATGACTATACTGCCGCGAATGAAGGGTTGATTTGTGTCTATAGCTGAAAAGCATAACTCATTTTTAGAATAATCGAGATTTATATGAAATCAATCATATGTTAAAAAATTCAGCATTTCAAAAATTTCGAAAAAGCAAGCCCAAGGGCAAGTTTAATGTGGGTAGTTTTACAAACAATATTCAAAAATTTGTAAAAATATAAACAAAAAGTATTAAAAATTAATTTATTTGAAGTAAGACTAAATAATCCTAAAGGCAGATTTGACTTTGAGATTGTTTATGTAAAACCAAATTTTTGGAAAAACAATTTTTAGGACATTATATTGTACATATATGTACTTATTTTTCGCAAGGCAGTATGTTGGATTCAGTATATTATAAACTTATTTGCAAAACTTAAATAGGCACACTCTTTATAAGCCTATACCTAGTCTGTCTATCTGAGACTAAAATAAATTCAAACTTATGTTTAAACTTCGACTTTATAAATTGTGCTTTTCGGAATAGGTAAATATTATTTTTCGAACACTACGAAGATATATATAATTCAAACCTAATATCAATTTAAAGAACCAGTAAACATTATCCTCAACAAGACTCATATCTGGGATGACCACTTAAAGTTATTACAGAGATATTCGGTTTACTTAGTGCTCTGTATAAAGTGATATAGAGTTTACGAATAGTCACTTTAAAAAAGAACCTTTATGTCCTAGCTTCCTCAACATTTCTTCTACGTTGATGTTGTCTATTTTAGCAATTCTTGACTTAAGTAAGAGTGAAAATATAATGTCCGCTTCATCCTGGTCATCCTATAATGACCAGGATGAAATGGATTATGTATGTAAGAAGTGAATATATTAGTTGCTAGTAGTTCGGTTCTTATCTTTGCTAAATAAATTATAGTAGATTTAGCAAAGACAAGAACGGAACTACTAGTTGTTCACTAGCGGGTACTAGCTGTTGTTCGATTGGAAGGCAACTATTTAGTAAATACCATTTATAAGCACTAAATAAATCCTTTAAGATCTAGATAGCTGTGCCATAGGCTTTTAAAAACCTTTAAGTTATTTGTAGGCTTCCGAAGATTAAGTCGAGCGCATTTGGATGTGATAGAGAAAAGAACACTAAGTGCAGTACCGAGCTCTTTGTTTTGCTCTGTAAATTTTCTGCTAACTTTACCAAAGGCTGTTTGCCTAGAGGTTGGAGGCATTTGGTAATGCACATAGTTCATATACAACTTAATAAAAACAAAGAGAGCTAAGGAAAAATGATAGAAGTGCTTATCTGATATAAAATTAATCAAGTAGAGTTTGACTCACTTTAACGTATTTTCCGACAGAATAAAAAAACTATTTTTGCATATACTAACAATCAATTTTTTTGGGAAAATTTTTAATAAATCAACTAAACATTTATAAAATGTAACAGAAAAATAAAACGAGAGTAGTATTATGAAAGCGGATATGACATGACATATTTTAATAAATACGAGTATATAGCGAGTAGAAAGAATGTATTAATTTTGTTTCATAGAAATAAATCACAACACGAGAGAAAAAAATCCCCTTGCAAAATAAAATTACTTTTTTGCTGTTGTAACTCAAAAATAATACAACACCGCAAGTGTTGGGTAAATTTGAAGCAGCATGTGACATAAATAACTACAGCTCTGTTTTTTGAACTTGCAAATAATAAATGGGCTTCAATTTGTTTTCAGCATGTGGCTAGATTACATGTTTTGCTTTGGGAATAGAAATTAAAAAATCAAAAGGGTTGCAAATATGTAATACAATTTCTTATCATAGACGTACTACATACGTTGTGTCGCGGTTGATTGACCGTTTTACTTCTCAACTGTATATTATATTAAGTCACGTTAGTTTATGTTAGCAATTAACATCTAGAGTTATATGTTTACAACGTTAAACCATTAAGCAAGGTAGATATAATTTAACAAACATGGAGGTAACGGTTACCAAAAGTTTATCAATTCTAATTTAATTCACACTTTTAATTAGCAACGTTGTGCATAAAACATACATACATGCATATGTATATCAACTTTAGTCGAAAAAAATTATTTTATCATTTTCATCAACTCATCGTTTTTTACAAACTAACCATATTCATGTTCGAGTATACATTTACATTATGTTGAGTATGATGTTTAGTTCAGTGAACCTTCCATAAAAACCACTAATTAATACAAATGTTTTATTTTTAAATTAAAATGGTTTATTCTAAACGATAACTATAATAGTTTATTTCTAACTATGCAATTATATTTATGGAATATAGGTCAATATTTCAATGCGAGAATACTCCTATTTATATTAACTGTTTCCGTGTGAAATTGGTTAGTTCGCAATATATACCGGGTGTTTCTTTTAAACTGAGACGAGCAAATATCTCGAAAAATAGCCACTCTACGGAAAAAATGTTCATAATCAAAATTTAATCATACCGCGGGGGAAATACATAAGTGCAAAAAAAACAGTCCCCCACCCTCTGCTTTGTAGGTGGGGCGGGGGTAACTTTTAAACTAAGATAGGAAGCAAGATTTCTTATTGCAGATACGGATTCTACGACTAAAAGTACGTAAGTACGTATGATTTGAATGAAATATTTTGTTCGGTTCATGATAGATGGCGTTGTAATCGACGAAATACATTTTTTCAATTTCGTCTTCTTAGAACATATATATATATATATATATATATATATATATATATATATATATATATATATATATATATATATAAATATAAATATATACATATATATATATATATATATATATATATATATATATATATATATATATATATATATATATATATAAATATATTTATATATATATATATATATATATATATATATATATATATATATATATATATATATATATATATATATATATATGTATATATATATAATATATATATATATATATATATATATATATATATATATTATGTATATATATATATATATATATATATATATATATATATATATATATATATATATATATATATATATATATATATATATATATATATATATTGTGTGTAAAAGCATTCTTTGGAATGACCACCTACAATGTGCACCAATCATAAAATGGTTCGTAAGGTCTCAGTTGAGACGCGGTAAGGCCTCTAAGCCACAGATTATATATATATATATATATATATATATATATATATATATATATATATATATATATATATAATATGTATATATATGTAAATATATATATATATATATATATATATATATATATATATATATATATATATATAGGGTGATTTTTTTGTGGTTAGGATTTTCATGCATTAGTATTTGACAGATCACGCGGGATTTCAGACAAGGTGTCAAAGAGAAAGATGCTCAGTATGCTTTGACATTTCATAATGAATAGACTTACTAACGAGCAACGCTTGCAAATAATTGAATTATATTACAAAAATCAGTGTTCGGTTCGAAAAGTGTTTCGCGATTTACGTCCGATTTATGGTCTACAAAATCGACCAAGTGAGCAAACAATTAATGCGATTGTGACCAAGTTTCGCACTCAGTTTACTTTATTGGACATTAAACCAACCACACGAATGCGTACAGAGCGTACAGAAGAGAATATTGCGTCTGTTTCTGAGAGTGTTGCTGAAGACCGTGAAATGTCGATTCGTCGCCGTTCGCAGCAATTGGGTTTGTGTTATTCGACGACATGGAAGATTTTACGCAAAGATCTTGGTGTAAAACCGTATAAAATACAGCTCCTGCAAGAACTGAAGCCGAACGATCTGCCACAACGTCGAATTTTCAGTGAATGGGCCCTAGAAAAGTTGGCAGAAAATCCGCTTTTTTATCGACAAATTTTGTTCAGCGATGAGGCTCATTTCTGGTTGAATGGCTACGTAAATAAGCAAAATTGCCGCATTTGGAGTGAAGAGCAACCAGAAGCCGTTCAAGAACTGCCCATGCATCCCGAAAAATGCACTGTTTGGTGTGGTTTGTACGCTGGTGGAATCATTGGACCGTATTTTTTCAAAGATGCTGTTGGACGCAACGTTACGGTGAATGGCGATCGCTATCGTTCGATGCTAACAAACTTTTTGTTGCCAAAAATGGAAGAACTGAACTTAGTTGACATGTGGTTTCAACAAGATGGCGCTACATGCCACACAGCTCGCGATTCTATGGCCATTTTGAGGGAAAACTTCGGATAACAATTCATCTCAAGAAATGGCCCGGTAAGTTGGCCACCAAGATCATGCGATTTGACGCCTTTAGACTATTTTTTGTGGAGCTACGTCAAGTCTAAAGTCTACAGAAATAAGCCAGCAACTATTCCAGTTTTGGAAGACAACATTTCCGAAGAAATTCGGGCTATTCCGGCCGAAATGCTCGAAAAAGTTGCCCAAAATTGGACTTTCCGAATGGACCACCTAAGACGCAGCCGCGGTCAACATTTAAATGAAATTATCTTCAAAAAGTAAATGTCATGGACCAATCTAACGTTTCAAATAAAGAACCGATGAGATTTTGCAAATTTTATGCGTTTTTTTTTAAAAAAAAGTTCTCAAGCTCTTAAAAAATCACCCGTTATATATATATATATATATATATACATATATATACATATATATATATATATATATATATATATATATATATATATATATATATATATATATCCATATACTGGGTGTTTTAAAAATTGGATATCAAGTAAAAGTTTATTGATATACCGTCACCGTTGTAGCTTAATGGTTGAGAAAGTTTCTCATCAAGCCGCGATCTCTATTTTAATTCTCGACGTTGACCAAAAATTTACATGCACCGGATGACACAATAAGCGTTTGTACATAAAAGGCATTCGTTGGGCTGACCGGATGATGTAAAAAGCATTCGTTTGGCTGAGCACCTACAATGTGCACTAAGACTTTAAAATGTTTCGTTAGTTTGAGACGCGGTTAGGGCCGTTTATGGCCATAGATCAGTTTTATTGAAACCGTAAATGACCAATCGTATATGACTGGTATCACAACTAAATTAATTAATTAAAACATTTAATTTTAAAATTAGCTTTATTAAAGTTGCCATTTTAGTTGAAAATATGCTATAAAGAAGATTGAGAATAATGGACAGCAAACTAAATGCACCACACAAAATTTTCTTATTTTTTTACCCATTTTTCTCCTACACCGACATGCGGTATTTCCGTATCGAGTTAGATTTACTGCTTCACAACGTTTGTGCAAACCACTAATAAGGTTTCTTATTATTTTTATATTTTATCACTATCCAGTGGAGGTTGACGGTGTTACAGGTGTCTGCAGTGATATCATATATAGGTCCTTGATTTAAATCTAGGTTTTGAAGTGGACCAATTTAGGGTTTCAACAAACATAGCCCGTCAATAAAACATGCAACTTGATTAATGGTCCAGAAGAAATATTGGTTTAAAAAGCATTAGGTAAATTTTGAGATGTGTGTTTATTTTGTGGTTTTTCTTATTTTATTGAGCAGTGCTTTCCTACTTATAAGCAGAACACATTATATATTTGAAGTTTTTGGTGGTGTTTAGTTTCCGTTTAATATATTTTATAGAAGAGAAACTCATTCACTTATATAAAAGTAATTCCAATAAAAGACGTTTTTTGTAATCCAAAATTTCAAAAACTTGGCAACATAACATGTTCAAAAATTAGTATAAGCCGAAAATCATTTAGCTAAATCTCCATTTGAATATTAATGATTGGGATAAACTTAGTAACTTTCATTGTTATTTTTGCCTTTACCTTGCAAAAGTTCAGTATATTCAATACATTGTTTATTCTCACTTTCGAGACCAATGGTCAAAATAACTTTAAATACGACATTTTTGTTTCGTATTTCAATGAAGGAAATTTAACACCTCTTCACCAACGATTTTACTGATATGTGTTGTTTGCAGCACTGTTCAAAGAGATTTAATAATCAAGACTCAACAGATATGGTAATCGCATCTTCGCAATCATGATCAAATTCCGATCGGATGAACGTTCATCGAATAATGAAAGTTTTTCATGCATAAAAGATTTTTGTTTGGTTGGACTGGTAAAAAACGAAAGCATATAAGCATAGTTCATATATACGTTCGGGACAGCTCATTGAACTTATAGTTTAGATTTAAGTATTACTGATGTTGAAATACTAAAATCTAAACGACGTTTGACGATTAGAATGTTCAAAACTCGCATAAGATAAAGTCACACAAGTGTACTTGTGTAATAAAGTTTGAACCATCTTTTATAATAAGAACAAATTTCTAATGCTAACTGCATTATTCTAATCGTCAAACTTGACGCTACAACTAATGTGGTTTGGTCTAAAACACTAAACCCTTAATTGTCTATTAAATATATGTTTTGTTGTGGTTTGTAGCGTGAACTGATTTACTGACCCGTTTCAAATCGTTTTTATTTTTGAAATAGTTCTAATTAAATGCAAATTCTAAACTTGCTATTGAAATGATAATACCGTATCTTACGACATGTCAATATGTTGAACTTCAAAATTTGAGAATATCCTGAATCTCACAGTATATTTTGTATAAAGAAACCATGCATATAATCGTATATTTTCTAAGTACATGTTATATGGGTGTAATTTTACCGGTATAATTAATTTTCTTATTCGTGCTTATATGAAAAAGCCGCACGCTACGACAAATTATATCCTGTAATATTACGTCCCAAATGTTAGTCGTGTTTATAAGTCAATCTTAGCAACAAATAAACTTGAAGACGAATAAGTATAAGAAAATAAGTATAACATTTTAACGTGTATCTCAATAACAAGATAATTCTGTTAGCATTAGAAATTTGTTCTTATTATAAAAGATGGTTCAAACTTTGTTACACAAGTACACTTGTGTGACTTTATCTTATGCGAGTTTTGAACATGTCTACTATATAGGCAAAAAAGAAGCGAATAATTTAGTTGCTCTTTCAAGTAAATATATATTTTTCATTTATTATATAAATCTACAAATTTGTGTTGAGTTACGAACTATGTATTCGTAATTCAAGATGTATTCGTAATTGCATAATCTATGCCGAAGGCTATCTCTGTTAATTGATGATTGATTGGACTGTAGGACCAAGCGCTAGGTAATATTTCCAGATAACACCGGGCATATTTTTACTGCCGTTTACATAAATCAATAGATGAAGATAGGGAGGTATGTTAGTTAGGAAAAAACGACCCGCTTACAGACACCTGGCAAATTGTTACTAAACTACTGTTAGCACAATTATAATTTACTAATCTGCTATCACCAATCCGAAGTTTCCATTCCGCAACACCTATCCGCAGTTATTCATTAATACAAACATTAATACAACATTCTGAAACATTAATACAACATTCTGAAAAGCATTAATTAATTTATTGCTCAGGAATCTGTAACATTCCTAACTAGCTATGGCTTATCTTGAAATAGATGCATCTCGACCTTTGCAGGAATATATTATTGGACACATCCATTTAACATAAATATGATGAACAAAGTACACGTAATTATCACCCTCATCCAGCAAAAAGCTCAATTCAAGACAAAAAAACGATTCATAACAGACATAAATTGAAGTACATACAAGCCTAAATCGGTCAACTTAGTTAAGCATAAAAAGATAGAAAGAGATTTAGAAGCCTAAATCGGTCAACTTAGTTAAGCATAAAAAGATTAACTAATTTAAATCAGCAAATCCCCCAATACAGATCTACCTTACACATGATTCCCAGTATTGACTCACACATCTCCCCCACTAGATGAAGGTAGCAATCTCCGCACTTCATCCAACCACATTGTCTCTACATAAACACACACAACTCTAGCAGTTCTAGAGCAAAAGCTAATTCAATCTCTAGATTTCATTAATTATATTCTGCGCCTATCTTAAATATTAAGAAAACCAGATTAGTCAATAAAAGTCCTAAGAAATTTAATTTTAGTTAGAAATTTGACACCAGTAGCTTGCAACAAATTGTTTCATTGCTGGAAAATCTCACATGTGTTCAAACCACCACCTTGATTATTTAAAAAAAGTTAAATTAAATTAAACCTGGAAGTTTTCCAAACCCCATTATTTAATACAAGTCGCCAATGGCGTAAATATAAACTAACCAGATAATTATGTAATCCAGATATTGTGTCACAACACGATTTTTTAGAATACTCGTATTCGCGCTATGTCGAAAGCTATCTTTGTTGACCGAAAAATCGAACAGGTGATCAATATTATTAAACCCTTGGACTATTGTGTTTATTAGTTCACTGTCAACATACTGTAAAAAATTATGACTTCCCAACTGATTCTAATATGAATGATCTGATCATATAAATTACCTTAATGAATAAAATGTAAAATGTGTGTAAATAAAAATGGGGACTTCTAAATGCAACTAAATGGAATTTAACCACTTTTAATCTTTAACAATAGCTTAAACGTTTAACTAAAATTTCAACTCATCCCAAACTTGTTTTGTCTACTTTGTAAATATTTAAAATATAATCTCTGAACCTAAACTTGTACCCAACGCATAAAATTAAACTCAGGGCAAAAAATGCTTCAAAAAATTTAAGACAACATAAACACGTAAACGCTTGCATCGATATATGGTAATAGGTTTTATCGGTTCAAAAATACACTAGTAAAAATATGACAAATGTCAATCTAAAGTAAAATATTGCATCCAAAAAAAAAAAAAAAAATTCAGTGGTGAAATTAATCCCTTTCCAGTTAACAAAACGGGTAATATCTGCTAGTGAACCACTTGTAGTGAGGTTATCTTTACTATGTTCTATTAGCACCTTTTAAAAAGTATGATTAGATTAATGTATGATAAGAAACTTAAATGAGTAAAACATAATCTAATCTATATTAACTATATTGTGTCTGTCAAAACTATTATCAAATCTGTTCTGAGTCAAAACTGTCGATACAAGGAAAACCTAACTACTAGCGAGCGGTTCACTATAGCGGGTGAACTTCACTTGTCTGGAAATTGATTATGTGTACTATCTTAACTTCTGAATGTCGCTCTTTACTTAATTTTTATGTTTACAAGAACGTTAAAATTAAATAAAATTAGATATCACTTTTTTCGCATGATACAATACCAATGATAGCTAGATTGAATAGTAACCTCGGTTGGAGACTTACGTTAAACGCCTAGTGACGCAATATTTAGTCCAATAAATCGGTGTTAGACACACACTGATAATTTTATTGTCTAGTTAACTATTTAAATATAAGTCCATACACTTGTAATCGTAAGAAGTTACTTAAACTTTACTATTTTAATTAAGTTAAGTCAATTATATTATTTACCTAATCTATGAATAATTGTTTATATATCAGTCTTTGTTTTTATACAGTCAAGCCTCACTTAACGTCGTAATTGGTTCTGAGTAATTACGACGTGAGATGAAACAACATTATAGATTGCAGAGCAATTTTAATCATCACATTCTATTTAGTGTTTAAAACTATTTTATTAACATTCAATTAAAATAGTTATTTGATGTCACAAATAATATTGATATATAGCGAAATATTAACACTCGAGTCCAAATCACATTCTTGATAGTAAGTAAATACCTGACATAATAAAAGTACACATAACGTAATAGTTATTTGTGGCCACAATTCAGGTTGTTTGTTTTATATTTTTGTCGACATTGAATGAATCGAAAAAAATACAATGATGGTTAGTGATATATATATATATATATATATATATATATATATATATATATATATATATATATATATATATATATATATATACGTATGTACCGATGTTATTGGAGCGAATATTGTACACTGTGCCTGTACCGCAATAAATATCCTCAAATCGAACCATATCAAAATCAATTACTTCGGAACAAGAAAATGTAATATTGAAGTTAACAAAAAATATTTCAAATTCAAAACCAATATTGCGATTAAAACCGATGTATATGAGTATATATACATTATATATGTACATATATACAATCATTTTTATCGCATTTATAATATGATACGTGTTACGTTTTACTGATATGTTTTGGTTTACCAAAGTGGTTTTATACTTAAAGTCTAAAAAATCACACTTGGTACCGTATGTAATATGTATAAATCCGCATTGTTATATATGCTGATATTTTGATATTGTTGTAGTTATGATATTTTTGAGTTTTTGTATATATGCTTTAGATGAGCATACATGCCGAATAAAAATGAATAGAGGAGATAAACGATAACAAAATCAACATCTCAAATGTAATAATGATAATTCCCAAAACTGTTTAGTTTTGTAATTATCAATATACATGTTTATATAAGTATTTAATTTACATAAGTACTAATTTGATACAAAATAATCGTCATGTGATGCTTTATTTGTTGTTTTGTATTGTATGTACACAAATATAAACACACATCATTTCTAATAAATACACATTAGTTTAGTATATAGTTTGATTTAGTAACAGAATCAGATTAAATTAAACAGGTCAAATTCATTCAAAGCTAAGTTTTAGAATTAAATGATTTGTTTCTAAATACTCGATGCTATTTAGAGTATATAGAAATATATATAATGTATAATTCCAGGTTAATTAATTTTAAATATTCTACATTAGAATCGTTTTTCTTATTTTATCTTTTCTTTTGAAACGAATGAAGAAAATAGTATATATTAAATGGTATTATATATTACTTGTGGGATTACGTTTTCTTAAGATTTTAACCACAAATCGTTGATGCTTATCTAAGATTTTTGTCACGACAAAAATATTTTATTCAGAGAGAAAAAATATATATAGCAAACTATATAGAATATTTTATTAGAAAGGATCTTATATAAATCAACATTCTAGCTCACAAAACAAAACAAAAGGGAAGGAAGCTAAAATTGTTCGCCTTTTCTTTTGTGCGAAGTGAATTATCAAACAATAACAAATTTTGCTTTCTTATAAAAAGGAATAAAAAAAATCATTCGACAAAATTATTAAAGGTTACACCTCGAGATAGTATACCGGAAATGGCAATCTATGTTTTAAGTAAAGTCGAGCCCCAAATTTGTTAAATAATTTATTTTATATATAAAGGTTTTCCACTAAGAGGTGATATTTAAAAAAAACGAGTATTATTTAAGAGAAATCAATAATGGTTTATTTCATTGTAAAGAGTAAAGAAATTTCATTATTATTTGAATTCCACCTTTAAGGTCTTGAATCGATTTTGGAGCATCTTTCACGTGGCTCCAAGTAAAAAAGTCTAAAGGTGTTAAATCACAAGATATCGATGGCCAATTGTGATCACCTCTTCGAAAAAAAAACACGGTCAGGAAACTTATCTTGCTAAATTGCGATTGCTTCGTTGCTTGTGTGGCATGTAGCGCCGTCTTTCTGAAAATAAACGTCGATCAAAAAATCATTTATCATTTCGGTAGCTCAATCCATACACCGTAACAGTTGCATCAACCTCATTAACGAAAAGTATAGTCCAATCACACCGCCAGCCCCTAAGCCGCACCAAACAGTGACACGTTGAGGATGGAGAGGCTTTTCAACAATTATTTTCGGATTTTCTGAGCCCAAATTCCGACAATTTCTGCTTATTAACGTAGCCTTCGAGGTTGAAATCCGGATATTTTGATGCATTTGAAGCCGTAAGACCTTGGTGTTTATGCAAAATACGCTGTAATGTCGTTTGTGGAATGTTTGAAAAAACTGAGTTTTCTGTATCACTACGAGTTACAGCAGCACTATACTCTGTTGATCTTGAGGTTTCGATTCTTCACATCACTAACTTGTCCCAACAGCTCAAATTTCTCCACCAGTTTCACTATTGCCGATCGAGGAGATGCTTCACAACGACCAAAAAGTGCTTTAGTTTTGCAAACTGTGACTAAAAAATTTTCACCATTTTTGTAGTGAATTTAAACAATTTCAATTCACGCGTTGTTGAAGCGAGTATCCATTTCCAAGCGAGCACCAGTTTCAGTAATGCGTATTTTTACTTGTCAAAAGATGACAGCTTCAAAATTGACAGGCTTCCAAATATTCAAAATGAAACCTTTTATTGGAAAACCCTTTATCTTCAAAATGTGTGAAGTTAACACGTTTTCTTTGTCAGTTTTTTTTTTAATTTCTCTTATGGGTCATTCCGAAGTTGCTTTAAAATTTTTATATAGAGGATGCGCTTATGATCGTTTATGTCGGTGTGTATAACTATTGAATAACTTCGAAATTAAAAACAACCAATTTCAATATATGTGGTATTTTTATTCAATTTGGTCCTTTGCAATTTATTTGGACTAGTATTTGAATACTATACATTAATTAAGTGGCCACCTATTGGCCAAAGCAAAATGTGATATCGGTTCAGCCATGATTTTGGCACGAATGTTTGGTTTGAGTCTGTCAATTGTTTGAATCTTACATTTCAACTAGACCATACAAAAGTAGTAAATCTGGAGGTCTGAATGGCCAGTCAATGACGCCTCTACTTAACATCAGACGCCCAGTGAATTTTCGTTGCAGAAATTAAATCATTTGATCTACAGTGTGGCATAGCGCACAGTCTTGTTAAAACGAGTAACTATTTCGCGCATTTGCATAATCAGACATAATGAGCCAACATCCACCGATATCGATTTCCATGAACTTTTCTCTGCGAAAATATGACTCAATGATTATTTAGGCGCAAACACCGGCCCAAAAAGTTCATTTTTGAACATGTAATGGCGTTTCATGGATTTCGTATTGATTTCATGGATTTTGTATTCAATAAAGATTGTATGATTCGTAGAAATTGCTTATTTACACCACCAGGGAGTGTGAATGGGTCTCGCCGGCCTTCAAAATTGGGTTCCAGAAAACATGTTCATTGTCAACCATTCGGGCGACTGTTGGCCAGAACTCAAAATCGTTGTATCGTCGCCACGCTCAGCATTTTGGCGTCGTGGAATCGCGTAACAGAAATAATATTGCCTACAAACTGTCGATGTCACTTGAAATACGACCAAACAGTAGCCGTATTTCAAGTGACTGTTTGGTCGTATTTCAAGTGACATCGACAGTTTGTTGGCAATATTATTTCTGTTACGCGATTCCACGACGCCAAAATGCTGAGCGTGGCGACGATACGACGTTTTTGAGTTCTGGCCAACGCTTATTGGTGTCGTTGATGATCTTTCAGTGTTGTCAGACGGCTTGTTTATTAAATTGAGATATTGTATTTTATTGTACAGAATAAAGATATTTTAATACAGTTTGTTAGCCAGGCAGATTGATTAAAAGTGAAAATGAATCCTGGAAAAAACGCATGAAAGATAAGGTCATATGCGGGCTCATTTTTACCAATATTTTATTTATTTGGTCACGAACGTTTTGTTTAGCATTTTAATTTATTAGTTTAATGGATTAGTATGCTTTTTGTCTTGCTCGCTTTAAGTTTGAAGTTACTCACAAACAATGATCTGGCACTATTATCGCTTGTCTACTTTGAAACTTATGGCAGATGGAAATTGATGTCGAATCGACTTGAAAAATTATATTTTCGGATAGTCAATCATTAAAGGTTTGGTAAATAAGTGAAACGTCATGTTAGGGCTTGGAAATCCACACTTATTTATAGAAAATTCACTGTATGATATTAGTTGAAGATTTCTATCACGATTTTGATTTCTATCACAGATATATATGACTTTGACATTATCACAGTTATTTCAAGACGACTAAGGCTTCTGTAATCGCTTCTCAATCGTTATCTTAGTTCGAAATGGAAATATTTCTTATGAATTTGCAATTTTATTGAAAATGAAGTCAATACAATATTTCAATACATGGAAAATAACCAATCAGTTGTATGTACCAACAACACATATAGTATAAATAAAACCTCGATCATAATTCAACCCTGACAACTCAATCATTTATATACCTTCACAAAAATTAATTCCATATTTTCACCTTTTCCAACTCTTCTTTTTCGTCATTTTCTAAATAAAAACTTGTCCCTTTTTTAAGCAGCAGGAATTATCATTTTTATATTTAATTTAAATAATTCCTGAAAATAAAAATTAAATTTTGACAAAAAATAGCAAAACAAAAACGAATTATTTAAATTATATAAGGTATGAAAATTGAGATTCTTCTCTTTTGAAACCAAGTAGGAAAATTTTGACATCTGTGACCCTATAAAAATTATGTGTATATTTTCTGTATATTTAATTAAATTCTGTTTTTAAGAGATTGTTTTGGATGCATGATAAATTGAAAATTTAAAGAAAATATACCTCCGTTAATATGTTACGGAAGAGAAATGGTGGAAAAATTATATTAAATTAACAAAATGATGAAGATATTTTGATAATATTTTCTTAAAATACCCCATCGCGCGGGCACTGATGGATGGTTGAAAATTAACAAGTTCGTTATTTGGTGGGAATTGGAAAGTTATATCCTACTGTTGTATATATGTTTTTTAAATTAACTTTTATATATGTTTATTTGAAACCAAAACCTAAGGGTGGCTAAAGGAAATTATATATTTTTTTTATTTTCCAAATTTACTTCAACGTATAATTTATTTGGTTTGCGTTTGAGTTAAATGATTTGTTAGAAATTAAATATTGTGATTAAAAATGAGTTCTTCCTATATATTATGTACAATATGTGGTGTAGGAAAACCCGTCTATATTTGATAAATGGCTTATCATTTTAATTTAACATGTTTCGTAAATATTTCGAACGAAACTTAAAATGATGGCTTATCATTTTAATTTAACATGTTTCGAGATCCATAGAATACCACCACAGTATCCAGAGCTTGTCGTAGGAGGCGACTAAATCTGGTTGGATCGCTGGGCTGACGACCCGCATCCGTAAAAACCAATTACAGTTAAAAATGTCAACAAAACCAAAAAAATCGGATACCGCCTAAATAAAAATGACCCCCCGCTTAAGTACCCGGATACGAGAATGAGGATCAGCACGTGGAACGTGCAGTCACTAAGAAAACCTGGCGCGTTGGACGGCCTTATCACATGTATGAAGGAGTATCGGCTGGAACTCGTAGCACTCCAAGAAACTCGATGGCCTAAAAGTGGAGTCCATGTGTCCCAAGGCTATACGTTGCTACACAGTGGAGATGACCTCGGAAATCTTGGAGTTGGCTTTCTCATTGCGCCGCAGGTAAAAAAGGCTGTCTTGGACTTCCAGGCAGTCGATAATCGAATGTGTAAGCTTCGCATGCACATGAAATTAGCCAACCTGTCAATTGTTTGTGTACATGCGCCCACTGATGTAAGCCAACCCCAAGATAAAGACTCATTTTACAATAATTTGGATAATCTGATGGGCTCTATACCTGAGCACGATATCAGATTGGTGATTGGTGACTTTAATGCTAGAGCTGGCAGAAATCAGACCGACTTATGTAATAACATAGGTCCGTACTCCCGACACGAAACTGCGACCGAAAATGGGGAAAGAATGATGTACTTTGCGATCGCTCATGATCTCAAAGTGGCCAGTACATTCTTTCCCCATAAAAACATCCATTTGGAAACATGGACACATCCACGTAAAACATCCCGAAGCCAAATTGACCATGTGTTGATTTCAAAAGACCGAGCTCGGGTTGTTCAAGACGTGAGATCGTATCGGTCGTCAACCAAATTCGTAGGCAGTGACCATTTTATGGTTGCTGCAACGCTGCGATGGAAATTTTCGTACAAGTCAAGGAGGACAGGAGAATATAAAACGCGATTCTCCTGTGAAGGTCTGATAAATGAAGAAACGCAACGAAAATACCAAGATCTTGTCAGCAATAGCATTTTACGATCCAATTACCAATCTGATGATGTGAACAGTGTCTGGGAAGTATTGAAAACCTCGGTTGTCGATGCCGCCCAACACACTCTCGGTATAGTGAAAACTAAGCCCAAAAATGATTGGTTTGATGAGGAGTGTCGTCTTGCTGTTGAGCAACGCAATATAGCCCACAATGAAGCGCAGACTCGGTTTACAATTGCAAGAAAAAACAAGGAAGTTCTTGCTAGGAGGACAGCTAAACGCATTTGTAGACAGAAGAAGCGCGAATGGTGGAAGGCCAAGGTCTTAAGAGTACAACAACTCAGCAATGAGCACAATTCGCGTGGTTTCTTTAAAGGAATCACCGAATTGCACCATACCTTAAGATCTCGGTCAACTGCCATTCGGGACCAGGATGGAAACCTCTGTGTTAACGTCGATGCGGTACTCGATACATGGCGTGAACATTTTTCTGATCTACTTAATGTTCCACATGTATCACAAGCTGTATTTGAATACCCTTAAATACAGACCGCGGAGATGTTCATTGAGGATCCATCCTATGAGGAATTCACAATGGCCATGCAGAGATTAAAGAAAAATCGTTCACCAGGGGTTGATTGCATTAATTCAGAGCTCTTGATATTCGGAGGGCTAACTTTGTGGAACTGTCTTTTCGACCTTATTCGATTGGTATGGCGAAATGAAGTTATGCCTGACGAATGGAAAGTGGCCGCGTTATGCCCAATATTCAAAAAGGGTGATCGCATGAAATGCGAGAATTATCGCGGTATAGTTCTCCTTTGAACAGCATATAAGTTACTGTCTTACATAATCTTGTGAAGAATTACTCCTTTAGCGGAGGAAATTGTCGGTGACTACCAAGGAGGATTCCGTCCAAATCGGTCAGTCACTGATCAAGTTTTTTTCGCTGCGGATGATTCTTTCCAAGTACTACGAAACATCTCGCGATGTACACCAGGTATTCCTAGATTTCAAGCAAGCCTATGACTCGATCAATCGAGAGAGGCTATGGTATGCGCTTGAATATTTAGGAATACCACAAAAATATGTACATCTCTGTAAAATGACAGTAACGCAGTCACAATGCTGTGTCAAAGTTGAGAACAGGCTATCGAGAATTTTTGCAATTACTTCTGGTGTTCGACAAGGAGATGCGCTGTCCCCGATACTTTTTAATCTCATGTTGGAATACATCCTTCGTAAAAGTGAAACACCTCAGGACAATATCTTATTCCGACAATCCAATCAACTTCTTGCGTATGCAGATGATATCTGTGTGATTGGATTAAATGGCAACGGAGTGAAAGAGATACTTGATCCACTGGAACAGTTTTCAGCTTCCGTTGGTCTCAAAATCAATGAGTCCAAAACCAAATATCTGATCTCTGGTTTTCGAGACCAAGACGCAATTGATTTCAGTAGTGGAAACCACACGTTTGAAGGAGTGATGAGATTCAAGTATCTTGGATCTCTCATTACTCACGATAATAGTGTGGAAGAGGATATCAAGGGTCGCCTTGCCGCTGGCAATCGGGCTTTGTATCCTCTACGTCCACTGCTGAAATCAAAATATCTTGCAAATACGGATAAGCTGAAGCTGTACAGAGTGTTGATCAGACCCGTTGTCATGTATGGATGTGAGAGTTGGACCTTGACGGATGAGTACGAAAGATGGCTTCTAACATTCGAGAGAAGAATCATGCGTGTGATATATGGCCCAAAACGCGACGTTGATGGCACATACCGAGTTCTATTCAATCACGAGATCAGGAATTTAATGCAAATTCCTGAAATCGTGCATGAAATCAAAGGACAGCAAATACGCTGGTTCGGTCACGTTCTGCGTGCTGATCCGAAACGAATGATACAGCGATCTTTGAAGGGAGAACCGCCTTTCGGTAAGCGAAGAGGTCGCTGTCGGCGACGATGGCTCCACGGCGTAGAGAGCGATCTGGCATCTTCCAACTGCTTACAACAGTATGAAGAGCTGGCTCGTGATCGAAACTGTTGGAGCCAGATTGTTGACACGGTACGGGCCAACAATGGCCTGTAAAAACCGAAAAAAAAAAAAAAAAAAAAAATCATTTTAATTAGAGACGATACGACGATAACCGTATACATAATTTTGTTTCATCTTATTTATTATAATGAAAAGTTTATTTTGAATGTAGTTTTTTTTTAACTATATCTAAACTATAGTAGTTTAAATATTCATTATAGTTATCAATTCATTATCATTTAAAAATTTATCTGCATCGGTTTCGACTCCGAGTTAGCTCTTCATACTATTGTGAACAACTAGAAGATACATCGTCGTCGACAGCATCTTTCTCTATCAAAAGATGGTGTACCTCAAATAGATCGCTACGGATTCAGTCCTATATAATCTATTGCGTGCTTAAAGATAATAAACATTTCTGATCTATATATTTCACATGACTTTGTAAATTATCAGCTATCCGCAATTGCAAGATATTCAGATTAAAGTATTGACTGTAAATAATACAAAGAACGATCGCCTGCGCCACGGGGAATCTTGATTTCCTCTTCCACATTCTTATTATGACTATAATTTTTTTTTTTTTTTTTTTTATCGGTTTTTACAGGCCATTATTGGCCCGTACTGTGTCAACAATTTGACTCCATCGGTTTCGATCACGAGCCAGCACTTCAAACCGTTGTAGGCAGTTTGAAGATGCCAGACTATAATGAGAAAGTAGAATTTGATTTCGATCTTACTTTCATCAAGAAAAAAAATAACTAAAGACGTATAGGCTAGGCGTCTAAGAAAATCTTTTTTTGGTGTGCTATCTACACGGAGGTTATGTACTAAGAAGTGAAACGTTTATTATGATGCGCAAGTAGAGGCTCAATGTGATGTTTACAAAAGTCAACGGGGTTGAAATGAACAGATTTTGGACTAGAGGCAAAATCGGTATTAACGCCTCTTTATTGGTAGGATTTTATACATGATACGCCATCTGTTAGTTGGGATGAAAAGACGTATTTTTTATTGATAATGAAAGGTGGTTCTATATGTCTTTTAATTATGTATGAACAACAAAATCGTTCTTGTACCCACCACGGCTTCGTCTACAGGTTTTCATCCGAACATCAAAATCAAGTTTTCCAATAAAAGTGGGTCAATGGCCTCAATTTCAGCCCGGGAGTTGTTTTTAAGTTGTTGAATTGTTTGTGGAAGATTAGCATAAATAATACCTTTTAAAAATCGAGTTGCTTATGATAGCTTATGATTTCTTGAAATTATGCGATCAGCTAATTTGGTTGAAAATAAATCTTTTGTTGAACAACTTGTACGGCATATCGTTCCGTCTTGGTGAAACCAAAAATCGTTGACATGCAATTAATTCAAATTCAGTTACGATAACACAAAAAACCTTATCATTCACATAAAAACGGCTCAATGATGCCACCTGTCTATTAACCACTCGAAACAGTGACTCTGAAAGGATAATATGAGATTTTTCGACAATTTTACTTATTGACGTACTCGTTAAGATGAAAACTAGCTTCATCGTAATGTGGTTCGTGAAATATTTAGTTCATGTGAACGGTGCCTGCAGATGACGTTCTTGGTTCATTACGAACACTTTCATTAAGAGCTGCATCAGGAGTATGAATAGGATAAATATGTTGATACGGCCTACGACTTTCCACTGAACCAGTTTCTTGAAATCTTTTAAAAAATTTGCCAATTTCACCTTCAGTAGAACGTCAATGTCGTCCAAAACTCTCACGTAATTTACGGAATGTTTGTTAATATGGAAGAAAAGTGATATTCTGCGTGAGATCAATGAAGGTCAATCCGAAGTTTTAATAATCGGATCTTGGTCGTTATACATCCATGTTTCGCTTAGTGCCAGATATAGTCACACCTCTTTACACTCTGTTTCAATGGAACAAATTCACAGTGCCCATTAATTCAGCAAGAACGAGACTCAATTTTACTCTATATTCTTAAATTTTTAGCTTCTAAAAGTTATAACGGTTAAAATTTTAATCAAGATGAGTTCGTTACATCTAGATCAAAATATGTGGTTTTAAGCGGACTATATATGAGGTTGGCTCGAAGATAGTGCTCTCGGCGGCATAGAGAGCGATCTGACATCTTCTGATTATTTAAACGGTACTAAGAGTTGGCTCGTGATCAAAACAGATGGAGTAAGATTGTTGATGCGGTACGGACCAACAATGGCCTGAGTTATATATTATTAAATAATTGCATTAATTTATACGTCAATAATTTCATTGTTAGATTGAGATTTTTTATTCTGCCCTCGTAGATATATAAGTATACACAAAATAAACTATTCGTTTAGTTTTACTTTTAATATAATTACAGCTTGTAATAGTTTAATAACGATATAAAGCTTTTTCATTGGTTAAAATAACAGCTACAACACTACTATTTAGTACTTTTTCATGATATTTGTTGTGCACGAAGAAATCGTTTGCTCACGAGAATATATAATTTAGATTTAATTATTTGCCATTCATATATGGTAAACGCTTAGTAAATATAAAGATTACAATAAGGTTATCAATTATCATATTTATACTAAGAAAAATAATCGTTTAGAATTATTATAATTATTTTTCATGTACAATTAAACAAAGTATTAATTTATACATCAAACTATTACACATATGTGTGTATATAGCTACTCTGTATGTAAGTATTATATTTTTCGTATAAGTAATAAATCATAAGACATTATTACCGTTGCATTCAACAATACATCTTCATTTTATTTTGGTTTACTATTAAGTATTTTGATAAATTGTATGGTATAGTATTTTTAAAGGCCTGTATAGTTGGTATTTATAAAATATTTATGCAATGTTGGATGTTTATGCTATACATATGTTTATGCTATACGAGCAGGTATAGCATGACTTAAATGTTGGCTTCATTTTTTTTTGTCATTTTTCTCAAGTTCTTGTTGAAAATAATATTCCACTGTTGAGTATGGAATATAATATATACTATGTTTGGTGAGTTATCACCTGAGCTGTCGTGTTTTATTTTACGACATATTTGAATAAATTTATATTTTAATAACATGTTTTTAAATTCTAACCGCTATTTGTTATACAAATTCTAAGAAGGTAAAAGAACATCGTAAAAAAGAAAATAATTTCACCGGCTTTGCGCTTTTATAAACTTTATTTAAGTATTTGATTTAATTTGTTTGCGTTATATTTTTAATAAATGAAAAGTTTTCAAATATATGTATAAAAAAACGCCATGATAATAATTTGTAATTGTCAATGAACCTGTTAAAAAATAAAATGAATGTATTTATTCGCTCTGGGAGGTCTTTTATGAAATTTTCAACAACGCTTTTCTTTGACAATGTCGAAAAAAGCTATTATTTGACAAGCTAGCACCACCATGTATGTTGTTTATGCTGTCAAAGTAAAATATATTTTTTTTTGAAATTATTTTTTATTAACATATATTTTCTAAATTAATTATTAAAAAAAAAATGTTATTTTGTGTATTGCAAAAAGGTATGTGGGTGTCTAGCTTTTATTTGCATGGATTGATGTGTTACCGATGGAATATGTAATAGCTTTATTTCTTAAAGCAAATACTTACGATGAATATTCACTAAATGGTGATAGTATTTATTCTTAATATGTTTGATCTACTAGAGGGCATGTCGGAATTCATTATGAATCGCCTAAATTAAGAGTATTTGTTAAGTTACAAACAATCATAGATTTCACTGGGTTTACATACTATTTCCACCGGGTCTACATACTATTTTATGGTTCCGAATATTCCAGGCGGTACATTTTTCTGTAGAGATCGAGCCCCGAAGAGGTCGACCAAAATCTTCCACTAATGACGTTACTGTGGATGTGATGAATTGTTGCTGATGAATTGGCGAATCTTAAATAATCATCTGGGATACACGAAAAAATAAACTCGATGGGTTATTATTTTTAAATAAGGACAAAAGAGAGACCTGACTGCATTTTGCAAAAATTTTCCTTCATATATTTGAAAATGAGAAAATTAGCAGTCTAGCAACTTTAGTAAAGTCGTTACTGGTGACGAATCAGGCCATCGTATGAAGTCCAATAACAGCCGTAAAAACCACGCAACAAAAATCAGCAATAAAAGTAAACACGTCAGGTTATAACCCAATCAAAAAATTGAAGCTGCTATTATTCTGGAAAAGAGCCAGACAGTAACTGCAAAATGGTATACGGAAAACTGCTTACCAAAAGTTTTCAAAAATTGGTTGGGAAACCGAAAGAAAAGGTAAATTCGTCGATACTTTTTATTTAGAACGCGCTAGCTCACACGACTCCAATAAAAACTAACTCTGGCATCGAAGAAATACGATCAATATACCATATGCCCGAATCTAATACCTTATGAGTTCTGCTCATTTCCAACATTTAAACAAATTTGAGGAGATAGGTCTTTAACAGGAACGTGGACATAATTGATGCGGTAATGATGAACTTGAAAAGCTTAAAAAACAAAATTTTGAAAATTGTTTTGAGAAGTGAACCTTAAGAAATGCATAAGAAATGGGCTTAAGAAATGCATTGAAATCAATGGCAATTATGCAGAGAACATCAACAATGACAAAGATTAGGAATAAATCCGAAAATAATGTTTGTTTGTTTATTTTTCTGGTCAATAAGCGAACTCTTATTACTCTCCTCGTATTCTTAATTATCTGCCACACTATTTAATGAGTTTGCTGTAATTCTGGTTAAAAAGTACATGCTCGATTTTCTTCTTTGTCTCCAATCAGTATGTTGCTTACCATAAAGAGATACTACAGTGAGCTCTGCACTGTTGTGTACGATGAATATCGAGACTTCGTCAATAGTACAATACCTGCTGAGTAACGTCGAATCACTATAATGACGTCAGTTGACATTTATTTTACCAACACTTTCTTGGTAATGAGAAAAACAAGGTCAAGTTATTGCACAAAATGATTATTATGCTACTGCATAAAATGGTCACCGAAGAAATTGAAGTGAGACTGACTGAGACTGAAGATACAACCAACATTTTGTTGTCATAGCCAAAAACAGTATTCTGTTCGTCAAACTATAATCAGATGGAAAGTGGTATGCAGAATTTCTACATTTAATGTTAAAAACTGCATTCCCTATCAATCCCCAAATTAGTATTATAATATTATACCAACAATATTTTTCCTTTCTCGGACCTTTGTCTCCAAAAATAATGGCCCTACATAAAAATACATTTTTCTTTCAGCTTAAATTTTGTATGAGTATAGTTTTTCTACCAGTGGTAGTTTCAAAGATTTGATCGATAATTTATAAAAAGTTTCCTTTAAACTTGGTACCAATGAACAATTGCGCTAATTATCAAAACCAGTTGGATTTATTTCTCTCAATTGCTCTGGACTTTAGAAAGCAACAGTACCAAATAACTATTTTATTAGAATGATTTAGCCCACTTGGATGACGATACTTTTGCACGATAATACATCCTCTTATGGAAAATTTGTATTGTACTCAGAATTCGGACAGATTTCCGTTGCCAAATTGCAATTGATGGGAAGAAGGCACAACGACTTGCAATTTCAGATTATTCAAAAATCTTTAATTTTTCAGAACATGTGAAACAAATATGTTATATTTTGTAAACATTTGGATTTCAAGAATATTTTTATAATTAGAATATTATATGTGAAAAAACAGCATACCTGCGACAAGAATTCTAAATTTACTAAAAAAGTATCTTGAAGGTATGATTTCCTATACAACTTTAAATTTAGTAGGTGGTTTCAGGTATAGACAATCTGGGCCATCTAATTTCGAGTAAATTTAACTTCGAAGAAAAAATTTACAAATCAAGCGTGAGATAGTGTCAGGTAGACAATACAATGGTCAATTTCATGTGTTAGTCAGACTTATAATCCCAAAAAAGTTTAGTCGTTTGACCTTTTGACTTTTTGCTGTTATTAAATGTGTCTCGAAATATGATTTAATTAGAATTTCTGAACTACATTACAACAAAATCGCTTGCAAAACAATTTGGTGTTTCTTATTAAATCTTATTATTATTTTTAACTGTACTATGTAAGCCTATGTATATAGGTACTTAACTATTCATAAAATAAATTCTTATAACACAATACGTCATACTCGTAATTGGAAGGAATGTATTCGTCTTTATTACAAGTTTACATAGGAATGGACTAAATGTATACAATATTATATACATGTGTATATATTATTTGTTTTCTAAGAAATCTATCTGAAAATGGAAACAATAATAAGAAATTATATAAAATAAAAACAGGAAAATGAGGAAATAAAGGGGTGGTTTGGTAGTATTTACACGTAGTTAAATTTTCTTTTATTTTGTTCATGTAAATAAAAATTGATACTTTGAATAAAGTAGTTTACTAAGAAATAATGACAATGGACAATTCATATTAAATTTCGGTTATCGAAAAGTTTTACCAAGAATGGTATAGAATATAATATGAAGATAGTAATTGTGTACAATCGATTGCTTTTATGTGTGTATATTGATGTAGAAGGTTATGAATAGTATAGTTTGTGGCTGAAAATGTAATTAATCCGTGGACAATTATTATTTATTCTTGAGTGTTATGGTTTTATAAATATAGGGCAAGTGTAAAAAGTAAATTAAATTAAAGTTGGCACTAAATGAATTATTTTTGACTGCCAAAATATAATTTGATGAGTATATAGAGGTAGATTTATGGAATTTTATGAGATTTTACTCCCGAGCTTAAAGCTTCAATATTTCGTAAACAATTTCACTAGACTATCCAGACTAAATATTTTTGGGAAGGATTTTGTCGATTTTTTATCTCCACATAAATTTTGTAAATCGATTTATAAGCTTATAAAATACGTGCATTTATATTTTTTGTGATTTTATAATTATTGTAACGTCAAACGACATTTTATCTGTACATATATGCAAACTACATTACACAATATAGATTGGATGTTTTATCCATCAGTTTCAAAATCAAACGAATTCGATTATAAATCGATAAATAATATTAGATTGGAAAATAACAAAATTACATGATTTTCTCCCACACAACTACGAGGTCTTTAACAAGGTTGTAATTTAAATATAAAACAACACGCATTTCATACAATTGAAATTTTCTATTTCAAATTGTAAAGTTCTCCCAGAACGGTATTCTTTCTAATGTGTTGAAATTGTTTCAATGAAGATTTTGGACAATGGAACAATCTAGCCTTAGTGACGAAACAAAGGCGTTTACTAGTTGTTAGTATGATCATAAACCGTATGATCATTCAATGGCCCATTGGGCCACTGTGCTTGACGTGTGTATTTGTCCGGTGTCGTGATGCAACAATACTATCTCGAAGTACAGAATACTTTTCGAAACCGTCGATTATTATATTTTATGTGTTCCTCGTACTCGTATAATCTAATAACGAATTCATTTTCGGTATAAACGAATAATACATAAAGAATAAGGGTTTAATAATCTTTTCTTTGTTTCTTAAATTCTTTATTTTTAATTATTTTTTTATAATAAGTAGCAGCTTAAAAATTTAATATAATTAATATTGTGCGCTTACTTCCATGTAAAGTAAAGGAAATTTGTAAGGTAGTTTTCCAATAAAACATTAAATGTTTAATAATTAAATTAACCACATTTTCCTGTTTCAGTATGTAGTTGTTATGTAAAATGAAAAAGGTAGTATGAGAGCATGTAGTTCTCAGGTTCAATCGATAAATAATATTTAAATAAAAACTATTAAAATTTATATATAAATTCGAAATGTAGTTCTCGTCGAAATTGAAATTGTGAGCTTTTTTTCAAAAGTCCGACTGCTCAGAAATCTACTCAGGCATTCCTAGAATGGTGGGGTGGTATTTTTTTTTAAACCAAAATATTTAAAAATGTCGTCACTTGTAGCTTAGTTATTAGGTAAAGTTCTCGTCACGCCGCGGTCTCTAGTTCGATTCTCGTCGTTGCCCAAAGTTGATAGATAGATTGCCTGTAATAGCATAAGTTAGGATTATTATCTCCTACAATGTATGCCGCGATTAGTGGAATAAGAAAAGATTGAAAATCAGGTTTAAATTAATTATTAAGATTTATTTGTTGCTCATAAATCATTTATATTAAAAAATTAATTTAAAAATGTTAAGAACTTTGATTACATATATCCATACTCATCATATAAATCTAGAGTAAAATAATCTTTAATTGAAGAAGATAAATAGTCACTTGTGACTATTATTTTTCTCAACGTGTTTTATTATCTAATGTATAACATTCATATGTTGTGTTTGCATTATGTTGTTCGAATTTAATAATTTTTTTGTTGAATTTGACATATGTCAGTGTAAATAAATATGTTTATTTATATATTTCATGTTGTATTATTTAGTTATAATATATTGATATATATGTGTGTGTGTGTGTGTGTGTGGCAAATGCGAGATTAACTCGTCTAAATCGTATTATTTTGAGGAGTAAAAATAGCCAAAGTACAATATGTTTAGGGTTTACTTCTTCAAAATGACACATTGAATTATGATATAAATTTACATAGCTTTAGCACACAATTGATTTTATCATATTATTTATTCCATTCATACTCGTACATATCAAAGGAAATTCATTCACAGCGACACGTTTCTAAATTCTAGGTACAGACTGACATAAGGATTAAAGCGACACATATTTTTTTGAAAAATACCATGAGTATAGCAAAACAATATGACACATTTTAGAATAACACAAGAAGTAAAATAAATTTTATTAAAGAGTAGAACAGGGGTTATGTACAAACACAGACTCGCAATGTCGTGTTAAAAACTAAACCGAAAGTTCAATTTTATGAGATTGTTCGTTTTTTTGGGAGTTAATGTTTAATGTAATGGTCACTGTGGTACTTCAGCATTCCACTTAATTATCAAAATACAGAAAGGCCCGTTTTTTTCTTATGACCACGGGAAATTCATTTTTTCCAAAAGTTTTCTCTATAAATCTGTTTCATCTGCATCATTAATTTAGCTTACAGACATAGCTATCAAGTTTAATTATTTTGACTAATAATTTTGTTCGACCTGTGGATAAATGATTGAGATTGTCGCTTTAGGGAACTGAAAGAAGCAATTTTAAAAACGATTTTAAGCCATTCCTTACTTGCATGAAAAAAACTGTCTTGCATTTCGCCTTTCTACCTTATATAACATTATTTCCATTTTAAAACAGCTTGGCGGTTTAACAATTGTTCATTTATCAGAGCCCATTTCATTGTTTATTTATCACAGTGTTATTTATTCCATTTAAAAATTCTTTGATGCTTTTTTAATAGCTCCACAAATGGTGAACTTAAGGGACTGTTTGATCAGCGGCAATTAGGAATATTTAGTCGAAGGAAAATATTTAGTTGATATTATTGAGCTTTCCAATTATTCACGAATCACGATGTTTATATTATCAAGGATCTACTGTACATATTTGAATAAAATGAATTTTTATAGTGAGCTTAGCTTGTGAAATGGGTTCACTTTGTAATAGTTGCATTGTGACGTTAAGATTTTTATTTTTATTAATTTTTTTATATTACAACTGAGTCTAGTTTCTATTTAGTAATTTACATTGCATAATAATGTATTTGATTAGTTGGAGTAATTACACGGTTATCGCCAGTTTCGTCTCCTCAGATTTTTCACTACGGTCGCGACAAGTCCTGTAGTTTAGCTCTTTGCAATCTTCTTGTTGGAGTAAAAGTCATGCTGATTTTCATGCGATGCAGGCGTTGTAGGTGTTTCGTTGCACAGTGTTTAATTGCATCCGCGACAACCTCGATATTTAGATATTGATAGAGGTTGTCGTTTCAAATCTGCACGGTGCATTAATAATGCAACGCAAGGTTTTATTTTGAACTGTTTATATGTTTTTGATATTTGTCTTTTTGACACAAAAACAGAGTTAGCTACCATATGTCCGTACAGGCTTCAGAATTTGTTTGTATAACAACACTTTGTTGTGGATCGCTAGTACAGAATATGGTCTCCGTAAAAACTAATGCATTTTCCTGAATTTTATCTTTAGTTCTTCTCTCTTTTTTATGTGTTCCTTTCATTTAAGTTTAGCATCTAAAGTCATACCATAATTTACTAGTGGAGTAATTGATTACTTGCTGTTGCAAGTATTGCCGTATCTTAGCATTGTTGCTTCTGTGATTGGTATATGTCTTGTATATAGAAGGTAAAGGATTGGTTCAAGAATAATACCTTGTGGTACTCTTGCTGTTATTGTATTTAATTTAGCTCGGTTTGAATTCTAGCTCCTGGTGTCATACTGTGTCAAATGCTTGCGCTACACCAAGAATTATGGTTGAGCATATTGGTTTGCTTTATATAGTGATTTCTCGAGTACATCAGTAATTTGATGTACTTGTTCTATTGTAGAATTAGTTGCTCGAAATCCTAAGCGATGCGAGGGGATAAGATTCCTTTCTTCGATAATTGATTTTAATCTTTTCAGAAGAATGTTTTCAAATAGTTTCGATAATGTTGGTATAAGAAAAATTAGCCTATATGGCTAATTACTCTTATACTTCTGCAACTTTCTATTGTTTTGGCACATGTCTTAGTCGAAATGCTGCATTAATTATCTGTAACGCTTTTATATATTATCTGACCCGTTATAAGATCATATCCTGGAGCCTTATGTGCATTGTGCACTTAGATTATTCTTGATTTCCGATTATATAGTTCTTTCAATGTTACAATGACGTTAAGATACAATTTATTTTAAGCAAGAGTCCTGGTTCCTATTATTACTTTTATATCGTTGAGTAATGTTTTGGAAAATAAAATTAAATCAAATGAACGTAACCCATTTGATTGAGAAAATTGATATAAACAATTAAACTTTTAAAATTTTTTCAAAAGGTTTTCATTCTAAACAAGTTTTTAAAGCCCTATATATCGAAAATCGTTGCAGAACATATTTATGTATAGTCATAAAAAACAATCTGTAGTATTATCTGAGGTTTAATTTAACAGTTATTGATTATACTCTTAGGTTGTGTCAAGAACATTCTATAGAATACATCTCAATAAAATATCAAAGCAACCCCAATTTGATTGATGTTTATCTTATCCCAAATTTGACCTCGTTCAAAAAAGCAATATTGATTATTAATTTTTTTTGTATTGATTTTTTAGAGTTTGAAAAGTTAAATAAAAAATTATGCTCTTTCAAAAAATGCTGACGTTCACGATGACATATACATACATGACAAGATTTTAACCTTTTTCATTATTCTATACTAAAAAAGGGGTTTTCTAAGATCAAAAAACACAAAATAGAAAAAAAACACATATGAGGATAAACTTATCTTATCTTATTTAAAAATTCATTAAGCATTGCCATGCGACTATTCTACAATACTTCGAATTTTCTTAAAGCTTTGCGAATTTACTTTAAACCTTTTTTTTATTTTCTATCTAATTTTTGGTAGGGTTAAAAAGGAACTTAATTATCTTATTTTTTGTAGGTTTTGGTTTGGTATTTATGTTATTATTTTTATATTATTGGTTGAACCAACAAAAGGAAATTATACAGTCTGTTATATGTATAAAATTTTACTTTTTGTTCAAATAACGACACAAATTGGAAAATACAAAAATGTCATGTAATATTATTTATTATTTATTTATTTTGACGTCATATAAAATATAGAAAAATTTTTGGTAAGATATTTTCACCACATTTTAATTAAATTGTACATCAATTTTAAGAGTTTTACATTTTATACAGAGGACTGTCTTTAAATTATTTTCGCAAGCTAATAAATAACAAAAAGTGTTATATAAAACTGTTTTCCAACAATTTGCCCATGAAATAGTTATAAGTTGATTCCATAACAGATCATAAATGCTTAGATTTTTGTATATGTACCATATGCATTACCACGCATGTCAGACAAATGCGTGATTTATTTAAACTTCCCCTAGCTTTCTCGTTAGCGTAACACTATATGGTCATTATTTGTTATATATGACTTTCCAATACAATCCAATAAATTCGATATAATTTAATTTATTACCTCAGACTATCATTTGACATTTTCGGTCTAAACATAATGTCATGAATATATATATAGTTGTAGGAGGCAATGTATCAGATAACTATATTAATAAACATATTTCATTTAATATAAAACGATTTACGACTGATTGAAAATAAAAGAATTACATCTTATATAAGAAGATACATGGTGATGAAATTAATATTAATTTTAAGTTAATCTTTAATATTTGAAGAATAAGTAAATCTAACAAAATAGTTTAGAAACGTGTTGCCTAACGATTGTACCACAAATAACAAACCTATTCAATCCCTTGATTAAATGGTTCGGCTTATATACACTCTATCTATCAATCGATTCGATTTTTAAACCAAATATTACATAATGGTATCGTTAAGGTTTCAATAGAAGGTTACGTCGTAAGTATACGTCGTGTTTCTCACTAGTAGCGTATGGTGGTGTATAAAAATATAATAGAAGTGTTACAAATAATAACAACTGTTGCACTGTGACAGGATTATTAACTGACAATTCTTAAATTATTTTACTTTATACTGATGGTTAAGCGTTTTGTTCAAAAGAAAACGTATCTAACGATTTTATGTAAATAAAAATATACTGTAGTATTATAAATAATCGATAATAATTAAGATCAATTATATAGAAGCTGAAATGATTCCAAATTAATATCCGTAAAACACCGATTACAAATGGGTCTGTATTACAGTTCAACCCCATTGATCTTTATTAGATAATGGTCGAATTTTTTATCCATGCCGTCCCTTTTCGGATTTCGAAACATTCCCCCTCAGGTTAGGTTATTGCTTCATTTGTGAGAAAAGTTTGTGATAAAAAAATTTCAGTAAATAATATCGACACCAAAGAAACAAACCAAACCATCCAACATCTTGAAATCATGAAACATTTAATGACAGTTAATATTCTGAACGATCTCTTAAATCATCTTACAATTTAAATTTCTTACTTAACTTGTAATGATTTAAAATTTACTTTTGAAACTAGTCATCAAAACCAACTAATCAAAAAAGCCAATCTAAATAATACATAATTGAGAAGCAACCCTAATATTTACCAAAAATTATTGCTGAATAAATTTGTTTATAGTGTTATAAAATAGATGTCAGGATTAACCATTGATTTCTAGTGTTTTGTTTTTTTTTAAATATTTTAGCTTTGTTTGGTTTAAAATTTTTCTCACAATCCAATTCATGTTGAAATCTGAAGCGTTCCAAAGATTTAGAGACTTCCACAACTTGTCCAAAATAGTTTTGGTACAAAAAATATAAATGGAATGGCAAATATTTTTATGATTTTCGAAAGTGGATAATTCAACAACAATGCTTCGACTTTTGATGACGAAGCATCATCATTGGCTAGCTTTTATAATTGATATAAATAATTTAACCGCGAACGATGTTCACTCTTAGCCGAGCCTCGTGGATGTCATCCAAAAACAGTTATTGTGGGAGAAAAGATCGATGCTGTGAGAAAACTGATTGAAGAGGATTGTTATATGACTTATCGTGAAATCGATGCATGTCTAGGCATACATAACACCATCGTTCATATGATCATACATGGAAATTTAATTGGTTTAATTTAAGTTGTGGAGGCTATGTGCACATTAGATTCCAAATTTATTCACAGCTTTTAGCTTTGTTTGGTTTAAAATTTTTCTCACAATCCAATTCATGTTGAAATCTGAAGCGTTCCAAAGATTTAGAGACTTCCACAACTTGTCCAAAATAGTTTTGGTACAAAAAATATAAATGGAATGGCAAATATTTTTATGATTTTCGAAAGTGGATAATTCAACAACAATGCTTCGACTTTTGATGACGAAGCATCATCATTGGCTAGCTTTTATAATTGATATAAATAATTTAACCGCGAACGATGTTCACTCTTAGCCGAGCCTCGTGGATGTCATCCAAAAACAGTTATTGTGGGAGAAAAGATCGATGCTGTGAGAAAACTGATTGAAGAGGATTGTTATATGACTTATCGTGAAATCGATGCATGTCTAGGCATACATAACACCATCGTTCATATGATCATACATGGAAATTTAATTGGTTTAATTTAAGTTGTGGAGGCTATGTGCACATTAGATTCCAAATTTATTCACAGATAAATAAATAAAGGATCGTGTCAATTCGTGTCGTCAAATGCTTAACAATTTCGTTAGAAATACTTTCAAAGATAAAAGTCTCTTCACGAAAACCGGTCCTCTGGCTACTGTCGCTCTTGAAAATCAAAAGATAGTTAAATCAGCATGGTATTCGACCATTCGTTTATATGAGGTTTTCAACAGATTGAGATAACCAACCAAAAGCTTACACACATCGCATCAAACAAGCAAGTATTTGAGCACTTGATCGAATTGATGGGCCATCCACCTAACAAACCCGACTTGGCACCAAGTGACTTTTTCCACAACCATGTTTTGGAGCAAGAAAGAGATAGAAAATAATGCCGTAAAAACATTTACGGCAGCCCTCGTTGAAAACAATGACAATACTGTTTTCCTTGAAGGAAGCATCCCGAAATGAAGTAGGAAAAATGAAAGAATACCTCAAAATGTCTTTTAATTAATAGACTGTCATTCTATAGAAACTTACTTGACCTGACTAGTTTATGTTAAAGTAATTTAATTCTCTTAAAAAATGCCTACAATTTTTTAAGTTAAAAATTTATAAACCTGGTTTTCTATAAGTAAATTTCATATCGTGTCAATAAATCTTTCATGAACATTTTAAGTTTCTTAATTTTTATTTCGTATAAAAATAATTTTATATATTTGTCACGTTCACAATCTTTTTCCTATTTTAACTTCCGATTGTATCTCATCAGTCATAACTTTTTCACATTTACTACCCCAAATAAAATTATAAACAAAAGCTCTGATAATAGTTTTTCATTGTTTTTACTTTCCAAAAGGGAGCAAAACTTACATGTACATACATATACTCATATATTCTATATACATAAACTTTTCGTGCCGTTTCCTTTTATTTATATACTTATTAAATTATTATAATAATTTGTAAATGTACGTATACAATATAATTATTCGTTCTAACATTAAGGAAATTTAAATTATTTTTGATTAATTTGGGAAAACAAAACTAAGGCGGGAAAATAGGAAAGAATCGAAAATTTTCATCATCCCTTATAATTTTTTGTCACATAAGATAACAACAACAGCGTTAAACAAATTAAAAGAGAATTTGTATATTTGAGAATATAAAACATTTCATACTCGTACAATTATAATGAAGACAAAATAAAAAAAAATCAATTTTCCAATTTTCCATTTTTTTATCAATTCTTCTCAAGACGTATTTTATATACGAGTATAAGAATAAAAATTTCATTGAAATTATTTTCCGGGTTTTTAATTTTTGATTTTAGGAGGTACATTGTTTTGTATATAATATATTATATTATGTGTGTTGTGTGTCTGCTGGTCTATAGAAGAGTTGGGTTATTTTTAGTTGATTGAGGTGTAATATAATTGAATTTTTCTTCAATGTTCAGATGCCCATGAAAATTCAACATAAATTTAGAACATTGGAACTAATTGGTTTGAATGTTTAACATAAATATTGTATACTTACTCAAGTATATTTAAAACAATATATGTACACATATTGAAAATCTCTGAGCTTCAACAGTATGTAGAATTTTGTAAAACAGTTAAGTACTCAAATATAAGAGTGGATTTAATCATAGCATCCTAAATATAAAAGCCGCAATCATCGAAATTGAACTTAAAAAGTTTATACCCCATATTTACTAACACATCAATAAGTTGTGACGCTATTAAAAAAATAATAAAATCGCCCTACAGTTCATATTTATTACTAAAAAATTGGACAGTGTACAGCAAAGAAAAATAAAAAAAAATATTATTTTCAGTCATTATTTTCAGCCAAAAAATCGATTTGACGTTTACTTAAATGTGCTCATGACAATGTCTTAAAACAGAATTTAGACAACACAATAAATTAATATATACGTTGAAGAAAACCATACATAAATGCTTCATATCCAACTGAGGTGAATCGTCCTCATAGTCATAATAATTCATTTAATGAAACAAAATTAAAACCATTGAATTCTAATCTGTGGACAAAGCTAAAGAGGTACCGTTTTGTTGTTAAATGCTGTTTGTGTCTAAATAAATGTATTTTAATAAAAAAAACCATTTAAATACTTAAAATTGTTTAAAAGTTCACACTGTTAATAATCGCAATGACTTTTATGATGCCATCTTGTATCGAGTATAACAATTGATTGGAACTTTGATGCCATCTTGTATCGAAATAAAAAAAAATTAAATAATTTTTAAAGGATTCACTTTCATTTACATGTTTGGGTATTTTAATTGTGTACTTCGTACTATCGTATTAACAGTATGCTTTGAAATATCAATAAATACGATTTATATTATTAAAGTTATTAAGTGCCATCTCACATCCAATATTTGAAGTTTATGTTTCTTTTTCGTAGTTCATTCGTCAATGATCTCGTTTTATATATTTTTATACGGCGTTTAGAACCAAATATAATATATACATGTAAAAAAATTGAATTAATCAAAGTTTTTATTTTTATCATAACTATTTAAATAATTCGTATTTTCATTTGGTTTCCATATATGTTATATGAAAATGTTTGATTTAAATTTTGATATAAAAATAATTTTTGTTTTCAGTATTTTTCATTCATTAAAGTTGAGCCAAAAATCTTCAATTTTACAATAGTTCTTATGGAGTGTATGGAAATTTAGACCCCATAAATAAGCTCGATAAATTCAAAGGGTCAATCATTGCGGCTTCTTTATTTAGGATGCTATGATATAATCAACCATATGCAAGTTGAAAAGTTGTTAATAAGGTTTTACGAGTACTTGTTAAAAATGAACTAATAATCATGAAGTTTTCGAATAGTCTGTTAAAATTATGCTACGTTATATTTAAATTTTATACTTTTAGTCTTTTATCACAACCATCAATCCTTCACCAAATAATTTCACCAAATCTCTTCGCTTGTAAGATAATTTCTGGAATTATAGATTCTAAGCTATTTACCTAAAATTTTACCAATTACTAATTGGTAAAATTTTTTTGGAGATGTTTATCTTAAAATCATTTAGAAGAAGAAATAAATTGATGACAGCCTTGTTCAAAAGATCTTCAAAACCTTTTTTGGCCTCAACAGAGACTAACGTTTCGAAACGAATTGTTACTTGTGAAACCTAATTTATTCAAATAAGTATCCTAGCAATGTTACTTATTTTCCATCTCTTTGTTGCAAAAAATCTAAATATTGTGAAAATTTATGGATAAAATATTTTGTGATCTATTCGTATTTGCGATTGTATACCCAATCAAAATTGATTGTCATAATTTGATGACAATTGTATCTGTCAAAATAAAACTTCTGTAAAAATAAGTAAGTGAAATCTATTCGAATAGTTTTATTTAAGATGGCGGTTAGTAAGTAAATAACGGACAATAATGTATCGGTTTCGAAAACATGCAAGGCTCTTTTCTTCCTGGACACTTACTTATTCAAAGGTAACTTATTTCCTGTTTATTTTTTACGAAAAAATCGAATTGAAAAATTAAAAATGTCAGTTGTCATAAATGTGCTGATATAGAACATAATCATAAAAACATGCGATGTTTATGAAGTAAGAGTTGAACGGTTTACTATAAGAAAATCCAAGACGATGTTACACTCACTTTATAATCTTATATTAACCGCCAATCCAAGGCGTACTATGTTAGTAAGGAAGGTTTAAAAAAATACATGAAGTTTATGAAAATCCAGATCCAATTTTCCTTGAAAGGGTTACAAGACTACCTACAATAATTTAATAAAGTGGTGTGATACACTTGAATCAGGCCATCTTCGACAACAAGATTCTGACAGTACCTTCGAGCTCTCCGACGTAGATTCCTTTTTTTTCCAGACACTAAATAATTACGCACTTCTGGATTTACTGAATATCGAAATATTTTCTATATATAGCGTCATTGCGGTTGCAAATCGCAATAAAACTTCATGACAAAGTAAAAATTCGACGAAAGCAAATAAAGTAATTTAATAAAGGTTCTAATTTAAAATTATACTTTTATACAAATAAATTGGTTAGTTGATTTTAAACATTAACGTTATTTTATTTTCATGATGGAATTCTCAATAGCAGCGAAATGTCGTTTATTTTTTATCAATAAGTCTGTTCCATTCTACCAGATAAATATAAAATTGAACAGATGTTTTCTCTTAAAAAAAGTTAATAATATTTTTCAAATAATTTTTACTTTTTTTTGTTACTTTGAATGCTGGTGTTAAAATAAGTGAGCTAACTTGTTTTCGAATGGGGTACACATATTTATTAAAATGGCGGCAAATACGTAAGTCTCTACAAATAAAAACTTCAGGATTTCAAATGAATACTTGAAAAATAAATAAATAAATCGATTACGAAAGCCTTATTCACTAAACTACGTTGGACGATTTTGTGAGTTAGTCAACTATGGCTATCATTAAGCAAGACTGACTGTCGGGTGATTTTCTTTTCACTTGCTGTCAAATAGGTCACTTGCTGTCTTTATTACTGAGTATATACGATTTGTTTCTTAAAGCTTTCTGAAGTGAAAAAACAACAGTAACAGATATCGCACACCTTTAATTATGTTAAATCTACCTGAACTTGTCTAGCCAGGATGAACTACAGTTGCGTGTTCTGATATAACTTAAATTAAATTTAAACTGCAATAGGTATAATAATACACTATTTTTAAATGTTAAATGGATTTAGTTCAAAGAATCTAAGATTCTGTCAGTTAAGGAAAGAAAGATTTGTTCGACCTATTGTGTTATATTTATATTATGTTTTAAGAAAAATGATAATAATTTTTATTCAAATTTATATTACTCAGGTTTAAATTATTTAAAATTTATAAAATTATTTTGCTGTAGGTAGATCCAATTATTTTTATTAATTATGTACAAGCATGTTTATGGTTATTCTAAACATTAAAAACAATATATTTTCGTAAACATTTTTGTTTGTCTAATCAATATTAAGTATTTAATTAAAATATTTATTATTCAACTTGAGTGTTAGTTTCGTGAACCTTTTCGTTGGCGTGCTTTGAAGTGGTAAATGGAATTTATATAGTGGTAAGTGTGACTGACAACGGTTAGAAGTGCTTCGATCCCTAAACCGACTATAAAGATAAGAAATGAGAAAAATAATTTTCAGTTCATATAATTTCTTTATTATAACCAAAACAAGAAAAATTTAAAATTTATGTAACACAATAAGCTTCATTCCTGTGTACCTAAACTTTCTTGTTTATGACTAGAACAGATAAAATTATATGAAGGACATAAAATACGTATTTTGTCAGATATTCCATTACGATGAAATACCCGGAGAAGTATAACGACATAATAATGTATATAATAATTGAGATGGTATATGAAAATGTTATATAATACCAGATCGTTAATTATTGTTAGTTTTAATTTTGAAATGACCTAAGTAATAATATAAATTGAATTAAATTTAACGATATTACGTTTGTATGTGTCCTCATCAAAATTTATAATTTTTGCCTTATCATCAACATTTGTACTTTTCATAATTGAAATTAAAGCTTTAACCGATTTTCGTTTACGATTCACCTGTCTCCTCCTTTTTATATTAATAAAAAAAATAAATGTATCAATTATTATAAGCCGCATATACGCGACTATAATCAGCGGAAAAATTATGAAAAAAATGAGTTTATCTTCACATGTCATTACTACTATTCATATTTGAGCTCATTTTTTTTTACAACAGAATGTCCGTCCAAAAAAAAACATACTCGTACAATATTCTACGTAGTCTACCCTAATTTGGTTTTGGTCAGCAAAAATTATTTGTATGCGAAATTATGTATATTTGATCCACATATATGTATGTAGTAAAAAGGTAACCTTATCATTATTTGTGTTTATTTTTAATTTCGTTATGAAACATTAAATTTAATGGTTTGTCGTCAAAACATCAACATTATTGGGATGACGGTTATTTAAATTATACTATTAGTGTATACGATATCGAATTATAAGTTTTGGATTTACCAATTTTAATTAATGTATTTTTTTTTATTATTCTATACTTTCAGATTATAAATAATTACTATCATTTCAAACATAATCATGTGACGAAACGGTCTTTACTACCATCAGAACATCATCAAACGCGTTTAGAAAATGATATCCGTGTTAAGTGGGCGAAACAACAAATAATTAAAACGCGGACGAAACGCGATTTTATACGGGCGCGACAAGTCAAAACTATATTCCAATTGAATGATCCGAAATGGAGTCAAATGTGGTATTTGGTAAGTAATGATTATTTTATGATTTATGTAATATTGTTATTTCGACAAAATCAAAATATGTTAGGTATTACGAATTTTACGGTGCCTCTCTTGTTTTATTAATTATTTTTTAAACGAAACTAAATATTAGGTGTTAACGATATCTGTGAGGTTAGCCCGAAAATTATCTCGAAAAAATACGACGAACATATAACAAAATAATACACATATTTAAATATCATGCCGAAAAAACTGTCATGACATTTTTTGATGACAGTTCGAAAAGATTAACTGTCACGACAGTGTTTGGATAGTTCTAAATGCAAGTCCGTTGCTAACTAGAGAGTACAAAATATGATTTCTTTTCATTTCTCTTCGGATTTGTTGATTGAAATTAAAAAAATCTTAATTACTTATATTACCGGTTGTAGTTTAATAGTTAAGAGAGTCTCACATCACCCAGCAGTTTCGAGTTCAACTCTCGCTGTTTATCCAAAATTAACATGCACCGGATGACATAAAAATCGATTGTGTGTAAAAAGCATTCGTTGGGCTGATCTGAACACCAATACGTATTAATGGTTCAGTTGAGACGCATCTGCTTATAGTAGACATGTTTCCGTAAATGTAATCCACGCCTTATTTGTTTGAACTTTGCTAAGTGGACTACCCTGTATACAATGATTGGTTTCTAATTATATAAAAGTAATCGAATTAGACACTCGAAAAAGTAAAATAAAATTTTAGGAAACAGAAAATAATGAAATTTGGATTTTCGAACAATATTTTATACTACTTGTCTAATTTAGCAATACAAATTTGAATTTGAAATCAATTAAAATAAATTCATTAAATTTCAATTTTTTTATTGTTTTGTGTTTGTTTAGTCGAAAAATGACAAGGTTGTTTTGAATTTTAAGAAATAAATAAGTCAAGATATAGAGTTGTTATCAATTGAATCACAAATTCTACTAATTATTGATTATATTTCTAAGTCTCAAGAAGAAAACTGTGGTCCAAATTGTGGAATATTATTCAAATAAAGGATTTTTCAATAAGAGGTTTCTGTTTGAAAAGCTTGCTATTTGTCAATTTTGAAACTGTCATCTTTTAACATTTTACATTAAAAAAACGCTATTACTAATAATGGTACGATACACTCTTCAGCAACAGTCCTTCGTGAAGTACCTTCTCGGCCGGCGATACTGATAGAAATATTTTAGCCGTTGGGACAAGTTAGTAATTTGAAGATTCGAAACCGTGCAAGTCGCTCAAGAACATCTGAGAATATAGCTGCTGTAGCGCGTAGAGTTGAAGAAATCCCAGGTTTTTCGATTTCTCGTCGATCTGAAACCGGTTAATCACCATAAACGTCGTATCTTTGTTGATTGGATTCTACAATTACAACAAAATGATCCGGATTTTCATCGAGAAATCATGTTCAGTTATGAGGCCCATTTTCACCTCAGAGGCTACATTAATAAGTAGAACTGTCGCATTTATGGCTCTGAAAATCCAACGATTGTTAAAAGGATCTCTATCCTCAACGTGTCAGTGATTGGGGCGGTTTTAGTTGGCGGGGTGATTTGTCCTTACTTTTTCGAAAATGAGACTGGTGTCATTTTCAGTGAATGGACTGCTATAGTGAATTGATTGCGCTACCGAGCTATGATTAATGGTTTTATATTGCTGGAATCGGAAGAAATTGATGTGGATGACATTTATTTTTAGTAAGCACTACGTGCCACACAAGCAACGAAACAATCGCAGTTTTGTAAGAAGTTGACTGTTCTATATCTCAAAGAGGTGAACTTAATTGGCCACCGAGCTCTTGTGATTTAACACCTTTAGACTTTTTACTTTGGGACCACGTGAAAGATAAAGTCTATGCCAATGCTCCACAATCGATTCAAGACGAAGTTGTAGGTGGAATTCGAAGTTGTCGAGTACATACAGCCGCAAACGTTAAAATTGGTCGTTGAAAATTTCTTGAAAAAAATATTGTGCTGCAGTGTAATCGTGGCGGCCATTTGGCTAATATCGTTTTCAAATTCTAATGGCAAACCTTCCTCTTTACAATGAAATTCATTCTTGATTTCTCTTTAAAAATACTCGTTTTTTTAAAATATCAAAATGAAACCTCTTATTGAGGAAGCCTTTATTTTCATAATGTCAGCGTTTACTTTGGGTAAAGAGTTCTTATCTTTTTATCACTATATCAGAATAAATGGAAGGTAACTTAATAGATTTAATAATCATTGAGTTATACTATGTGTGCCACAAATTTCTTGGAAATTTTTATTCGTGTTTGGTTTTTTAATCCACTAATGGAATACTGAATAACGAGTTAACCAATTAGTAAAATGTTTAAAAATATTAAAGAAATCATTGAAATAAATATAGTTTTAAGCATATTTTACTTTTTAGCGTTAACACGCAAAAATAGGGTTTGCCGACAACATTTGATTTCTTTGTAAAATAATAACTATACGTGTTTATAAATATTCTGACGTGAAATTTTGTTTTTAATTGTTTCAGCGGATATATTTGGTTTTTATCATTGGGTAAATCGATAACCATTCCTTTTGCCATTATTTATTTGATCTAATTTTACTAATTCTTTGTAATGAAAGATGGTGGATTTGTGAACAGAAAAATGTTTAATATTCATTACCAGTCGAATATATTGGGATACAACTTTGCTATATTAGTATGCAACGTTCAAATCCCGCGTTGATCCATTTTTTAAAGCAATCCATGAATCGATCCAATTTTTGAGTTCTCCATAAAAGCAGAAGCATACTGCCGTGTGTCATCGATTGAAACTGGTGATACTCAGAGGATGCAACTTCTCTAGAATACAGCACTGTTTCCAAGCGGAGAATCGCCACTTAATATCGTATGGTGTTCAAGTATATCCAAATAATGATATTTCGTACAATTAAGACCCCAATAAAAATTATAACAAGTTGAAAACACTCCTATTCAACTTTCTATAATTCGCTAGAACTGTTGTTTCTCGACTCAACAAATACGAAAACATTGCAACATACACCATTAGCATATGCCAGATAAAAAGGATTTGATCTTTTGGATCACACAATTATCTTTTCTCTCATATTACATTCATATTATCATTTCTTTCATTGGTGACCCTTACGGCTTTGTTTAGGGAACATTACATTACACGTCACAACTTTCTGACACAACCTTCCAAACATTTCACAATTGTCCCAATAGAATTGTCTTGTTCTTCAATCCTTCAATGGTGGTAGTCTGATTCGCGCTTCTAAAGGCTCAGCTATTTTCAGAAAGTTCATTTTATGCTGCAACAAAGCCAAATACCACTAAGGTGAGCGACTTGTTGAGTAATGTTATTCGTTCACGTAAAAGTACCTAATAATATTTATTCGTACATTTAACACCACAATCAAATAATTAATAAATTATAATTTCGAATAAAGTTCTTGTAATTCGCTAGCACTAGTCGTGACTAGATTGAACGCATATAAGAATCCTCACAGTGCACATACATCAAGTCCCGGTAGCATATGCCCGATGAGATGGATTTGATCTTTTCAATCCAGCGATTATTCAATAACGTCATCCGGCGAATTATACAACATGCAACGAACAACTCGTTTTCAAATTAAAAAATCATAATAAAGCTTCCACGTTTTCAATAGTACCCAAAATATCTTTGTTTCTCTAACTTTATCTTCAAAAAATGATGATCTTACAATGTGAAATTCACAGCTCCTGTTCAAACCACTCACGACACGTTCTTTTCACTCATCACGGTCTACCAAAAGTGGTTGAGAGCATTCGGTTGAGCCTCAATCGTAGATTTCATCATATTAGAGAATTATATTATCACCTCGGGCGCAAATTTGGCTCATAATCTGAGATTTTTAATCGCAAATAACTTACTTTCTTACACACAGCTCGCACAGTATAAGAAAATGGTTGAGGGTTAATATCATGGCCGAGGGTTAAAATCATTTTTTTGTGTCTTTATGAGTAATCTGGCTGATTTTGCTTTAATGTTTTGTTTTATAGGGCTAATTATGCGTTGAAGTGTTCCCCAGTTTAATACACCATAGCCAGAGATGATCTCACCAAATAAAAATTAGCTTATGGATATTCTAAATATTATGGTTGGCGTTTAATATTGATGTTTCGCCCGACCTGCACCATGATTTTCACTTCTGAGTTACGTCTTTCGACATCTCGCGGTTTTAACTAATATGTTAGCTAATTGAATTGATTTTTACATAATGATCTTTAAACAATAAAGTTAAGAACAATATTATATGATTTACGTTCTTTTTGGGTTTGACTCTGGTTTTGAACAGGTAAAGTTTCTATAGTACCTCAATCTAATTTTTTTTTGGTTCAAGTGAAGAAATTGTTGAACGAAGCTTAATATAATTATCCTGAAGGTTATTACAATGTGGTAGATTATCAATCACTTAACATTCCAATTTTTTATATCCCTATATAGCAAATCGGTTGCAGTTCAACCATTTCTTAAAAAATAACACAACAGTCGGTAAATTTTTCTGACACTTTCAAGTTTTTTACATAAACTGTCTATATCTTAACATCAAAAAGTCACAATAATAAAATAAAATAACATGTTGAAAGAATGATGTTGTTTCAATGAATTTTGTGAGGAATGCTATTTCCATTTTTCTTTAGCACGAACAATGCAGAATAGTGACATCTTCCCATTTAATGCGCTGATTCAAATTAAATTGATGTCGAATATATTCTTAAAGGCTTATCTAGTCTTGTCTGTAACAAAGAGACGTATAAAGTGATCAGCATCGATTTTTCAATAAATAAAATAGAATCATTCAAAGCTTAAGACTTGAAATATTTGTTTGCTAATAACTAATAATAGCATAGTTTAAAAAATATCTTCAATGCTGCTATTAGGTCAGTAAATATTTGTATATTCAAATGAATAAAAATCACAAAGAGTAAAATATTTTGTAATTCGAAATTTATGTATGCAATTTCAAAGGCAAATGAGACACATTTCAGACTTATTTGATATTATAGATGAAATGTTTGTAGAAAATTTACAAAAAATACACAAACAATATGTTGTGGTTTTGATATATTTATAATACAAAATTATTCATAACAATAATTTAAAATTTTTACATTTCCGGAACTGTTTTATAATCCATTTCCGGAAAATATTCTTGAAAAATCATTCCAATATTAATATTATGAATTCTCTGGATTTACAATATATACGTATAAATATATTCTAGAAAAAAATATTAGGTTTATATTTAGATGAGTTTTTTTTTTGATTTTGAGTAAGATAAAGTTTAAATATGGTTTCTTAAAGTTGATTCAAAAAACAAATACCGACTTACATTTATAAATCGTTTCTTAATAATATTTTGTTATTATTATATACGTCCCAGACTGAAAAAATGTCGGATTTATCATGATTATCACTAAAATAATTTATGGCTTGACGTATTGGTGCACATTGTACGAAACACACAATCGCTTTTTATGTCATTGTTAGGAATCTGTGGAATTATTAGGATCCGATCCAGGCTCGTAATTTGGATCTACCGGATCTTTTATCTTTATTTTTTTTGTGACCACTTTGTGTAATTTTTTTTTAAACATTTTTAACAGGCCGTACCTTATCAACAATTGGTTAATACTCTTCATATTATTGTTGATAGCCGACAGCGACCTCTTCGCCTACCGAAAGCGAATCTTTCCTTTGAAACATCGCTGTATTATTCGGTTTGGATCAGCACGCAGAACGTGACCGATCCAGCGTACTCGCTATCCTTTGATTGCATACACATATCAGGAATTCGCTATGTCATCCGGTGTGCATGTTAATGTTTGATAAACGGCGATCATCGAACTCGAGACCACGGCGTGATGAGAAACTGTCTTCACTAGTCCAGTTTAAAATAATACTTAAGCTTTAAATATTCGTTGCTGTAAGATTGTTATACATCACATATCGGTTATTACATAATATAAAATGTGAAAATTATTGACACATTTACAGAGAACATAAATTTAATATTTTTTTTAGTAACGAGAAACAATAAAAAATTAATTTTAAAATGTACGAGTGCATTGAAATAAAAAAAAAAGAAATAAAAAATATAATATATAAAAATGAATAAAAACACATTATTCTGATGAATAACCCCTTAAAACTTGCCGCATACACCCGAGAGAAACTATCAAATTTAAAGACATTTTTCGGGCAGATAACTCGAATGGATATTAAATGAAGAACATTGTTAAAAATTAATGTATATACTGTGTATCGAAATGTATTGTACTGTGTCTTTGAGGCGATTTATTTAAATTATCGACTTTACACCTAGGGTTGAATCTTCTGTAATTGTCCCCTACACGAAGACAGCGTAAAGGTCTGTGCCTTAAAATACTGTCGAACTACTTTAGGCAAGCATTGTCGTTATTATGTGTTATATAACGCATTGCTATCTGATAACGTTGGGTTAACAAAATGTCCTTTGGACGTGCACTCGGTAATCTCTGAATCACCTAGCGTAATCTAGAGGATCCATTGTGTAAATCTCGACGTACATACCAGAGTCAATTTACCATTCGAAGTATTCGTGGCTGCCTTCTTCACAGTTTAATAATGTTGGAAGCTGAATACCATATGTCTAGATGAGCTTAAGTATTATTTTGTACGCAAGACCTTGCAGTCTAAGCTAAGCTTTAATTGTTTTTCAATTAATCAATTTAGTTTCTGTGAGTCTTCAATCTAAACTTAGTCTAAGATATTTAATGCTTTCGTGCTGTGGCAGAATGATTTTATTTAGTCTCACAGGCGTACAGGTAAGTTTGTAAATGAAATAAATACTGATTAACGCTCATTGGCCTTAATTTTCAAATCTGTCAAATGTTCTTGTACAATTCTTGTATCTATTGCGGGATTTTAGTGCGTATAGATAGAATTGCAGTTTCATTCGCGTATGTAGAGACTATTATGCAATTTGATGTTGGTAAGCAGTACACTACCTTGAGGTACTCCGGCAATATCATATAAATCTGTAGATACGGTATTATCGCTGACTGAGCCACTAATTTTTAATAAATTTACAGAATAACAGATTGTTCTCTTATTTTATGTCGATGTCCTTTATTCCATACTTTATCGAATGCTTGGGTTATATTTAGAAACACTGTTCAAGTGAGTTCCTGATTTCAAATACGACTCTGGGAACTTGTTCCACAGTGGTCTTCTCTAAATCCAAACTTATGATCAGGAATGATTTTTTCTCATCCAGAATTGGCTTAAGTTTTTGCACGAGAATTTTTTCGAAAAGCCTTGAGAGAGTGGTTAGTAAGCTAATTGTGCGATATGAGTTATCTTTTGTTTCATCTTTGCCAGGTTTTGGCAATCATTATAATAATTGAAGTTTTCCAGATTTCTGGATAGTGATCTGTTTTCATTATGGTGTTGAGAATATAAGTTATTAATTTGATACAAATGACCGATATATTTGACAGCATTTATCAGATTATTTCCAGATGTCTTTTTCACATCGATGTTGTTCTTGATAGTTTTTTATACACTAAGCCATTTGTATTTGATTGGCTAGCTTTCACACGTATATATACAAAATTCATTAGAATTTTTCTTCTATTTTAGTTGTTATACCTTTAAACACTGCACTCAGGTGTTTAGTAAATATATTTGGTTCCTCTTCATCACTTCTTGCCCAGTTTTCACCAGACAGTCGTATTGGAGGGAAACAGAGTGTTGGTCTTTTAAACTTACGTGTAGCTTTCCATAATGAGAAGGTTATAACACATCCTTGTGATTTAATCGGAGTACGGCTAACATCTATACAATTGTAAAACATTTTTTTGATGCTCGTTCGATATAATGGGTATTCGAATAAAGTGCTTCCCTAATTTAGTGAAAGAAATTTAACCTAATGCACCGTCCCATAAATACTCGTTATTATCTGAAGTAAATGATGATATTAATGCCGATGACATTGATAATTATATTTGAGTACATGTAAAGTCTGTCAACACTCTTTCTGACAATTCAAACACAATTTACAACAATAAATTTGTTTGTAACAATTGGTGACCGATATTCAAGAATATAGTTGTTGTTTGTTGGGTAGTGTTGACTAGAAATATGGTCCTTAATAATATTGTAGTATATAGTCCGATTGACAAAACCGAGATTTGTATGTCAATTCATGTCTCATTGTATGCCAAAAGAGCTTAAGCTTATTTTAGAATTTGTGTGTTTCTTATTAACATCGAAATCACAGACAATACATTAATAAACGAATAAGATGTAAATTATATGAGATTTAATAAAAAATCGGATTCGCAATAAATTTACATAAATAAGATAATTTTAATTGTTCATTGTATATATACATATAAATGTCAATGTGAATAATTGATGAGATTATGAGGAAAATTTTGTGCTTCTTAACATCAATGAAATAAAGAAAACAGAAAGAAAAAGTTTCTCGGTAAAAAAAAGAAAAACTTATTTAATTTTTACTTAGTGGGTTTGAATAGATTTACTTTCAAGCGTTTTTAAAATTTAAACTTATAAAATGTTTTTAATTCTAATTAAATTAATTTATGTTACTAAAATCCATATTATACAATTGATTTAATCACGTATTAGTACTTTTAGATGCTCTCAGATGTTTTTAAGACGAGTGTGTTAATCTGAATAACATTATTAACCACATTATAGATAACTGTATTTGATTCTGTATGATATAGATGTTTAAGATTAAATTATGGTGTTTTGGAATAAACATAATTTATAGCAAATGATTAAAGATAAAAAGGTATACTTAACCATTTGGAATTCTTAAGAGTTCATCTAACTTTGCTTATTCCATCTCCTTTGAATTATTATAACTTTAACCAATAATATAGTAAAGTCCTATAAAATACTCCAGCAATAATACTTATTGTTAATAATAATTGTTTATCCATTATAATATCCAAACTATTAATTAAGTTGTACAACTGATAAAATTATCATGAATCATTATTTGCAGATTGTAATAAGATAGAGTAAGAATCATGTATTTGGTTTAATCAATTTTCAAAGTCAGGTCTTACTGGCTCAACCAAATGTTAAAATTTGCCATAATTATGTATTTACATGAAATCGAAGCTCATCATTTGATCAAGCATGATAGACAATAGTTATGTCTGATACATAAAATGTATCTGTCAGTTGTAATTTATTAACTAATGTGCTGGCTTACGTAATACTATAATTGGGTGATTTCGCCACTTTCCCTATCATTTGTAACCGAAAACTATATCCATGACTTTCATGTCATGAAGAAGTTTTGTTTACAATTTTATTTATTTACAAATGTATCATAGAGACCATCCACACAACAACCTGAAAAATCTCGTCCAATCATTTCTCGGCATATGCAGAAAACTATTAAAAGTACACAAAAAATGTGTTCGAGCTTTGATGAATCTAATTATTGAACAAGCGATCCCAGTGGTCTGTGTTACAGTGTGTTTGGCGCTTTTGGATATGAATTTTTTATTTAAACATTTTTATAAATATCTTTGTAGCCATGCACATTCTCATCATATGAATGAGCTTATAAGCTCAAATTTCCAATGGCTGTTTCTTCCAATATATCTATAGCTTCTATAGACTTACTAATTTCAATTCCACATAACAATACCATTGATATAGCAAAGGCAATTCGAAGCAGCAAAGGTACGAAAATCAAATTTTTTGGACAGTAAATAATTATATTTACTGCAAAAGTTCGTGAATTTTGGAACCTTTGAAATTTAACCAACATTTAAGTTCCTCGAAACGTTATAGCTAAACAGAATGGGTTGGTATAAATAGTTAAGACAGCCGCACTGATATATAAGTATTATTGAAAATTCTTATATATAAATATACCCATGCTGAAAAAACACTTCTTACATATAGTTAGAAGTGATTTTTCAGCATGGGTAAAAGTATATGTACAAATATCATGGTTGGATTGCAGTTACATAAGATATACATTGCACCTTACCATCGGCTTACTATTTATTAACTGATTCATTAGAGCCAATCTAATTTTATTGTATACTATAGTCGTAATAGCAACGTTGAAGTTACTAACTATTACTTACTTATTCTACGTCAAGATGGTAGAAATAAATTAGTTATATAGGTCCTATATATTTTACCACAAATAATTTATGGATTGTTTATTATTTATTTTTATTAATTAAAATAATAAATACTATGAAACATACTTTGTAGTTCATATAAAATAAATTTTTGTTTATTTATGATATTCTAGTTGACCAATAAGGGTGGTTTTTGTGTAATGTTTCCAGTATAATTGTATTTGAGCATATATCGTTCTTCTATAATATTTTCAAAATACATACATATAACATATATATATATATATATATATATATATATATATATATATATATATATATATATATATATATATATATATATATATATATATATATATATATTTATATTTATATTTATATTTATATTTATATTTATATTTATATTTATATGTGTATATATTCCACCCATGGAAAACATTATAGTTTCTATTGCAAAAATTATTAATGGTCTCAACATTTATTGAAATCAAATTAATTTTTTTCCGTGCATCTGCGTTGTTGATTGTAGAATAATAACAAATTGTAGTGCAATCAATAGTAATTACATTTCGTTTAGAAAACATTGTCATAGTAATAACTAACATATATAGGCCTAGACGAAAAATAAGTGGTAGCCGTTTAATATCATCGACATATTGGTCTAAAGAAGACAGATCTCTGTTTGCATAGCTCCATGCGAGCCTATCGTACTAACATGGTAGTTAGGTCAAATGAGTTAATTCACACGATCCATTCTAATAAGATGGAGAAAAATCGGGATTTGAACCTGAAACCTGCCGCTCCAACTGCCGCAGCTTTAAGCCATTTGATCGGTTTATAGTATTGTGTCAGACGGTCCTGATTCCTATACTTACACTATACTTTAATTAAAATAGAATTTAATCTCCGGATTAAGTTTTATGATATAAGGTTATTTGATCGATTTAGCATTAAATGAGAAACGGAAAACATTGCAATTTGGCTATTTTTCCACCGAGCTTAAGTTTCCCGAAGCCATACATCGGATAAATTATACATTTACATAAATACTGTGCAAGTTTTTGTGCTTGTATTATATAAGAAATTATTTAAATTGTGAAATACTATTTTTTTAAATGGGTTAAGATTTTTTTTTTAATTACTTAGTAGAGTAAGCGGTTAGCCTTTTGTTAGCTCAACCTATAAGACCTAACTTTTATTTTTAATTTTTTCTTTAAATCTACTAAACGACATACATAAGTAAAATCCTTAAAAATTGAGTTGAAAAAAATGTTTGTCATTAAGGGGTTTAAGGAGAATTACAATATAAATTCGAGTATGTATACACATGTACATCTTTTATTACTTCTATCTATAGAATTTTGTTACTGAATATTATTTAATTATAAAAAAAAGTTAATCCTATGTACTACATATGTATTATTATACGAGAGCTTTTAGTTAATTAAGGTAAACAACAATAATTAAACAGGTTAAATTTTAGTTTTTATTATAACGTCTACCATTATTTGACCCATTTGTCCCAACGATGTTTATAAGGACAATTAAACTTAATTTTATTGTTTCAATATCTTTGTTATTACAAGAGCAGTTCTTTATTTGAAATTATTTACGTATCTTTGTCGTATAATTGATACGTATGTTATGCACCTAAATAAATGAAAAAAAATCTTTTTTTTTTTGATTTGTACTCAGAAGAATTGCTTTGCTACACAACACAATAATGATTCATTAGTAAAAATATTTTAAACTTTAGAAAAAAAACTCTTCTAATTTTTCCAAATATTTACAGTATATTTGAATTGGTCCTCAATTTTTAAATGTTCATTTTACCATTTCACTATAATAAAAAGCCTTAATTCTTGTGAAAAATTTAGTTCCTTCAAGGTTTCATATTTGTTGTGTGCTCTTTGCAATTTAGGTTTTACAACTTTTTACAGCCTTTTGGAAATCGAATGAACCGAAAATTTACATATATGTTTACAGAGAGGTAAACTGACAGTATTTTTATATACAGACATCAAAACGTTGAATGTCTTTTTCAAATAAAACCAAACGATAACTTTTTTTTAATATTTTCAAAGTCAGCAGTCTTTTGACGGAATTTAATGGATTTCATATTTAAATATCAAAAACTACTACACACAGTAGACAAAAAATTGCAAAATTTAATGTGGTGTTTAATCATTCCCAAGTTGTTGTTGTTTTTTATTTTCAACCAAACTAAACTTTTTGTTTACATTTCTGAATGAAAAGCTTTCATTCTTATTAGGCAAAAATGATAAAAGGAATAAATATTTTTGACTGCAGAACCATCTAAAGATTAAAATTTGAGCTTGAACTACAGGACGATAAATAAGCGATTCTCTATGCATAAGTCGACTTTATTGTTTAATAAAATTTGTGATAATTTGAATATTTAAATAAAGAAATTACATTTTAAATATTAAGTTTATTTCCAAGTATTCAATTTCTAAAATAAATTAAGAAACTTAATTTCATAAATACATAAATGAAAAAGGTGCAATATAAAATGAGGATCGAATCAGATTATAGAACTGAGTCATCTCTATTTGGATATATAAACATCTAATTAGAACAATAGCGTTGCGTCATGCTATTACAAAAATTGATTAAAGTCACGTCCCAATTTAACATACACGATTTCATAATAACAATAAGAAATATTTCATTTAAATAAATTTTAATGTTTTTTTATATCAAAAAACCCCAATTTTTGTGACACCTATTGAACAGTTTTGAAGTTAAACGAAAAAATATAATAACTTATTGGTAAATTTTTATTTTATTTACGAATATTACATAACCCTGGAATTTTTATTCAAAATTTAAAATTAATATTATTAACATAATTTTTTCCTTAATTAATTTTTATTATGAATGTTAGATGTCTCTGATCAAGTTTTTTTGAAATATATTTTTTCCTGGTTTGGTTTTTAGTGGTTGAAACAAAAACTTTGCACAATTTTATTATTATAACATTAAAATAATTTTTTAAAGTAATACTTATGTTTTATTTATGTACAAAACACATAATTTTCCGGATGTGCAGTATTAACAAAATAACAAAAAATTTATTCGTGTTGGTAAATACACTATTAATATAAATATTTTTTAATAAGAATTTTGAGTGAAAATAATACATACAATTAAAAACAGTTATATCTTTAATAATTACCAAAAATGATAAAATTAAATTAACAAATAAATAACTTAAATATTATATAAACAAATAAATAACATCAATTAAGCATACCAGGAACTAAGGTGTTTTCTTAATAGGCCATTAACAAGACATTTAAGAGATTTAATCAGAACGCTACTATATACAAATCGTTTCTACATACCTAATGTAATGAATCCAGTGTGCCTCTCCCAACGGAAGGGAACACTATTTTTTTATTTTGACATAAATTATCATTTATTTTGGCATGGCTCTATCGATTCCATTTTGGGAAGAATTCAATTAATTCAAAACACTTAATGACTTAAGATTGGGTCTAAATATTTCATCATAACTCATAACAACATTGGACATCTAGAATATGGTAAAATCTTTTGGATATCTTGTTATTTTCCAATTAAGAAAACACTCATCAAACATTTAATTTCAGCATACATACATTCATGACTTAAAATTTATAATGTTAAGCCTGTGGTTCACATTCAATGACTTTTGAAGAAGCAGACAATTAAAACGGGATAGACTAATTTAAATCCTTGTGTGTAACTGTAGGACAACAATAAAATTAAAAAATATTTTTTTCTTTTCATTTTATCTCTTACTTGTACACAGGCAATTAAATTGCGCCTACTTGTTTTATTTGTCTGCTTCTGCGAAATTACTCTCCATCTGGAAAATCAATGATATGTGATATTTTATTTATTGTACACATGTAGGGAAAGTTGATACAACGATAAGAATTAATAACTTAATTATTTATAAGGTTTATTTAACCATAATTTATTTAGATTTTGTATTTTGAATTTATTTGGGATTTAAAGCTGAGTTTATACTTCAATTTTTTCGTTCATGCAATCATTCAAATATTTTTTCGGCTAATCGTAGTGCTCCAAAATGGCAATTTTTTTTTTTACATTTTTACACAAGAGATACTTTCATTTTAACTTATTGTCTGGACGGACATTGAGTGAAAGAGACAACATGACATCAAAATGAAAAAGACATAAATATAAGCCATGTTTAATATACGCTTCGAAACAATATACACAAATGTCAAAAACTTAATATGTTTCAACATTAGATTGTGCCAAAATCGTTCTGAGAATCGAAAAAATTGTATAGTATGAATTCAGCATAAATTAACTTCCTAAGCTTAACTATAAGTTTTCTAGTAAAACTTAAATAACATTTTTTGTTTCTATCTCTTTTCATTTTTGTATATTTTAATCTCTTTGATATAAAGTTTAACAGTGTAATTCTAATACATATTACATATTTGAAACCTGTACAAAATGAAATCAAATATATAATTTTTTAAATTGTGATTTTTTTACATTGATTGTTATTACGGCTCTGGATCTAGATGGCTCTGGATCTTCATACATGGTAATTATTCATATAAGTGAATCAGATATAGATACTATTTGACTGTACCTTCTGAAATTTTAAGAATTGAGAGTCTTATTGATATAAGACTTATATCTTATTAGAACTGTTGATCTTGATTTTCGGTTAAAATTAAAATGATAATACCATTTGTCGCCAATTTGAAACCTACCATATCTATCGTATATATTTTGTATACATATATAGTATATAGTACATTATATCAATCATTTTATATAAGAGTTTAAAGTTCATATATTTTCTAAACAATTATTTCTCTTCATGATGCTTTTTTATGTGTGTACAAAAAAACCTTGTAAGTTATTTTCGAGCTTTAAAAATATGTTTGTGTTTTGCGAAGGAAAAGGAAATGTTTTTGCCATTGGTAGTTCAAATTTATATGTATAAAATAAAAACATCTAATGGAAATATATTTTCTTTTTTCCTTAATCGTTGCGGTCTTCTTTGTTACTTGTTTCTCTTCTCTTTATGGTTAACAACAAATAAAGCACAAACATAATAATAAGAATACTAATAATAATGATAACAATAATAACTTTTATTTCTGGAAAACATTATCAATAACTTTCCATTATTTACCGCAAACTCACCATATATTCAATATACATACATATATAGAGTCTTTCTGTATATTAAGTTTTATTTATGATTAATTATTGCAGAATTACCAGAAAATTTTGAAATTGAATAGAAAATTTGGTTATTTTGCTTTTTTCCTATCGATTAGAACTTTTATATCCTGGTGCTAATTATAGATGTTCATTTGTAACCAGTGTATATTGTTCTTATTTTGTATCTACATATACATATTAATTATTAATTTGTATTATTTACTGGGTGTGGGTTTCTCTAGATAAAATGTTTTCATTCACTATGTATAAATAATTTATAAGCTTTCCTCAAATAAAATTTATTGTTACATGTTTAAATATGCAAAATAAGTATAAAATGTAACACGACAATTATATACATGTACATGGGTTTCGTGTGGTCCATAATTAAGGTAACATTTTGTATTTTTGCAAAATTTACGATATAGATGCCATTAATTGGCATTATTCAAAATCAGTTTGTTTCCAGAAAATAATAAGTCTGGTGGCATCAAATACACGTTTGTTTTGCAAGTAATAGATTTCTACTCCAAGTTCGTAAAGTTTCAGAAAAAGTACGATATAATCATATGTTCTGCGCAGATTTCTAATACGATAGTTAAGAGCCCAAATAAGAGCTCAATCTATAAATACAAATGCCTAGTTTTAGACCGATTAGTTACCGAAAATAAACCATTTCATCAGACAAACGCCATACCGGATATGGTAAAGAAAAGTTTTATAAACATTTTTTTCCACAAAACATTTGACATTAAATGGTCATCATTTTGTTCGGTATATGTGACGTGTGGCCTATTTTATTGAAAGTGCATGAAGGGTTTCTAGAACAAGTACAGACTTAAGATAAGTTCCGAGCAAATTCCTAATCTGATTCTTTCTTCTGGAATTAGACATGATTGTTTTATGATTTCCAGTGTTCTTGTAACATTGTGCTAACTGAATGACGTTTGTTGAGCTAAGTTAATATTTACCACTCATCAAATATGGCTTAATTTGATGAATGTTTGCAATAGTATGAATTTAACTTAAATGTTCTTTATCCGGCATTTGCAGACAACAATATTGCAATCGAATAATTAATCAAAAATTAAACGTTTCTGTTCGCTTTTCTGAGGTACAGAAATATATTAAATTTATGTGGACATAGAAATCGTTCATTTAATTGATTTAATCGTTCATTTAATTACAACTTATCTCATATGCTCATATATACCAATCAACTAAACCAAAGATGTACTTTTCAATTTATATGAGGTCATAAGATTACATTGTTATAATTAATATTTAATTGTGGTATAATTGATCATGATTTATTATTTCAAATCAATTCCCTTCGTTCTCTCTCTCTAGTTTTAGTTGATTAGTAATTTAAATTAATTTTATAATTAATATGTGTATATATTAATAAGTTAAGGTTAGGGTGATTTCTTACCAAAACAATGAACCAAAATAATAATTACATACAATATGAAGTGAGGAACTTTTTAAACTAATAAATCGTATATTTAAAGATATTATCTTTAAATTTTAAAAGATGTTGTTATGATTCTTCCATGGTTCGTAGTCGGATCGCAGCCGTAAATTACAATTAAAAGACCATAATTTAGCCTAAATAACAATAATTTCCATTTATCTTTAATCACTTTAACACGGTGATTTACTATTGGTTATATACAAACTTAGATGAATTTTGGATGTTTCCATTTTATTTATGAAGTAGATAGTCTATATATATTTCACTGTAGCAATTAGTTTCGACTATCTCCTTCTAAAATTGTAAAATTATACTGGCTTAACGAAATGTTAAATAATAGATATAAGCTGAACGCGACTGTACATTACCTACAACCTAAGGTTTCGGAGGGATAAGATCGTCCACTTTCAAAAACTGAACTGCAACTTAAGCGATTCGCACCTGCTTCTCTCTTAGGTTACATAGCTCCATGTCAGCCTATATAGTACTGAAATGGAAGATGGGTTGGCCCATGGATACTAAACACGACAGGGGATCCAGATATATGTTCATTCTTCACACCGATCGCACCGCCCAAACGATCGAAGGTGAAAAACCCATTTTCATCTTGCCCCGAATCGGAATTCGAACCCGTTACCTCCCGCTCCAACTGCCGCAGCTTTAACCACTGCGCCACCTGGGCGGTCGCTTCTCTCTTAAGTACTACTTAAATGTACTGTATGTGTCAGTGTAAGTGCATATAATAAAATAACATATTTAATCTTACTCAAAATTCAACTCTCACTCAGAATTCAACTATACGACGAGATAACAAAGTTATTGTAAACATGCTGATATCGTGGATGAATTTAACGACAGAAAGTATTTTTTTTAGAAGGGTGTGATCTAAAATCGATTCAGGCTGATTCTTGACACGTTCTATGGGCCAACAATTATTGTTTAATAATGCCAAATAAATAAATAAATAAATGAGAAGAAGTTGTAAATATACGAATATACAGGGTAACGTCCTTGACTTCTTAAGTTAAAGTTTTTCTTATAAATATGTATTTGATTGTTATTATATAGGTCGACGGTAACCATACCGCTTTAGATTTTTTCAACTAACGATTACTAAGCATGAAATAATTTGTTGAATTGAAACGAAATAATAAAATATATTGGTTTGATGTCTTGCAATTTGGAAAATGGGAAATAGAGAACTTATGTAATGTAAGCGTATGTTAACTTATGTAAGTGTATGGTAATTTTAAAAGAAAAGAACAATGCGGTAATGTTATTTATATTCTCTAGATCATATCAATTTTTTATTCGAGGCTATGATAATTTGTCCAAAAAACTAATTTTCTTGTTCCGATTAAGCCAAAATACATATTTTTCCCCCAGTCACTCAGGCTCCTTTGACTCACTCTCAGTCCCAAAATCTGTTTGTTCTTCTAATGAAGTCCAAGATATCTGGTTTCCGCAAAATACAAAATATAGAGCAAAGGGTTTGTTTTTCAAGCATCTTCTCATTTTTAAGGAGAAATTGCATAACTCAGAAATGTTTACTGTTTGAGTTTTTACCAAAAAAATTATTAAATAAAAAAGCATTGCTTAACAATATTAAACCATGGAGTATAATTTGGTTAATGCATTTGAGTTTTGTTCTGTTTTCACTTCGGCTTGTTACCAAAATAATTCGCAATCTAAAAATTAATTTACTTAAGTTTTTTTATTGCAATGTTTCTAAAATCAATTTGCCACATTGAAAAATAATTATCTGGCTAGATAGTTCATTTATTGCACTTTTTACATCTGAGATCAGTGATTTTTGAAAGTAAACATTTACTTCATACTTAATTTTAATTTATTATTTTATTACGGGTGTAATGTTTTGGAGTTATATATAGAAAGTAGTTGTGTGAATATGGTTTAGTTGAAAAAAAAAGCTGAACTCAATTTTTAAAGCCTTAAAGTTCTTATAATAAATTGTGTTTGTTTGGACTTGGAGAAAAGTTAATTTATTATTAGTCATTACGAACCTACGTACGGTTATGATCCAACCATTTTAACAAAACACAGTATATAAAATGGCTGTCAAATATTCACGAACATATCTCCAACAGTATTGGGACTTGCTGTTTGCTAGTGTACACAAATATCTCTAAAATAATTTAATTTTGTTGAAAGGGTTATTGCTAATACTCCCAACTCTTAAGGAAACACAACATTTTTCTGAGTTTTTGTAACGTTGTTGCCTTGTTGGCGTAAACAAACGACTTAAGGTAACTCTATAAAAAGATAACCAATACGCATGGGGTACCATTTTGTTGGAACTACATTGCACTGTTGTAAAGCCCACTCAATTTTGGCTTAAAATAGTCTTCTAATATAGCAACGACGGATAGGTATTTTTTACCACCTGATTACGATCGGTAAATAAGCGAACCGCGAAAGAGGTGAAGGGAGCCGTAAGTCCCAAAATAGTTTGTTGCTGTCCAATAGATATTTTGGTTTTTGACAAATCCATAAAGTCAAAAACCACTGATGACTTGAAATTAAGGATTTTTTCCCCATGTTTTCAAGTGCCCAATAAGAGCGGTTTCGACGCCTCAAATGATCCAGAGGCTTCAGTTTTTGAATTAATTTGAGCGTGTAACGATTTGTTACAATGTTGTTTGAGAGATTCCCAATTCTTGTAATCGACTGATCGGGCTCATTTTGAACTGAAGCACTTAAGTCTGTCGTATTTTCGGTATCGCGACCGGTGCTTTGTCTCAATAAAACAGCAATATCTAATGACTCGAATTTATCCACTTAACCTCGTTCGTGGACTTCATCGTGATAAAAATGTTAACTTTGACTGATGTTTTGACGTTGGCAAATTATGAAATGCGTTCAAGGGTGTATTCGTATTAAAAAATCTGATGTTTTAATAATTAAGAATTAAATTGTTAAAATTATAATTAAGGATGGAGCTACAGTTTATATTTTCATTTAAACTTTTTCGGGCTAGCCCCGATTGAATTCTATTTGTAGTCGCATTAAATATTCTCAATCACACATTTATTTTGTAATTGAAAGTAATTGTAAATATTTATTAATTAATTCGAATACTAATTCATGTTGGTGGATAGTATACATATATATTTTGATATTTGATTTGGATTATTTTTTTTCTGTTTCAATGTCGAATTTCAAGTACAGATTTTAATCAAACCTTATACACCTTTACATATACTATCTAAGCATATTTATGCACTTGTATTTTCACCCCTCTTGTAAATATTTCAAAATGATAGTCATCTTTTTAACTTCAACAGTTCAAATTAAATCAGCTCATGTTTTTCAAGCTCGTTCTTAGAATAAATGCTTCATCATATTTCTTCTAAATATAAATCATGACCAGAAGAATAAAACAAATTTAAAAGAAAAAAAATGTTATTTTCTAATTTTTCCTTTTTTTTTTATAAAAAAGATGTTGTTATCATTTTTATCTTAAAGCAAATCAAAACAAGCAGAACCGAAAGATACAATTTACTATATACAATGTATACATACATATGTACATTTACACAGAAATAAAGACATAGAATGGAATTCTTTTTTTTTGTAAAATAATCGAATTGCTATTGTTGTACTCGTACATCCTTTTCGTCTTCATATCATTGAGGGACTAAAATTGGATATTGGAATGTTTGACAATAGTTTGTTGTAATTATTTATCAGTACAGGATGTTAGTATATTGGAATGCTCGTCTTAAGTCGGGAGTCGTGATCTAAAATAGAATCTGAAAAAAACTAGTATGGATACGAAAGATTGTTCGAGCCATCTTAATAAGATGAGACATCAGCCTGTGTAACAAATTAAAGCCAAACGTTTTCATCTAACGTAATTGTCGTATGTACCATCCTCGTATATTAAATTATTTTAACGTTTTTTGTGAATTTTCTTTTTTCTGTGGAACGTAGGATCTTAAATAAATGTGAAAAATGATTAAGATAAAATAAAATATATGATTAACTTGCTAAAAATATTAAGATTCAAGTTTTATCCTAAATCAGCACGACTTAACAATGTATTTATGCATGTATATTTTTGCTTATGTATATAGATATAATTAAGAGATTCGCTGAATCGTATAAATTATAAAATTTTGATAAAAAATGATTAATTCAAAATATAGAACAAATATTGTCATGGAATGTACATTTAGAATGTTTTCGGATCAAGACATAATAATTTGAGACAAAAATAATGTTTGCAATCGTAATTATAAATTTTGTTGCTAATTAAATTAGATCCGGATGACCTTTACTAAATAAATTATCTGTATAATTATTATATTTGCGTTAATTGGCAGTTTCAATATATTTTGTTGCTGGTCGAATCAAGGTGTATTGAAAAGTTTGTTATTTTTTTTTATGAAGGACATAATAAATTGTCTTTTTAAATTTATTTCCTTTATAATACGAAAACTTATCTCTGTTAGAAGTATAAACACCAATTTATCATAAAACAAATCTACTCCACGACATAAATAAGAACAAATAATTTAAAGTACATGTTTTTATATCATTCTTGTACATATGTATACAGTGTAGACTAAATAATATCACCGATTGATTTTTAAGAAAGTACTTACAGTAAGATGGAATTAGATAGTTGGAACTTAAAACAATTATGTTTAACTCTAAAGTCGGCTTTATGCTTGCGTCCTTTCCTTCCTTCTTTGGTTCCGACTATTTTTATTTACGATATCACGGTTGATGGAAAAAGTATAGATCGATTTAGCTGCCATCTATAGGTAAATAATTAAAGTCATTGTCATTATTCATGATGGTTGCCATTTTTCATAAAATTTTGTCGATTATGTTTGAAAATTAATTTAAAATTTTGGTTTTGTGTTTTATTAAATTTTTAAAACTATCAATGTGATTATTTGTGATATCCGTGTTAAATATTTTTATTTAATATTTGTTGGTTAATAATGAAAAAATAATGTTAAAATACATTTTATTTATTTTATTTTTAATAAATTTGTTATTTAAAAATTATATAACTTCCCTCGACATACCGGCATAAAATGATTGCCATTACATATGAACGCATTTTATTTTCTCTTTAAATATAATACTATCTCTTTCTCGCCATGTTCGTTCCGATCAAAAGAATAAAGTTAAACCAAAGCAATCTTGATTGATTCAAGCAGGAATGTTCAAAATGAGCTTTATTTAGCGTAACAAAAAACACAAATCTAACGTCAATTTCATACAAAATGTATGAAAGGAAAGCGTTTACTATAAAGTTAATATTTGAATGAAAAGTTGTTCGAATTTAACTTAGGTTATATTCAATTGAAAACAGAAATTTCAATTTTCATCCTGAAATTGATCATTTTTCGATTTATTTTTCCATTTTCCTTTATTCATTAAATGAAAATATGGTATTTTAATAACTTAAAATGTAAACAGAGACAGATACATAGTTAGTTTACGAGAGTTATATTTTATTTTAAGTATGCTCACAAAGAGAATAAATCAAAATGGCACTTTATACCAAACAAATCAATTTCATTAAATTTTAAATTGTATTGTGATTTGTGTTATGCTTTCATATATAAAATGAACAATACCAATGCACAAAATCTCATATACACATTTAACTTGATTTAATGATTACCTGCACACGTATGATTTTAACACGAACGGCTTGCAACATTTTTATAGAGCAGCAAAGCTAGTTTAATATATATTAATAATTAATTTTTTAAGTTTTCGCGTTCAATTATGTGTATCGTTCGCGTTCAATTATGTCAATATTAGTTTTCTAAATTTATTTAGAAATGAGTTTGACTTTCGTCGTCCAAGAGAGAATTAGAGCGAGTAAATTATATTTTAGAGGATATCGTTTATATTGATAAAAAAAACACAAAATTTATAAAAATATAGATCAATTTATAATTATTTTTGATTGTGATTTATTTTGATCTGAAAAAAATGATATATGTTAAGATCTAATTTCACCTTTTCTTAGTCATTTTATGAAATAAAATTTTAAAAGCTCTAACTTGCACTAGCTTAAAACTGAAAAAGTAATTTGTACGTTTCGTATGACATTCTTGATAAAACGGACATTATTGATACACTAAATAAAGCTCATTTCAAAAACTAAGTATGCATTCCGGCTTAATATATCCAGAGGGCTTTGGTTAAAAAAAAACACAAGAAAAAACACGTTATTTTCAACCAATGAAAAGGCTGAACAATTTTTTTTGGATGGAAGGAAGGAAGGAACGCAAGCATAAAGTCGATTTAATTCACAAGCACACTCATAGTTTGGGCAAGATAGCATTTTAGCTATTTGTATTTAACCTCACGACTGTTGGGATTTTTCATGTAAAAAACATATTTTACATTTTTTATGTAAATTATGTAAACACAGCGTAAATTACATAAACCGTAAATTACATATAAAAAACAAAGACAACACCATTCGCAGTGCCATCTATTTTAAAATGTCAAAAATTTACCACTTTGCTCATCTTTAATTAACATAGACAAATGGGTATTTGCAAAATCAGTTAGTTTTCAAGTCCACGTTATAAGTTGGAAAGCGATTTTTTCACCTTCACCCGAGCCACTAAAATAATTTTTAACGAAATTAACCTGTTTGTAATTTAATCTAAATCGAAAAAAACTGTATGTAGTCGAAAAAAATTGTACACAGTTAATTATTTCAAAAATTGTATTCATAAAATAGTAAGATAATTTTAGAACAGATGGTGTTTTAGTTACAATTAAATTAAATAATAGATGGCGCGTCATACATGTAAAAAACCGTGTAAATTACATCGTGTAATTTACACGACCAACAGTGCTCACACTTAGTAAAATGATTATGCCTATAAATATCACCATCCTGGGTTATGCATGTATCCTAAAATCTTTGAAAGTGCTAAATTGGTTGATTGCCCAAACGTTCATAGAAATGTTAATTAATACTCAGTTCCCTTTAGAAATATAATTACTCCTATATTACTCTTCTTCGGTTTATGCCTTATGTTTACATCCTGGTATTTTGTGAAATCTCCGAGGATGTTAGTTGATTGGCCAGAATATCAAAACCAAAAGAGGAAAACTGCTCATATATGGAAAACTGTACTTAACCTATGGATTGACACGTTATGGCTGAGAGTGCTGGGTTATATTAACTTTCTTGTTACAACAAGTTTTTAAGAAACTTCACATTGTTATTCGATTTGGTGCAACAAACATTTCATAACAATTAAATTAAATATTTATTAATTTTGTTTAAACCTTCAAACCTTCACCTGGTTTTGCAGAATTGCTGTTTATTTTTATTTTTACAAAGCATTGTTGGCCCGATATCAAGATAATATTCAATTTTTTTGGTCATATATCACACACATAATTCTTTTATGCTCATCCATCAAGGTCCAACTCTCACATTCATATATGAGAACACTCTGTTCAATTCTCTGTACATCAGCTTATCTGAATTACCAAGATATTTTGATTTTAGAAGTGGACGTAGAGGATATAAAACCCGATTACCTATACCAGCAGCCTTGATATTCTCTCCCACACTTTTATCGTGAGTAAGGAGTGATCCAAGATACTTGAATATCATTACTACTTGATACGTGCGGTTACCACTACTAAAATCATGTGCCGCTTGGTCTCTAAAACCTAGTGTTACATAAGTATCACAAAACAATAAAACTAGTCGCATGCCGTGCTTTACTGTATGTTCTGATAGATATAATATATTGTCTGTGATATACCACCAAAAATTTAGAGCAATGTATCGTTCAACTTTTGGCATTAATAATTTTTGTCGAATAAAATCCCAAAGATTTGTTATCTTTTCATTTTCTTTCCATTTTTTTTTGTTTGATATATTAGTGAACTTATTCTTTTTACTATAGGATCAAGTAAATCAAATCAAACAGAAAATAAAATAAATGGATTGTCTGTATGTATATGCCAAGAATTGTATCTAAACAAACTTAAAATGCTTTTAATAAATTTTTTTCTTCATTACAATCATAATGAAGAAAAAAATTTATCATGATGACTAAATGTTCTGTTATCGTTCTTAGTATCGAGACCAACAATTCATTTGAGGAATTTAGGTCGTAGAGAATAAATTTTGTGTAGATTGAAATATAATATTTTACCATTACGTAAAATAGAATTGTAACCACTATACCATAACGATGTCCAGTGGCAGATGATAACCTAAAATCTTGTTTCAATGAATATTTTGAACAATAAAAATAAATTGGTGTTGGAATGGTTAAAACGATTATGCAGGGGTTGGTACAAATTTCACGGTGCTGCTTAAACCAAACATTTAGATCACTGGACTTCTCTTCGAAATCAAACGCCTTCAGTGATGAAAAGATTTTAGACGATTTTTTGGTACTTTGGGCACGTAGACAATTCAGTAGAAACCATTGGAGGTTGCAACAAGACATGGCACCACGGAACCCAACGTTTGTTTTAGAAGAAATTCGGTTTGCATTTGAGGATATTCCATTATAGCTTGTGATACATATGGAACCGAAAACAAATCACAAAACTGTTCAGGCCATGTATCGGCCGAGGTTTTAGTATCGTGCAATCCGATAATCTTTAAAGGATTAACCGGATTGCAACATATACTTCAAATGCGAATTGCGTTCATTGGTAATTTGTTTTACTCTCAAGACGATACCATTCGATCATTTGCGTTTTTTTTTGTAATTGTTACATGATCAGTACGATGAAGAATGTTAAAGAAGAAGCATGCATGTTATTCATCATTTTGCACGCTTATATAAACTTTTTCCAATAATCAAAACCCATAGGCACCAAAGGAACAACATATTATTGTAGGTGGCTTTATTAAAAAAATATCAGTTCTAATTCACAAAAACTGGTACGGACGATTCCAGTAATCAATAAACAATTTTCCGTCGTCACCGTTGCAGATGAATATCCTGTGTTAGTGTTTGAACTGGTATACGCTTTTAAACACAATATTTTACTTTAAGGTTAATACATCAATTGATTGCAAAATGTCGGAGTCACCTAATATATTTGATGTTTGTTAACTCCAGTAATAATCATAATATTGGAATGAAACATTGTTTCTTGAAGTCGAAGAACAATCAATCGGTGTAATTTTTTAATCAATTAACATCTATTTTTGGCCAAAGTCATGTTTGAAGTTAAAACTGGTATAGTTACACTAGCTCAAACTATTAAATAATATTTGTTAGATTCTGTTGGGCCTGGGAAGTAAAATTGTCCCCAGTTTCGTTTCTTCACAAAATTTCTTCTCCCTATTTAAACCCAATGGACTGTTTCATATAATCTATACTGGCGGCCAAAGTATTAACTAAAAACTATGTGACGGTGATTCACATTCGTGAGGTTATATCAAAAAAAACCTTGTTATACAGGTTTAAAGTAACACAAAACAGAAAACTTATAATATTTGTGTCTAATTAACACTTTAAAGAGAAAGAAGACTGCTTCTTACTTAATAGCGATGTGAGATTCTTCCATACAAGCTTGTTCTGATTTGGATATTGTTAATTCGATTGTACAACTGAGTTGTGTCGCAGGAAAATTATAGAGTCTAAACAAGTATGCAGAACGATTTGGCAGTCTGAGTGTGGGCCAGTATTGAATATGCTCAAGAAATTATTAAATGTTGATTTTCAGGAGGCGCGGGGTTAACTGTTTTACAAACTAGGAGAAATTGTGTCTTCTGACACTGTTGGCTAATGTTTGTTCTCAGGACAATGTTCAGTATAAAAACATTGCAATTGATATATATATATATATATATATATATATATATATATATATATATATAAATATATATATATATATATATATATATATATATATATATACATATATGGTTATATATATATATATATATATATATATATATATATATATATATATATATATATATATATATATATATATCAATATATAAATATATATATATATATATATAAATATATATATATATATAACCATTTATGTATATATATATATATATATATATATATATATATATATATATATATATATATATATATATATATATATATATGGCGTTTGTTTAATTTAATATAAAAATTAGTTTAGCATTGTTCTGTAGAAATTTCCCATTAGAATTTAAATATTTATTTATTTTTGCTCAGATAAGTCTAATAAGAATTGAGTTAAAATAAAACCAGAACCGTGTATAAAATTGCCTCAATCTACGTTTTAAAACATTGTATGTATAGTCAAACCAAATATCAAATAAATGATCAAATAACTTTGTGGAAACTCTTCGAGATCATGCCTATTATTGCCTTAATTGGTTCAATGTGTATATCTGAGTCGAGGAGGTTATGATTCCTGAACTGAGCATTTTTTGTAAGTCTTAACATTATTAAAATCTGGTGGTAATCGATACAAGTTAACGTGTTCTCAAGTGTAACAGAATCAGTCTTACAATGTATTGCACCAGTAACTTCTGTGTCATGTACCGTAGATCTAAAGCGATAAATGAGTTACAAATTACTTATGGAAATAATGTTTGGATTGAAAGGAAATAGATAGGGGTTTATTTCTATATGTCTTCTGGCTTATAGACTGAATGAACACTTTTGTATCATTTTACTTTGTCTTCAAAGTAGGAGCTGAAGTCTTCCGTGATAAATTAGAAGTAGATATAGCAGTTCGTCTCGATGATCACTGCAGCGTATACCAGATAGGAATGGTAGCGGTTGATGAGGTCATGAACTGGTTGAGACATAATGTAGTATCCTCGAGCAATATTACAATTTATATGGACAGTCGGGAGACAATCAATTTGCTGGACTCCGTTTCTCTGGCGTCTAGTTCTCTGATGTTGGGTTAATTAAAATATGTCTGAGTCACTCGAAACTTAGGAAACTGCAGGGCAGACGAACTGGCGAGGCATGGTACAAATCTGCAACTGCTACCGGAAAGGGCAAAGTTAGGGAGATCCATTAAGGGACTCAAGACGATGCTTGAAAAGGAGGCATTAACCTAAGCGTAAGAAATGTGAACGAACACCCGCTCATGTAGAGTAGCAAGACAAGTCTAGCCAATGCTGAACTAGAAAAGATCAAAGACACTAATCTCCCTACACATACATGAACTAAAATCGATCGTGGGGATACTCACAGGACACTGCCTACTTGGAGAACATGCGAGGAGGCTAAGTTTAGAAGTTAATGACTTTTGCAGAAGCTGTATGGACGAAGACGAGGAAGAGGCGGTAGTCCACCTCCCATGCTTATGCCCGGCTTTGGCACACAAAAAACATCTTCTACAATCTTCCACTGAACCAGTTTCTTTAAAATACTAATCAAAATGGCTAAAACTCTCACATAATTTACGAAATGTTTGAACTATTATATTATAATCAATTTGGACAATCAAAATGCGTTGTTGTGTTGTTTGCAACACCATGATACCAGCCAAATGGCGGCAACTGGAGTGGGTGGTACTGGGTTCGAATCCCTATAACAGCAGGATGCAAAAGGGATTTTTCACCTTCTGATTACGATCGATGATGTGTGAACACATCTACGTGCCTATTGTAGTGCAGAATTCATGAGCAAACCGATTTCCCATGTCAGTACTATAGGCTGGCATGGAACTATGCAATGTGCAGATGGTTATACGTAAATTGGGCCTATAGTCGAACGTCCTCGATTTGGCTATATAATGGCGTAAAGTAGGACGTATCAGCGAACCGCAAAAGAGCAGGGAGAGCTTTGAAAAGCCCCAAAAGAAAAAGACAGACAGACAGACTCCATGATTGTGATAAATAACAATATACTTTTGAATTTTTATGTGTCAAAAAAGGTTGAAAAAAAGACCAACAGATGGGCCATTGAGTACTTCACTTTTATATTTATTTTATTGTTGTTAACCTTTCAAATTATTTGTTCAAAATATCTATGTTTAAGTCGTTTGTATCTGCTTGTTTGAAGTTTTAATGTGGTGTTCGAATTTGACATTTATTGAACTCAATTAGGGAAATAGCGGTTCCTCTTTTCAATAGCACTAATTCGTTAGTGAAATATTCGGTCTTCAGGCATACGGTGAAACAAAATAGAGTCGGGATGTGAATTCAGTTAAGATGGATGTGAATCGTTCAACTAAATGAAGTCATACTACCATATATACCTAGCCATAATGTGTGTGGGTCGTAATTTTGTTGCTCTTTAAAAACTACTGAAGATTATATTCGTATATTGATCCTTAATTGAATTTTCGTTTATTTGATTAATTTTGGTAAGCACATATACCTTTTCCATTTTAATTTTATTTTGAATGATTTCGGTACACAAAGAAATTCTAAAAGTTTGGAAATAAAATGGTTACTCTTACTTAGTAAATTGGAAATCGATTCTATTCAATAGTTTTTAAATACATATAAGTACATATATAAATATATTTCTATAAATTTTTTTTTGTGCAAAGTATTATTTCACGAAATTATCAGTCAATTTTCCACATGACGACGGTGTTCAATTTAAAATCAGTTCTCAACGGATTAAAGACATAATTTTGTATTCTATACAGTGATTTAATTTATATACTCGAATTAGTTAAGCTAATAATATATACTTTTAAAATATATTATTGTTTTTTTATATTTAATTTAAGTAATAGTCGATTCTTATACGGTAATTGCTTTTACTACAATACAAATATATATTTATGTATGGAGAACAGCAAAAAAATTATTCGCTCGAAATTTGTACAATTTTTAATCGAACAGCTAATCTAAAATATTTATTTGTTTTATTTACAGAATCGCGGAAGTAATATTGATATGAATGTAGTACCGGCATGGCGAGAAGGGATTACCGGAAAAGGTGTTGTTGTAACAATTCTAGATGATGGATTAGAAACAGATCATCCAGATTTAGAACAAAATTATGTAAGTCTATTTATGTGTGTGATGCTGAATTAAGTTCTTAATGTATTGCTGTATATTAAGACGTTGTAGCATAAATAATTTCTTATTTTTTTGTTAACTTTTTTTTTATATTTTATCCAAGAGATATAAAACATACTGAATTTTAATGCTTAAAATTTTTCTTCCCATACACGAGTATGTTTTCTATTTTTAGATCTACGACTTTATTCCTTCGTTTATTACGATACAATAATAACGAGGAATTATTGTTTCGAAAGTTTTCTACAATTATAATCGTTATTATATTTAAGCTTTAATGTTGTTAATTAATTAATGCAGTATAGAGCTAGTTTCTAGATTAAAGAAAATGAAGAAAATGTATTTTGACCAAATTTATTAGTTAATAAAAGTTTTGGTTTACAATAAAACAGTATTTCTACAGGAAACGATAATTTTTATTTTATTACTGAAAATTTTATTATAGGAAGAAGAAGCAAATAAATAATATTCATATGTATAAAATGCTACTCATCACAGGGTGGGGCAAAAGTCCCGCTAACATTTTAATTGCGCGTCATCTTGATTGTGTGACGTTTAGCTCAGTTTCGCATAACCATTGTGTTGTGGAGACATCCCAATTTTATAATGAATAAATATACGCCACAAAAACGAGCAGATATAATGACAATATTTATTGAAAATAATCATTCCATTACTGCGCCCCCATCGGAAATTGCTTCAAAAATATCCTAATCGTCCAGTGCCTCACAAAACCACAATTTATCGTTTACATGCGAATTTTCGACGGTACGACGGCAGACAGACCTCGTTCTGGCTCGAATTTTGATAACCGAGTGGTTAATGTTCCAGTACAAAATTCAATTAGTCCAAAATTGCTACCGAGTAATACTGATTAACGAATTGGAGTACAGTAATGGTGAAATTGAAGATTTTTCGTCTAAATTGATAAAGAGCCCATTTTCATTTCAGTGGTCACATCAATATAGAGAACGGTTTTTGGGGAACACAGAATCCTCAATTAATTCATCAAACATCATTGCATCCACTTAAAACAACTCATGCTGGAAACATCATTGGTCCCTATTTTTTTAAAAATGACCAAGATGTTAAAGTAACTTCTACTGCCAAACGGTAGCAAGACATGATTCGAAAATTTCTTGTACCTGAAATGGAAGAGCATGGACTAGAGGACCTGTGGTTTCAGCAAGATTGGGCCACATTGGGCCGAAATTTGCATAGGGAATCGCAGTCACCATTTATCCGATATAATTTTGAAATCACAACGAAAAATGTAGACTTTTTATGAAAACCAAACCTACTTATCTTTCCTTTGAACAAAGTTATAGGCAATCAAAATGTTAACAGGACTTTTGCCCCATCCTGTATTAATGCCGTGTTATAGTTCAATTATGTGCATATCAGTTGAATAAGCGTAAACGTTATCTTGCCGATTTGGCTTGCTAATCAATTATTCTTAAGTTTTTTTAAATGTCTTAAAACACGAAAACGTCAATATGTAACAACCTAGTATTTTCTGTATTGTTGCGAAATATTTAAACTTGCGTGACCAATTTTTATTTATTATAGAAAAATAAACTGAAATCTTTAATATATAGTTTTCAATAAGATAGTTAATATTCTACATTTTTATTGATGGATTTTAAAGAGCATTTTTGGTCCCCGTATACCGTTTCAACAATTAGATTGCATTGGTTTCGATCATGAGCTAGCTCTTCATATTGTTGTACGCAATTAGAAGATAACATATCGCTCTTTACGTCGTTGCCTTGATATCTCTTCAACACTATTATCGTGAAATGAGAGATCCAAAGATATACTTGAATCACATCACTCCTTCCAACGTGTGGTGACCACTACTGAAATCAAATGCGTTTTGGTCACGAAAACCAAAGATCAGATATTAGGTTTTGAACTCTTTGATTTTAAGACCAACGGCTGCTGAACGCGGTTCCAGTGGATCAATTATCTCTTTCATTCCGTTGCCGTTTGATCCAATCGCACAGATATCATCTGCATATGCAAAAAATTAAGAGGATTGTCGGAATAAGATATTGTCTTGAGGTGTTTCACTTTTACGAAGGAAAATTTTCTAACATGAGATTAAAAAGTATCGGGGACAGCACATCTTCTTGTCAAACACCAGAAATAATTGTAAAAGTTCTCGATAGCCTGTTCTTAACTTCTGTATGTTGTCTGTCCTCATCTTTGCAATCTGTTTTGGGGCCTACTTTACGACATTACAGCCAAATCGAGGATGTACGGCTATAGGTCCGACTCGAATATTGGATATAATGCGGCCACTTTCCATTCTTGAGACATAACTTCATTTCGACATACCAATCGAACAAGGTCGAAAAAGGAGTTCCAGAAAGTTAGCCCTCTGAATACCAAAGAGCTCTGAATTAATGCAATCAACTCCTGGTGAACGATTTTTCTTTAATCTGTGCAAATCTGCCATGGTGACTTCTTCATAGGATGAATCCACAATGAACATCTCTGCAGTCTGAATTTGAGGGTATACAAATACAGCTTGTGATACATGTGGAACATTAGGGCAGCTTGTGATACATGTGGAACATAAGCGATGTGGTACTCGATACATTTACGCCATGTATCGATAACCACATCGACATTAACATAGAGGTTTCCATTCTGGTCCTGAATGACGGTTCACCGAGACCTTAAGGTATGGTGCAATTCAGTGATTTCTTTAAAGACACTCCTAATACCTTAGACTTTCACCATTCGCGCTTCTTCTGTCAACAAATGCGTTTAGCTGTCCTCCTAGCAAGACTTGCTTTATTTCTTCTTGTAATTGGAAACCAAATCTTTTCGTTGTTCAACAGCAAGACGAAACTCTTCATCAATCCAATTATTTATGGGCGTAGTTTTCACTATACCAAGAATGGGCTGGGCAGCATTGACATATCCTTGGATGTTTTCCATACTTTCCAGATACAGGTCACTTTTCTTTGGTAATTAGATCGCAATATGCTATTACTAACAAGATCTTGATATTTTCGTTGCGTTACTTCATTTATCAGACCTTCACAGGAGAATCACGTTGTATATTCCCCTGTCACCTCTGATTTGTACGAAAATAACCATCATAGCTTTGCAATAACCAGATAATGGTCACTGCTTACGAATTTTATTGATGCCCGATATCACGTTTTGGACAACACGAGTCTGCTCTTTTGAAATCAACACATGGTCAATTTGGCTTCGGGATGTTTTACGTCGATTTGTCCATGTTTTCAAATGGATGTTTTTATGAGAATAGAATGTACTTGCCACTTTGAGATTATGAGTGATCGCAAAGTACATCATTATTTTCCCATTTTCGGTTGCAGTTTCGTGTCGGGAGCACGGACCAATATTTATAAATGAGTCTTTATCTTGGTGTTGGACTACTTCAGGAGGCTCATATACACAAACAATTGACAGGTTGGCTGCCCGAAAGTCCAATACAGCCTTTTAGACAATACTACCTGTGATCCAATGAGAAATCCAACTCCAAGATTTCCGAGGTCATCTCTAATGTGCAGCAATGCCTTGGGACACGTCGTCTCCACTTAATTAAGGTCATCGAGTTTCTAGGACAGCTACGAGTTCCAGCAAATACTATTTCATACATGTGATAAGGCCGTCAAACGCGCCAGGTTTTAACGGGCTCATCACATTTATGAAAGAGCTACGCCGCGCGTTTGAGAAAAACAAAAACGGAAAACAGGATTATTCAATGAATTTCTGGAAAACAGGCTATTTGAAGTTGGAAATGGACTGATTTCTGTTGTAGTGCCTACTGCCTAGTGAGTTTTATTTTTCAGCTGAGACTTTCGAATTCCGACTTTAATCTGCCAATGGAAACATTTATACATTTCGACCATTTTTAATGTAAAATGAAATGTTGTCTAAAACGACGAATGACTCTGTTTGGTCAAGTGTATGGCATTTTGCATACATGTGATGTAACTTTAGTTAAATAGTATATTGTCTAGTCCTGATGAAGGTATCTATTCGTATCAGTAATTTTCAATTTTTTCCCACTAAATGATTTTTTGACAATATTGCTATATATATGTCACTGTAGGTTTTCAATATATTTTGCTTACCAACAAGACAATGTATAGATATATACCTCATTAAACATTATCAAGTAAAATTTTGGGCCATATCTGCCTATAGCTGTATTCACATTAGGTATATACAATTGGATAATCTGTTATAATGTGCTTTTATACGATTCTGTCGACAGTAACAGTTAACATGCAGCTAATGGTATTTCTGAATATCAATGATTATTACTCAAAATGTGTAACCGTCCCATGCGAATACATCGCTTTTAATGTTGCCTGTAACTGCTTTCTCCACTCAGTCGTCTCTGGATGGAACAGTTAGAAAGTTATTTTCGAAAAATGATGTTGAGAAAGTTGATAGTATTAGATGTTTCTGTTGTTTCTAATAATTGTATGTCCCGTATTATTACAGACCTACATAGAAATAGATTTGGGCCCTATAGTTGTGTTGTGTTTGTTGTCATCTATTTGGGTAAGAGATCAAGGTGAATGACATAAAAGAGAATCTCTCAGTCTTTGAGTCTATGATCAATCCAGTTTCAATCTAATTCATTTACCCCTAATGCTTGAAAGAACATCAATAGTTTGAAATTGTTGAAAACATCGTCTAAAGGGTGACTTGTTGATGAATTTTATTGAATCAAAGAAAAAAATATTCACAAATATTTAATTTTCGAAGTGCATTAGCAGTTTTGGATTTGGCCACCTTTAGCCGCGATTATGGCCTTTAAACGACTGACACAGCTATTGTATCCAGCACGAAAATGGCTCTGCGGTATTTTGGTCCACTCTCGATGGCGCTTGGTTTCGAGTGGCAATCCTATGTTCAAATTTTCAGTAGAATGGCCGACCAAGTAAACTCGGTTGTTTTGCTTGTTCACATTGTTCAATAATAAATGGTGACTCATTGGAGAAAACCAAATTTTAAGTAAACAATGGAATGAAATGTCATTAGTGTAAATTGGAGCGCTCTGTCATCACTGGTTTGACAGCAATGACAGTTTGAACTTTGTAACACTTCGTGTCAGTCACCCTGTGTATATCAAAAGTTACCAAATAGCATTCCGGTTAATTTATTGGTTTGCAGTTTCCAAAATTTTCCGTTTATGCACACTGATCCGTTTATGCATGTGTTAATAACTTTATAGGCTCGATTTAGCATGTGACTTTACTTTGTCTCTTCGGGCGAAAGGGGTGAATGTTTAAAAGTTTAAAATTTGTTTCTTCAATTGATTAATTATTCTCCTTCCTAAAAAAATAAAACAACTCATTTGATTTGGTGTTTGTCAAGTATAGAATTTAACTAATTCATTATTCTTGAAGATTTAAATAATAATATTGAATCACGAATACATGACATGACATATTAGTGCTGAATATTGCATTAAAAGGTTAAATAAACGAGGCTAGTCTCAGTATTGTCAAGTAGCTCCTGTTGTGATGATTAATCAATGTTGTTTTGTTTTATCATTCTAAAGAATTTTGGTTGAGAACTATACGTTTGAGTTGATACTGCTATCTTATAAATTAGTTAATGTTAAAAGGTGACCCTTCCACTGTACGATTCGATTAGATTAAAACTATTTTTTTGAAACTTTATTGAAAGTAGTATCCCATTGATAGAAATTTGCTATAGGTATACTTAAGTAAAACATAGTTTGTTTCTAACGTTTATGTCGTACCCCTAAGAGAAAATTGGGGTGAAATTGAAAACTTAAAAAAAACCGCCCAGGTAGCGCAGTGGTTAAAGCTGCGGCAGTTGGAGCGGGAGGTTCTGGGTTCGAATCCCGATAGCGGCGGGATGAAAAGGGATTTTTCACCACTTGATTACGATCGGTGGTGTAAATGGACACAACTATGACCTCCTGTTGGAGTGCAGAACCCCCGGGCCCGACCTATCTTCCATATCAGTACTATAGGGTGGCATGGAGCTATGCAATGTGTAGATGGTTAGGTAAATCGGACCTATAGCCAGCCGTACGTCCTCGTTTTGGCTGCAAATCGTAAGGCGGGAAAGCCTTCAACCCCAAAACAGATTGATATGATATATGATGATATGATAGGGGAAGTACAAGCCAACCAGTTACGGTGAATCTGAGATTGTTACCATAATCCTGGAGTATATTCAGCAGAGTTCCAAATAGATATCTGAGAATTTTTACTCCAAAATTATGCGGGCCCAGTCCCTGCTTGCATCCCAACATATAAGGTTTAGGAAAAGGAAACAATCACAGAAACGACTAAGGTGATAATCCACAGCAGAGTCATTGCTAACTACATATTAGTAAATTATTATATATTGTTAGTATAATCATTTTCACATTTGGATTTGAGTTTGTTATTATTATTAGTTGGATAGGTAAGGACCATTCTAAATTCATCATATGTATTCGTATCGCCTCAACAGTTAAACTGGAGTATTTTAAAAACATCTTTGGGTCATCTCATCATATGCTGTATTTAAAGATGTGTCCCTATAATTCCCAATCCATCACCATCTAACGCGTGGGGAATATAAACTTTCGTAATGACCCGACAGCATTTCTATATACAATATGATGATCTAATACATTGTCAATTCGTTTGTAAGGGAAACTATTTAAATGAATAAATAGTTTAGTGCGGTCATATTTAGCTAACCTGATCGATCATTCCATTCCATACATTCTATCTTTATGTCCGTTTTAAGATTTTACAACAAACAATCACACAATACACAAAAGTAGAATTCTTGTATAACACACTACAGTCCAATGAAAGAAATCACCAAAGCGGCCGTCCGATTCAGAAAGTTTAATAGTTTGTAATAGAATTATTATACAGCACAAAGAAGCTGCTTATTAAAGTAAAATAAACTCTCTGGTCAAGACCACCGGTCAAGTGATCCCCATCCAATGTTAAGAATGTCACTCAAGAAATCTTATTCATTTACACTTATATGAATAAAGAAAACAAAATTATTTAAATAAATTAGTGTTTTCCATAGAAATAAAGACAAAAGTTATTTAAGAGTACAACATACCGTGGTACATATATACACCCAAGAGCAAAATTGTGGACTTTATTGACAAAATAAAATCAAGAGGAATGTTAACCGTTCCTTTAAAACACGATTATCCTAATATATGAACAAGCATCTGCTAAATCGAACTTCAACATTTTAGCCAATTCAAATCTCGCCAACAAATAGGTAATTCTACCGATCATATATATTACCGTCAATATAATGATCGTATAGTGGTAGTGATCGTAGATCGTATTTAAACAATCTTCAGTCCCCTTTACCATTAATATACATGGCACTACATTAAAACCTCAATAGTCTTATAGATATAATCTTTAGTTCAAATTTGATATAAGATACAAATATGAAAGCATCATTTCAAAAACTTTTAAATAGCAAATCCATCAATATGGAAGGTTTTCTGTATTTACTGATATAAATGTATGTACATACTAACATGTGTATTATAATATTTAAAAACAAACTGAAACAATTAAAAGTTAATTAACAAACTTCATTTTGTTGTTCAGGATCAGGACTGATCTGTTTCACTGTCTTCAAACATTATATCTCATGAAAAGTGGTTTGGGCGTTAAATAGATTTGCGCTATAAAAGAAGAAATTTCGCGTTGTACTGAAACGGATTTTTATTTCAAATCGCGTTATATCGAAAACGCGTTGTATAAGTACCGCGTTAAACGAGGGATACTTGTATATATATATTTAAAACCATTTTTTGTTCTTTTTTTTCCGTGCAAGTGAACACCTGCACAAAATATAAAATAAAACAAACAAAATTTCTCTAACCAACATAGGAAAGAGAAGGATAGGAGTTTTGATGGACGAAACGAAAATTATGTTATATATATACTATTAATACATAGGACGTTCAAATGTAGACTGTAATTTATGTATTTGCGTTTTCAACATCAAATAATGATGTATATACAACACACACAATACACATACCAACGTATATAAAAATAAACTGTAAGTCGCCAATTACATTGAATGTATATATAGTTGCCATTACAACGATCGCACGATGGCAGTGATCGCGTTAAATTTAAATCTCCAAAATCTCTTTTACTGTATGCTTTGATACATACATAAAACAAAATAATAAAAATTGTTTAAAGGAAAGGGGAATATATAGCGTTCTATATGAAGAGCGAATTATGGGATGGGGAATGAGGTAACTAAACGAGATAGAACGAAAGACATATCGCATGCGATCGTTTTCAACGGAATATTGTGAAGTGGATATGAAAATGATGTATATAGAATACAAAGACAAAACGTTATATGCTATAATATATATAACGGAGAAACAAGAACAGACTATATAATATAATAAAATAAAATATAATACTATGTAATAATATATAATGAAATGTAATATAATAATATAATATAATAACGATACTCATCTGTAATTAGATTTTCAACTACACACACACACAACGTATTTATTTTATTTAATTTAATTATAGAAACACCGAGCAGACAAAAACACGTCCACTCGGTATGAAGATCCACACAACACTCCGCCTTGAACCCCAAAACAGATTGCATAGTAATAAAATATTTAAAAAAACTTAATAACGTTTTTATGGAAAATTTGATCCAAATGAAAAATCATGAGATTAGATGTTCGATTCTTTTCAAATTGACTTAGCTAGACTACGAGACCATCAGAATGAACAGTAAATTGGGACGTTAATCTATACACATACATGACATGAGTAATTGAAATCCTCATTAATTGCTTAAAATGCAATGACATGACTAGGACAAAGGTATGATAAACACCAAGTAAGACCACGCTTAAATATTATAAATATAATAATACTTTAATTAACAAAATAGTACAGAACCCCAACAATAATAATAATGAATATGCCAAACCATTTTATTACTGCAAAATCATGATATATTAAAAAATAACTAATGGAAATGTCGAAATAAATATAACACATATCCAAACTATACTTCAACTATAGCATTACATACAATGTACTCGTATATTCATTCCTACACCATAGAAAATAAATTAATAAATAAATACTCGTGAATGAACAGAACTGTATGGTTGAAGAGATTCAGGAGTAGTATTAGAATACATATGTAGAATACTGCATATATTATTAGATTGGGTGGCAGTTTTTATATATAGTGTATACACTCGTATATATATTTAGTTGACCAATAATGCAAAAAAAAAAAAAATTAATTAAAATATTTTCCTATTTCAATTGCAGGATCCAAAAGCATCATATGACGTTAACAGTCATGACGAAGATCCCATGCCGCACTACGATTTAACGGATACAAATCGTCACGGTACTCGGTGTGCGGGCGAAGTAGCTGCAACTGCAAATAATTCGTTATGTGCTGTTGGTATTGCATTCGGCGCTAATGTTGGTGGTGTTCGAATGTTAGACGGCGATGTTACAGATGCTGTGGAAGCCCGATCGTTGAGCTTAAATCCACAGCATATCGATATTTATAGTGCCTCGTGGGGTCCCGACGATGATGGGAAAACAGTTGATGGTCCTGGTGAATTAGCGACACATGCATTTATTGAAGGTGTAACAAAGGGTCGAAATGGAAAGGGTAGCATTTTTATATGGGCATCCGGTAATGGAGGGCGAGAGCACGATAATTGTAATTGTGATGGGTATACAAACTCTATATGGACATTGTCAATATCGAGCGCGACAGAAGAGGGACTTGTGCCGTGGTATTCTGAAATGTGCAGCTCTACATTAGCGACAACATATAGTAGTGGCAATCAAGGAGAAAAACAAATTGTTACAACTGATATTCATCATTCGTGTACAAGTTCACATACGGGTACATCAGCGTCTGCACCATTAGCGGCCGGTATAGTAGCATTAGTTTTAGAAGCAAATCAAAATTTAACATGGCGAGACTTACAACATATTGGTAAATATTTCAAATATTATTCAATAAAATATAATTGTGTGCTAAACATGTGCACATTTTTTCTTAGTGGTGAGAACTGCTAAACCAGGAAATTTACGAGATACAAATTGGTCGCGAAATGGTGTAGGTCGACGTGTTAGTCATTCGTTTGGCTATGGATTAATGGATGCAGCTGCTATGGTGCGACTAGCAAGAACATGGACTACAGTCCCCGAACAACAAAGATGTGAAATAAATGCCCCTCATTTAGATCGGTAATTTAAACAAAATAAATTACTTGAGAATATTAAAATTATTTTTATTACTTTATTGTTATTTTTAGAACGATCCCACCGAAGAGTCAAATTACATTACAATTAACAGTTCAACATTGTCGTGGTGTTAATTATTTAGAGCACGTACAAGCCAAAATTTCGCTAACATCACAAAGACGTGGAGACATTCAAATATATTTAACATCACCAGCCGGAACAAAGGTTACGCTATTAACCTCTAGGTAATTTATATTATGTCTTTTGGTTTTTATTAAGAATTATAATACCTAATTGTTTTCCAAAATCAAGGTCACATGATGTCTCACGCTCTGGGTTCATTCAATGGCCATTTATGTCAGTTCATACATGGGGTGAAGCACCTCATGGTAATTGGCAATTAGAAATTCATAACGAAGGGCGATATATGGGTAAGTTTCTATATAACTTTCTTTTGCATTTTCATTTTATCGTAATAAAAATCGATTTTCTTTTTTCCATTAATAATGCTTTCTTCCTGTTGTGGCTTTTTTTTGGGTAAAATGTAAAAAAAAAAAATATTTGTTTTTTGTTTATAAAAAAATAAATATATTATACCGATAAAAATAGGACATGCAGCACTTAAAGGCTGGTCTCTTATATTCTATGGTACTTCTCTACCTATTGATAAAAATGATCCACGTTCTTCCACGCCAATACCACCGTCATCAACGTATCCATATACGATTAATAATATAAATAATTATTCGACGATAAATTTAAATAGCAAATCGAATTTAGAAAAGTCCGGAATTAGTAATAGTAGTAATAGTAGTAGTAATAAAAATAGTAATCGCAATAAATCAGCACAATCGCACAATTTAGGTACAAAAACGAAAACGAATAATGGGGGTACTGGTGGCGGTGATAAAAAGCAAAAAAGTAATATCAATAAAAATAATAATAAAAATGGAAGGATGACAACTCCAAAACCATTTTCAACAACATATTATCTTTCACATAAGGATCGTAAATATGAAAACAATAATTTTTATAATACACAATGGAAATCATCGGGACAACAACAACAACAGTTAACAACCCTTAAACCAAAACATTCTTCCAAATATCAGGGTGATGTAAAATATCAATCGAATGTTTATGAAAAATCACCTGTTAAAGCACCGAAACAAGTTAAACAAAATGATATACTTGTGACAACAAGTGCGACCACATCTCAATTTAGTAATACCGAGTCTTCGAATGCCAATTCCAATTTACCACGAATGTTTCAAAAATATCAAAAAATACAAGAATTCTATCCAGAATTTCATCCATATACCGGATCAAAAGTCACTAGTACTCCGCTAGTTGGTCACTCGATTATACAATCAAATGGTAAACCGTCACGCGAGAATTCGAAATATATTTTTTATTCGGAATCAGATTTCCATCAATCTCCATCTGGGCTAGAAGTAACGCAACGCAAGTCTAGTAGTAGCAATATAGGAGGAGCCCAACAGAATACAAAATTACCACTACAACAGCAGCAGTTACAGCAACTAGCGCTAAAAAATGGGAATGGTAGGAGTAAAAAAGCGATATCTTAAATATCGAAATTTATTTAGTTTGATTTTTTTTTTATTTCGTTTTCAATTATTTTTAATATTATTTCTTGTTATTGAATTCGGTATATATTGTGTTTGATAGAATATTTGATTTTGGGGTAAAAAAAATCAATGATATTTTTCTGAATATGTGAAATAAAAAAAAAACGAGCAACATTTTTGAATATGATATTAGTTCACACAAAATGTGGCTTTCACAGTCGAAATATCATCACGCCACAAATTATTAAATTGAAAATATTTCAAGTAAATATCTATAGTTCGTTGAACTGTTGCGATTGTGCATTAATAAAGTCCAGTAGCGTACGCCTGGATCAACGAGCCATGGTGTCACTCAACGCTTCGAAACTAACCTAGCGAATACTGCAATGCATAGATTGCGTAAAACCATCCCAGTTTAATTTGGTGATTCTTATGGATCTATTTTGACTACAACAGGTCAACATTTTATAATAGTTTCTCCCAAATTCCGAGTACCAAGTTTTTAGTACCAATTCTCACCGGGAGAGCTAAATTACAATAACACCCATTTTAACACAGCATCACGCTCTATATAATTGACAATAATATTCTATTTTTGCCAATCATGGGGATATTTCACCTAATCTATGAGTTGTAATAAAATTTTGGTCCATCAGGCAACATGTAGCTGTATATAAAAGTAAATTTGATCTCCTTAAATTTTATAGTCAGACTCATTTGAAATGTATCTAGTGTCCCCATCTTTCTACTATCGAAGTAAATTAAAAGTTAAACAACTTTCCAAAATTGTTAGAAAAAGTTAATATTTCTTAGTTGTCATAGAGAACCCCTTCTAAAAGTTGTTTATAGATTTTTTTCTCTATTTCGCAGCACTTAAATCATCAATATTAAGTTATAAAAATTATCTTGCTTGTTTTATCGATTATTTAGTTATTATCAAGTTAATTCATCGCGATGTTAAAGTTTACACATATCACGGACGTCAAAATGATATATTTACTCTGATGCAGGACTGATTTTGATATTCTGTCGTTGACAATTTTTTTCCTGCAGTCATTCGGGCGACTGGCCTATTGTGACATCCCTTCCCAGACGTCCAGTCTCAGTCCCGAAATCTGTTTATTCTTTTAATAATGTCCATGATATCTTGTATCTTCAAGGTCGTCAGTTGATCCTCAAATAGGAATTGTGATCCAAAGCAGTGCAGTCTATAGGATAAGAATGAGAAACGTGTGCACAAGAAGTGCTCAACAGTTTTTTCTTCTCTTCTCCCATACTGTTCTCATTTTGCAATGTTCCAAATTTTCTTTCGGAACTTAAGATTACGGGGAGCAATGCCCCGTGAGAATGCCCATCAAGATGCCCAAAGTGTGTCTATCATAATTCAAGCAGGACTGGGATCTTTGCTGATTTATTGATCCACAGAAAATTTTTTATAGTCGACAAGAGATGAGGTTATCCCAAAGTTTTAGTCGTATCTCTATTCTCGTTCTAGTCGTTATGATACAAGAAGTACTCAAGGGTACACTACAAGGCATCCAGTTTTTCAAAATCAAACAATTCATAAAAATATGTATTTTAATTATGAATAAAATCAAATTTTTTTGGAGCACTTCAGGATTGGTATATTATAAATGCGCCCACTTTGCCAAAAACTATAGTAGGCATTTTTCATTTTTCGGGAATAATTTAGAAAAGTTCTGTGATAAAAGGCTTGATTGAATGTTTGTCATGCCGACAAAACAACATGGCAACATTCGTCCATTGTCTTGATGGAAAATAATGTTTTACTTCACCAAAATGTTATTGAAGACTTTTTTTAAAGACTCGTCATGATTTCACCCAGAATATAAAATGAGTCGTAACTATAGCTCGAGAATTAAATCTAAACAAAAGTGTTTTATTGTGTGCGGCAGAATCGAGGGGTTAGAATCATAAAATAAGCAAAATAACTGGAAATTTAAATATCTTCTGCTTTCAATAATGTGCTTTCTTTGACATTTCGTTAATACTCGTATGAATAGAACAAGGCAAATCGATTTTCATTTTATGCTTTTTTCTTTATGGTTTCGCTACCAAGGAAATAATCTTTTGTGTAGATCACAATCATAATTAAAGGCCATCCTATTGTATTATAACTTAAACATTTTTTTGTCTTCACTCTGTCATTGTTCTAGTCGTTTCTTTTTTTTTATCTTAATAACACTACTTAGCTTTGTTTACTAATGTCTCGGCAATTTATTATGTTAGTGATAATTATATCATTCACTGAATTAAACATGTGAACAAAAATGCAAAACGAGCAGAATGTACCTTAAGAAATTTATCCTTTTGGCTTATATAAAATGTTGACTATATATAAGAAATGAGAATTTACTATCTTTTTTGGAATGGTTTGTAATTAATTGCTTAAAGTGAAAACACAACTATACAATATATACAGGAAATCTAAAAATGGATTATTTGTTTTGGAATTGTAAAGCTGTTGAAACAACACTATATAGGATAAAATTTCGAAAATTATTTATTTGTTTTGGTAATAATCTAGATTCTCGAGTAAAAAAGCACCACATTACAAAAGTTTGTCTTTTAACATTGATATACAAAAATGTTATTTGGATACTGATATTATGTGTGCATACGTACGAGTATTACGAACACATATGAGTATATTGGTTTAGGGTATAAACATTTCGAATTTATCATTTGTTAGAGAGCTACTTCAAGTACTAAAAAGAGATGTTGTGCTAAGTAAAATATTTGATAATATTTTTATCAATATGTAGAGTGAGTTAGTTAAGGAGCAAATCTATAAAAAATAAATAATACAATTTCGATAAATTCCGTGTTCCAGTACCATTAATATTAAGAGATTTCAAAATTTGGTAAAATATTTGTTATATAAAAGTGTCATGAGGAACAATGTCTACGAGGATTATTGGATAAATAAAATCGTGTTAAAAGTTTTTTCAAAACGTACAAACTAGTTAAAATCAATTCAAAGGTTCTTTTTAAAAAACGTTTGAGTACTTTGAAATATTTTTAACCTTCAGGACAGTATCTTTCAGAATTATCTATCTTCAATACAAAAGTATGGTAAATGTATAATATGTCCTTCAAAATAATAATGTCGTGTATGCAATACGAGCATGTACATATGTATGTAGAATAGGGATACATCTAATTTCATGTCGGTCTTATTTATTAATAACTATATGTAGCTGTTGATGATGTGGCTCAAATGAAATAAAATAACCAATAATGTCAATTTTTGTATTATTTTTTACGATACATATACGAGCATGTAATATTCTTGAAATCGCATTAAAGACACTCACTCCAGTGTATGTACATAAAATATACCATATATAAGGATATTTTAAAGTGTGATATCAAATATTATTTTTTGTATGATTTTTCTCATCACACACATAAACACACAAGCGCACACCAGTTTTATCAATTTTATAAAACGAAAGAAAATAAAAATAAGTGAAAAACTTAAAATTTCCACTGAGATTTTCTTACTTATTATTCAGCTATATATAAAATACGTATACACGAACACATTTCAATTTTTCTTTCGTTTTATTTGTTTTGTCATTTTCACTTTTATTTATTTAAACGAGGAGTATACTTGTATTTTCACACCGAATTGAATAACGTTTGGCCGTTTTGAAATTTAATGCAACTCGTATAATTTATGAATTTGTTGGAACTCGTATAATTTATAAATGTAATGCCTTTGTGTGATCAAATTTCGAGTTTTCCAACCTAAAGACTTAAGTTGTCTAATTTTTTTTATACATTACTTTGGGTACTTTGGGGATACAATCAATCAATTAAAAAATGACGAAAATCAATGTTTCATGATAAAAATGTAAAATATTTACTTTTATTACATAATATAGCATACAATGTGGAATGATAAATTTTTAAAGTATATATATATATATATATATATATATATATATATATATATATATATATATATATATATATATATACATATACATATATATATATATATATATATATATAAACTTGTATTTTGGTATATGTATTTTCATTAATATTCAAATTTTTATGTTTTGTAGCACAAATAACGCAATGGGATTTAATATTTTATGGTACAAAACAACCGTCCCAACCAGATGATCCACTTCGAAATTATGATAAACCTGGTTTTAATGCTGGTTATGGTAGTGGACTTGAACACAATTCATTAGAATTTGGTTCTGAGACTGCCAGTGGACAATGGCGTGAAACACATCAGGTGAGTAATATTTATTATAATTAGAATTTAATTTTTATAAATAAAATAAAATAGAAATAAGTAACTGAATTATTAATTCAGTTTTCTTAAATAAATTTATCTAAGCTGTTATTACAATGATAATTTATTATTATGATACAGAGCAATTCAGTTATGAAAAAAATGGTCCGATTCTACGCTAGTAGGTTTTATTGTAATTAAATTTGAAAATATCCCTTCCAAATAATCAGCTCGTGACACTCCGTTTTCAAACAACGATATTTTTTATAATCTTTAAATAAACAATGTCTCACGTCGTATTGGTTGCTGTCGTACTAAAAGTACTTTTTAAAACGCTCTATTGATTTCATCAATTACACTTTGAGTTAACGTATGTGATGCAGAAGGTTCCGTTTTCGATAGTGTTAGAAGCAAGCTGAGCTACCAAGTGAGGATGCATTGAACTGGTCTAATGAATCAAAAATTAACTTTCCTCATTTGTTTGCGTCCTTTGGACATCATGTTTACCATCATGAAGAAATTGAATGAGTCCTCTTAGCTCTGTTCGACGTTCGGTTATTCGAATGTTAAATGTCAAATTCAAAACTAATCTTAATTAACCTTATTAATTTATTTACTATAATAGGTAATTTATTTACTAAAATAGGCCTCAGTTTCATCATTGGACTTGAAATTTTCGTTCCAACAAGCATTCTCTTGAAATCTGAAAAGAGGAAAAAGTCGCTGGGGCTAACTCTGGTTAATTGGTAGGCAAATCGAAGCCCAATTCATTCAATTTTGCCATCGTTTTCATCGATCTGTCACATGGTGCATTGTCTTGGTGAAACAATACTTTTTTCTTTTGGAACTGTGACCGTTTCTTTTCCGTTTCTCCGGATTCAATCGATCCCAAAAAGCACCGTAAAAGTCGCTGTTGATGGTGGTTCCTTTATGGAGATAGTCGATGAATATTATTCCGTTTGCAAAGATTCGGTTTGTCGTATGCTATCCACTCAGCTGACTGTTTTTTCGACTCGGGTGTGTAATTTTGAAGCCATGTCTCATCCATTGTCACATATCGACGATAGAACTCCATTTTATTGCGGTTTCACAGCGCCAAACACTCCTCTGAATCATCAATTCGTTGCATTTGGTCGACTGTGAGCTCATCGGGCACCCACTTTACACAGAGCTTTTGCATACCCAAATGTCCAAACACTACCATCTGATATCTTTATAATGTCAGCTAGCTCGTGCACCTTTAATTTGCGATCGTTCACAACCTATTTTTGGATTTTTTTTATGTTTTCTGGAATAACAGCCTCATTTGGGCATCCACTGCGCTCTGCATCATTTGTGCTGGTACTACCATGGAGCAGAGTTCGGATATCAAGCCATTATTCGATTTCCACTGTATTTTTTTTTCATCAAAAAGCAATGCTTTATTTAAACTTGAAAAACATTTTTTCCATTTTTTGAAAAACAAAAGTTGCTTCGGAATGCTATAACTCACGAATCAATAGCCATATGGTTGTCAAATTTATACGCACGTATCGTTTGAAGGCTAGTACTATATAAAAATCATATGAAAAAAAATTCTAGTAACGCCATCTATGTATCATCTTATGGACTTATTGAATGACCCTCTATTTTTTTTTTTTTTTTTTTTTTTTTTTTTTTTTTTTACGGTTTTTACAGGCCATTATTGGCCCGTACCGTGTCAACAATCTGACTCCATCGGTTTCGATCACGAGCCAACTCTTCAAACCGTTGTAGGCAGTTTGAAGATGCCAGATCGCTCTCTACGCCGTGGAGCCATCGTCGCCGACAGCGACCTCTTCGCCTACCGAAAGGCGGTTCTCCCTTAAAGGTTCGCTGTATCATTCGGTTCGGATCAGCACGCAGAACGTGTCCGAGCCAGCGTACTCGCTGTCCTTTAATTTCATGCACGATATCAGGAATTTGCATTAAATTCCTGATCTCGTGATTGAATAGAACTCGGTATGTGCCATCGACGTCGCGTTTTGGACCATATATCACACGCATGATTCTTCTCTCGAATGTTAGAAGCCATCTTTCGTACTCATCCGTCAAGGTCCAACTCTCACATCCATACATGACAACGGGTCTGATCAACACTCTGTACAGTTTCAGCTTATCCGTATTTGCAAGATATTTTGATTTCAGCAGTGGACGTAGCGGATACAAAGCCCGATTGCCAGCGGCAAGGCGGACTTTGATATCCTCGCCCACACTATTATCGTGAGTGATGAGAGATCCAAGATACTTGAATCTCATCACTCCTTCAAACGTGTGGTTACCACTACTGAAATCAATTGCGTCTTGGTCTCTAAAACCCGAGATTAGATATTTGGTTTTTGACTCGTTGATTTTGAGACCAACGGAAGCTGAACACTGTTCCAGTGGATCAAGTATCTCTTTCACTCCGTTGCCATTTAATCCAATCACACAGATATCATCTGCATAAGCAAGAAGTTGATTGGATTGTCGGAATAAGATGTTGTCCTGAGGTGTTTCACTTTTACGAAGGATGTATTCCAACATGAGATTAAAAAGTATCGGGGACAGCGCATCTCCTTGTCGAACACCAGTAGTGATTGCAAAAGTTCTCGATAGCCTGTTCTCAACTTTTACACAGCATTGTGACTGCGTTACTGTCATTTTACAGAGATGTACATATTTTTTCGGTATTCCTAAATATTCAAGCGCATACCATAATCTCTCTCGATTGATCGAGTCATAGGCTTGCTTGAAATCTAGGAATACCTGGTGTACATCGCGAGATGTTTCGTAGTACTTGGAAAGAATCATCCGCAGCGAAAAAACTTGATCAGTGACTGACCGATTTGGACGGAATCCTCCTTGGTAGTCACCGACAATTTCCTCCGCTAGAGGAGTAATTCTTCCCAAGATAATGTATGACAGTAACTTATATGCTGTGCAAAGGAGAGCTATACCGCGATAATTCTCGCATGAACCTCTATATTGAATAGAAATATCTGCATCCCGCCCATATAGTGCATGATTCATAACATGCTGCTCCACCTAGTCCTACCATTTATTTATAAGCGAAAGTTCTTTCTCAGATTCTTCTCGCACGTATTTTTACAGAACGTCACCATTCGTCGTAGGTGATTCTCTAAATAAATTCACGGTGCTTATTACATTAATAATTACTGGTCTAATTACAATATAAGTCACCTACCTTTATTAATACCCTATCATCCAGTGGAGTTTTCAACTAATATATCTTCACAATGAGCTTGTTTCTCTCACGATTCGCTCTCTCACAACGTCTTGGTAGGGCATTTCAGTTTCAACTTTTTTGTACACACCATCACTTACATCTATAGTTGAATATCATGAGCAAATCATAGCAATTGATTGATTCACTGGTTATAATTTGCCGATTTTCATTACACTGGCGCCATCCGTCATAAGAGAGACTATGTTAGTGTGGAAATTTAATTAATGCAGAGATAATTTCTGCTCTAATAATTCAAGGCACTTTTCTACTGGCACTGTGCCATTCACTCGAATGAAACCGAAACTCTCTGTTGTATTAAGTGTAAGTAATGAAATATATTTGCTGTGACATTTGTCTATCGTCATATACTTAAAATTAAATTATCATCCTATAAAATATTTTTTAGTTAATCCCGATTTCTGGATTGACAAAATACATTACCTGGTATTTATATTATAATGGTAAATATTTTAAGATTGAAGTTTTGGTTATACTCATCTCCTATACATTGATATAGTCGATTGCTATAAATTGTGTTAATCGTATTCTAGTCTGGAGGTGTGAAATACACAATCGTGCTGCCCAGTTCATAAATTATGCATACTAATAAAGCGATCGTTTGGCAGGTTACATCATCCTGTTAAAACATCATGTTTCTCAGATTCAATATCAAACAGGTCGCTTGTAGTGACTACACTATAGTTGCTATTGAATTTTGTCTGCCCAAAATCCGACAGTTTAACGTATTAATAGCTTTGCTAACTATCTTAACCTGTATAAGCGTGAAAAAACATAAATGTTATTAAAATGGCTTGTCGTATTACAGCCTCACGAACTTTTTGATGATACAGACTCGAATGAGCCTAAATACAGGCTCGAATGATGATCCTAACTGAGTATTATTATTGTGACACCAATAGCATGACATATTTAGTATATGTTGAGTCTGTCACCGTCACCAGCATCATAAGTTTGTTATATTTTTAATCATATACGAGTATTACTCCAAAATTGCACCTATGGAGTAACCTTCCTCTTATATAGAATAATTAATTATTTCCCATACACCTCCTCTCTGTCGTGTATTTCTTGTAGTTGTGTTTTATTCCTCATTATATAAGTGTCATTAGTGTTTCTTATTTTACGAATTTGTTTTATCGTTTTATGTTTTTTTAAGCGGCGAATTAAAAATAATAATTTTTAAGATTATACAGAAATATGATACATATACTTATCTTAATTATAGGTACATAAATATTTTGTATCGTTCCACATAATTCTTGTAGTTTGAATAATGTTGTTGTCAGATGAAAAACAACAACTGACTAAAAATATTTAAATTTTTTCTTATTGTTTGTTTATTTAATATCTTTGAAGTGAGAATATCTCAAGTAACATAAATAAGATATTAGCTTACAGTAACCATGTGGAGCTATCTGTCGCTGTTACAGAATGAAAACACTCGCTAATTTGTCGTGCGTTAGTAATTTGAAATAATTGTAAAGGAGTTTCCAATAAGAGGTTCCATTTGTATATTTAAGAAAACGAGTATTTTTTTAAGAAAAATCAATTAATGTTTATGTCATTGTAAAGTGGAAGGTATGCGCCATCTACATTTGAAAACAATATCAGCCAAATGGCTCGCACCATATCTTTTTCTTTAAATTTTCCACGACCAATTCGCACATTTGCGGCTGTGAGTACTCGATAACTTCACGAATTTCATATTTAATCTTGAATCGATTGTGGAGCATTGACAAAAACCTTATCGCTCATGTAGTCACAAAGAAAAAAGTCTAAAGATTGTTAATCACAAAATTTAGACGGCCAATTGTGATCACCTCTTTGAAAAATACCACAGTCAACCAATTGTTCTTGCAAAATTGTGAATCATTTCAATGCCTCTGAAGGACACAATCTGTGAAGATACACCGTTCATTGTGATCGACCGGTTTGAATTCTTGTCTTGACAAAACTTTAAAAGCCTTAAGATCTCGTTAAGTCTTAATGCAAAATTAACTGTCTCAACAGCTCACATTTTTCCACCAGTTTCACTATTGCAGGACGAGGTGTTTTTACGACGACCATAAAAATGCTTTAGTTTTGCGAAATGTGACTGCAAAATATTCACCATTTTTGTAAAAAATTTTAAAGTTGAGAGCTGTCCAAATATCAGGCTTTTCAAAATAAAATCTCTTATTGGAAAACCCTTTACATGTGGTAATTCATATGGTAATAACTAATTCAATTTGATCCCTCGTTTTGGCTCATTTAAAAAGGTTTGTCGTTGATTATATGCATTTCCAAAAATTTTTTTTATGTTATTTGTTGGCATATACCACTATCGATAAAGTAACGGTAAGTAGGTACTATCGATAAGTAGGTACTTAATTCCAGATCTATTATTTCGAAATTTCAGGATGAACTTTTTAAGGGCCTGTTTTGAACAACCATACAGATCTTAGTGAGAAAGTAATCAGGATATTCTACGCTTGATCAAGATGGTTCGATGCGTAGGAAATAGAGGAGTTTTAATGTAGTAGGGCTTTGACACTCCTCGGGACAACCTCCTAACCAAACATTTATATTGATATAAAAATCACTTTTAATGTTTTATATTGGCAGATTTTAGCAACATGACCTATCTTTCGATCATAATAAATAAATTCTTAGACAACAAAGAATAAATTTAATAGTAAGCCAAATAACTTTAATACTATAAGGGAAATCGTGGAAATATTAGTTTCGGAAAAGATTTCTAGATGGCATACCATACGTTTTAACGAGAATGCCAATAGATGGCGCACGAAGTAACTTTTTTAATGAAATGACATAATTACAAAAAAACAAATTTTTTATTATTTATTTACTATTATTTATAAATATAAGCCCATTCACTTCAATAATTTTCAATTTCAATTGTACAATTAAATTTTTTGTTTAGATTTTCAATTTTGGTTTCGTTTATTACTACGAATTATTATCGTTGAATATAAAAAACTGCAGTTAAAAAATGTAAACATTTTGTTCAACTTTTACTAGTGCCATCTTTTAATCTTCTCCGAAATTATATCATGTTGGCACATGATATCGAAGCGATTTCCCTTATAGTTATTATAAGTTATTTGTTGTAAGCACGTAAAATTGCTACGTACAAAAAATTGATAATATAATTAGTAGGCACATAAGGTACAAACCAGTGTAATAACTTAAATTGTCAGATGTTATGCGCGTAATGCAATTTAACCACACTATGTTACTCACAAAATAAAACAACAAATTTGCACTTGTATATTTAAATTCATTACATAAAATGCATTAATGATTTTATTATTATGAACAATTAAAATTAATTTATAATAATTATGTATATCTTTTATTAGAAAAAGGAATAGTAATTTATATTCCCAAAAATTAATATGATGAAATAATACTGTACTTATTGTGTACAATTATCGGCTGTGCTGACCTTACTCGATGAGATCCGTATTCAAAAGAAAGATTTTTGGACATATTGATAAATGTTATAATAGTACTTATTATGGTACTTATTATGTACTAGATTTAATACTTAACCATAATAACCCTTTCAGACGAGTGGTCACACAACACCTCCCTCCGTAGTCTTAAGATGGTACTCTTAAGTCTGAATGAGTTCAGAAATAAACTTAAATAAACTTAAACTATATATAAACCTAATTAAGGAAGTGAAATTTTAAACTATAATTCAATTGGTGTTTGCTTATTTTTAATATAAATTAAAGTAATTAATATAAAATAAAAAAAACTAAATGAAATCTTCAAATTAATTTTGATATTAAAACCGGATCATTCATCAAAATGTTTCAATCTATTATTATGTACAATCTTAGTTGAATTTCCGATTTTGATTGACGTATTTTCAGGTGAGATTATTTGTTGTACTTCGTAAGGCCCTAACCAGAACTTAGACAACTTTGAATGTCTACTTTCATTTTTCAAGAACACTAGATCGCCAACGTCATACTTTATAGATTTAGAGTTTTTGTCGTAGTAAGTCTTAGATTTTACATTAGATTGCAGTATATGATTTTTAGCGATTTCAAAAGATTGTTGCATTTTATATCTTAAATCAAAATAATAATCATCGTAATTATAAACGATATCACGAGAATGGGTAAGTGAACTAGGAATCTGTGGTTTGCAACCGAAAATTAGTTCGAACGGCATAAATTTCGTCGTACAATGTGGAGTTGTATTGTAACAAAATATAGCAAAAGGCACCCATGAATCCCAATCTAAAGAATCAGGGTGGCTATAGTGACGAAGAAAATCTATAAGAGTTTTATGAGATCTCTCCAGAGCTCCATTCGATTGTGGGTGATATGCGGTTGTATTTAGCTTTTTTATTTTGAATAACTTAGCTATTCGTGTAAATAAGTCACTCATGAAATTTGATCCCTGATCAGTAAGAATCGACGAAGGAATACCGAAAACACAAATAAAATTTTCTACAAATGCACGAGCGACTGTCTCAGTTTCCTGATTTTGAATAGGCACAGCTAACAAAAACGTTGGTTAAATCGTCTTGCATTGTAAGGATAAATTTATTATCATTATGAGACGTGTTTAATGGACCAACTATATCTAGAAATAGTTTTTCAAATGGTCGAGTGGAAGTAGTAGTGATTTTCATGGGCATTTTATTAGATAGACGAGACTTATTGATTTGGCAAGATTTGCAATTTTTAATTATTTTAGTGAGTTGACTTAGCATATTTGGGAATCTATAAAATTTACGTAACCTATTATATGTACGGTAAATACCTTGATGGCCTCCAGTTACACTATGATGAAATTCATTAATTACAGTTTCTATTTCAGATTGGTCAGTCAACTCAACAATATCTTTCTTAACGATAGATTCGTCGTTCTCTGACATTTGACCCTTATCATCAGTAATAGTTTGTCGTAATTTTTGTGCTCTGGTAAGAACATTGATATTAACCTTATCATTCAGTGATTCTATGTGGATCCGACTTAAGCAGTCAGCGTTCGTATTAAGTTTTCCGGCTTTGTGGATTATTTTAAATTGATACTCCTCTAGTTTAATTCGCCATCGAATAAGTTTTGAAGATGGATTTTTAATACTACATAACCAGACTAAAGGTTTATGGTCAGTTACAACAATAAATTCTCGACCATAAATGTAAGGACGAAAATGATTGACAGCCCAAACTACGGAAAGTAATTCTTTCTCAATAGCAGCGTAATTCTTTTCTGCTTTATTCAAAACGCGGCTAGCAAATGCAATCGGCATATCGACGTTTTCTATCTGTTGCGATAGTACGACACCTATAGCCATATCGCTTGCATCACAAGTGATTGTAAATTGTTTGGCGAAATCAGGTCGCGTTAAAATTGGTGAGGAACAGAGTGATTTTTTCAATCGGTTGAAACTTTCTTCACAAAATGCATCCCAATTAAAGGCAACATCTTTTTTTAAAAGTTGAATTAAAGGCTTTGCGATCTCGGAAAAGTTTGAAATAAACCAACGATAATATCCAGCGAAGCCTAAAAAGGATTTGACTTCTTTTACAGATTTAGGAACCGGATATTGGGTAACTACAATTATTTTCTTAGGATCTGGTTTGATTCCTTCTGATGTTATAATGTGACCCAAATAAGTAATTTCCTTCCGTAAGAACTGACATTTATTTGGATTAACTTTTAAATTATGTTGACGAAAGCAATCAAAAACTTCTCGTATTTTCGAGTTGTGGTCATTTAAATTACAGCCATAGACAACTACGTCGTCTAGGTAAACAAAACATTTAATACCATTAAGTCCACTTAGTACACAATTCATTAGCCGTTGAAAAGTCGCCGGTGCACCTTTCAAGCCAAATGGCATTCGTGTGAAATGGTAATGCCCAAAAGTGGTACTAAAAGCGGTTTTATTTCTATCTTCTTCATCTAATGGTACTTGATGGTAACCATCAGCTAAACTTATTGAGCTAAAGTAGGAACTTTTCCCAAGTTGATCCAGAATATCGGTGATATTCGGTAGAGGAAAACTGTCACCTATCGTAACGTCGTTTAATTTTCTATAATCGACTACGATGCGCCATTTTTTCTCGTCCGTATCCGATTTTTTCGGAATAACCAACAGAGAAAAATTCCATGGAGATTTGCTGGGCTCGATTACGTTACTTTTTAACATTTTCGAAATTTGTGAGTTAATTTCAGATCTTTGAGATTGAGGTAAACGATACGGTCGTACATTAATAGTAAAATAATACTACTATTTGAAAGAGTTGGAATTTTATGTGTAATAGTGTCAGTAACCGTTAAAATATCACCAGGTAATAGAAAAATATCGTTATAATCTCGACATATTTTCAGAATGGAAGATTTTTCTTCGGAATAGTGTTTTCTAAAACTTCTAACCGATTGGCTAGGTAATCACTGTATGATTCAATTTGAAATATCTCATAATTTTCCAAAGGAAGCAAGTTAAGATCAATGGGTGTAAACGCGTATGGTTCATCTGTGGTATTTACAATACTTAAGGTCATTAAATTATTTTCTTTTTTGATTAAAGAATTCCCGATATAAATTCCAGGTGCTATTTCTTTCGAACAGCATAAATATTCTTTGTTGTTGCTGTAACTGGAATTAATTTGAACTAACTTTTCAGATCTAGGTGGAATAATATTCGAAGGTGCGGAGCATAATTTTAAACAGAACATATCCCCCTCAAATGGAATTTTAATAGAATTATTTTGAAAATCTAACTGACATTTAAATTTGGAGAGAAAATCTTTCCCCAAGATACCACAGCCTGGTATTGGAAAGTCATCCTTTATGATGTGAAATTGATGAGAGATTTGATGTGATGCGGATAATTCAATTTGTACATCACACATAGCTAAGGTTTGTATGAGATCGTTGGATATACCTTTCAAAGAGCATTTTAAATTAGGATAGCATATGGTATCGCGTTTAATAAAACTTTTTTTTATAAGGCTTATGTCAGCTCCCGTGTCAACTAAAAGAAATAGTGGATTAGTATTGGCAATATCTAGTTTTAGTTTGACATATTTTTTATTGACATTTGAATTTGTTATAAGAATCGATTCAACAATTGTGATAGAATGATTTAAAGGGTATTTATTTTTATTTATTATGTTTTCATCGGGACACGATTTTAGATGTCTTGAACTCGGCAAGTCGTGTCGTTCTTGTTGAGTTCTTGATAGTTTTCCTGTTTATCAGTTGTACTGTACAGATTTTTATTGGCATTAGCTATTCTGCGTTTGAAGCAGTTATTGATTCGATGACCAGGATTTTTACAATAAGTACACACATAAACTGGCTTTACCGTATGATTAGGTAGATTCGAAGGGACGTTTTGGCCTTTAAAAGAGACATTAGGCTGTCGAAATGGTGTGGAATTTGTGAAGTTAGGTGTCTGCAAACCTTGTGCTTTCGGAAAACTGTAAGTATTAGAATGATAAGATTGTTGCTGTCTAGGGTTCCGAAGGTAACATGAAGACGCTGTATGACCCAATTTGAAACACAACTGACACTTAATCTGTTGTCGAGAAGATGATATAGAGTTAGTTTTTTGTTTGTGGAGCTTGCAAGGTAATTCTTCTTCACACGCCTTAGTTACTGAGTCCTTGAAGTTATCAAATCGGCAGGCTTTGACTATTAATTTTATGTTTTCATGGAGACCCTCTTGGAACGCACGTAAGGCAGTTTTAGAGTTGATACTTTTAATCACTTTAGCAGCATCATTTCCTTCAGTTCGTATGCATGCTTCATTTAATTTGGATAAAAGTTCTTGAATTCGACGAGCATAATCTTTAACGCATTCGTCTCGTTTTTGATAAATGTTGACGAGTTCTAATTGTAAGTGTTCACTTGAGTATAATTCAGAAAACTCGTTATTTAGGTCGATTTTTAATTCATCCCATGTAGAATATTCATTATATTTAAAAGTTTGCTCGAAAGCGATGTCTATTATTTTAGACTTCAATAAACTTATAAAACTAGGAATATCTTTAGCGGAAACAACTTTATTAACTGATTCACAACAAGCAAGAAAATGTTGTAGCTTAGAGGAATCACCATCAAAACTAGGAATTAATTTTATCGCGTTATCTAATTTAAACGACATTGTAGTGGAATAATCGTCTTCGTGTTTGTTTAGTGAAGTTTGTGGTACTTTAGAATATTCGGTTAAAGTACCCGGATTCAATTGTTCGGATGTTTTCAGATCTTGATCAATTTGATTGATATCAGTTTTGATTTCTCGTTTATTTTTACAATCTGATCTTAACCGCGCACGCGAACTTTCGCTCATTAATTTAAAATTTTTATATAGTTTTAGGAAGTAGTACAGGGTACGGTTACACTGATAAGCAAACGATAGAATTATAAATTAAAAATTCACTAACCTTTACACAAAAAAATTTTTTTTTTTTTTTTTTGTTTCTTGTTGTTGTCCAATCTCCGAAATGTTGATAGTTGAGTTAAATTAGATGTGTAATATGATGAATGATGTTAATTTAGTTTCAGTTTGATGACTATATGATACGCAATGTTGATAATATTGTTTTTGATTTCCAAGTATGTTGGTTGTCTCAAGCGTTGTTATATGGTTCCAAGTAATGTTAAGATGTTCCGAAATGATCCGCAGTAATCAAAATTATAAGCAATATATATAAATAAATAAATAAATAAATAAATAAAATTGTTTATATCGCTGGATTTTAAATACTGTAGATAGTAACTGTAGAAGTTCAGCAGGATTAATATAGTTTTCAGCTTGGTATTTTACAACGTGTTTGTTTAATTGCGAGCATAGGTCAGCACAAAAAAAAATTAATTTCAAACCGGTATTTTCGAATTTGTAAAGTAAAAAAAAAATATCAATTGTTCAAATATTTCGTATGAATGAAATTTAAGTTTTATTATTGTTTATGAGTGAAGTACTTAATGGTGGGTTATAGAATTATTCATTGCACAAACACAAATTTTTTATTTTGGTACAGAATCCTTTGGCATTTTTAGACCGTGGGATCCCTCCGCTGCCACCAATTTGTTATGCGCGTAATGCAATTTAACCACACTATGTTACTCACAAAATAAAACAACAAATTTGCACTTGTATATTTAAATTCATTACATAAAATGCATTAATGATTTTATTATTATGAACAATTAAAATTAATTTATAATAATTATGTATATCTTTTATTAGAAAAAGGAATAGTAATTTATATTCCCAAAAATTAATATGATGAAATAATACTGTACTATTGTGTACAATTATCGGCTGTGCTGACCTTACTCGATGAGATCCGTATTCAAAAGAAAGATTTTTGGACATATTGATAAATGTTATAATAGTACTTATTATGGTACTTATTATGTACTAGATTTAATACTTAACCATAATAACCCTTTCAGACGAGTGGTCATACAACTCAGATCCATCTAGAGGAATAAAATTCTTAAAATTTACAGTTTATGATAAGGTACAAATTGACATTTAATGAAGCTGTGATTATAAAAATAGCTTACCAAACCTCATTGATGATGTCACTTTTTCAAATACACAAACACTCACCATTGTACAGCATAAAGTTCTACAGTATACAGTCTAACTATTGGTTGAGCCATTATTATCCAAATTATCGGATTGGCAGAAATAGTCTAGTTCATTCACCGCTCGTTTGATTTCCAGATCTAATCTAAAATAGAAAATAATATTATTTTAACCATAACCTATCTCAAATGGAATACGATAATTTATAATACAGCACAACATCTTCCCATCTTTCTAGTAGTATACGAATATTTTGTCAAAGGACAAATCTTTTGAGGTTATTCAAGAGTCGATATTAGGCATCTTCTTAAATCTAGAAGTGGCGCTTGCTCGGCAATCGGTTTTAATGCCTTTACACGCTTGTAAACTGATGTGTGATTAACTACTAATAAAAGACAAGTTTATTTTGTGTCTGACGTTAAAACGTTTTTAGAATCAACTATACACTTTCTACAGGATCAATAGATATAATAGCATTTCAAACGAGGACAAGTGGACACACTGTATATAGCTTATCGAAAAAGCTTTATTATAATAGTTAATTATATATTTTCAAACATAATAACCAACATTTAAAATTATGTAATGGAAATAATAAAATAGATTAACCACACAATCTTGCAATAAAATCATTGATATTACAACTATTTTGATTTAATATCAACTCAGTTGGATAGCTCATAATAGATAATAAAATGGTAATTATATTTCCCAATACATATATTGTCATACATGTCTAATATTTGTAATATAATTTTATTATTATTTTCAATGACTGATTGTCTGTAAATATATTCGATTTAGATTGTGAGAGATATAAAATCTTACATAACTATATATTATAGATGTCTTTATGTATATGCACATCTACATTAGATATGTGTTCATTTAGTAAAAGGGAGTATAAGTAGAATGTATATATTTATATCTAGGAATGCTAGGAAGAAGAGACACTAATGTTTATAAACAGTCACGCTCCACTTTTGGTACACATAATATAATCTGATGGGTTTTATCGAGACAAAACTGCAACCGAAAGTGGAAAAAATGATGTATTTTGTGATCGATCATGATCTCAAAGTGAGAAGAACATTCTTTCTTCATAAAAACATCAATTTGGACACATGGACACATCCACGTAAAACATCTCGATGCCAAATTGACCATGTATTAATTTGAAAACGGCGGGCTCACAGGCAGTGACATTTCGTTGTTTCAAAGCTATACGATTGAAAGTTATATACAAGTCAGAGAGGGTACGGTAATGCATCGGGATTCTCCTGTTAAGGTCTGATAAATAAAGAGCCACAACGAAAATAAAAATATCTTGTCATCAATAATATTTTGCGATCTAATTATCAGTCTGATGAAGTGAACACAGTCTGAGCGGTATTGAAAACATCGGTTGTCGGTACCGCCCAGAAAATTGGATTTTCGGTCCGATATCGAAAATTCCGATTCGATGCGAATTTTCCTATTATGCAATTGTTGGGTCAAATGTCAGCATGAAGTTAGTAATTATGATTTTTGTAATTTACTTGAAATTACTAAATAGCAGTTTACTAAATAGCAGTCGGATTTTGATATACGATTTTCGAAAAATCCGATTTCGTTTTGTTTTTTTACTTTCATAATAGCGCATTTTTCGATATCGGATTTACATAATAGCGAAATCCGCTTTCGGATACGATATCGAATTTTTCATAATAGCCTCCCTGATGCGGACACAATTATACAGCGATATTTAAAGTGAGAGTCACCTTTTGGTAGGCGGACGAAGATGTCGCTGTCGGTGACGCCTGCTCTAGAAAGCAATAGCGTAGAAAGCAAACTGGCATTTTATAATTTTTGACACCAATATGAACAGCTGGCTTGTGATCGAAACCAATTAAATCGTATGATGAATTAAAGGTTTTACTAACATAATTATTACCTGCTATATTAATGCTTTAAGTCTGACATTGTTGTGTCTGACATTATTGAAAAACGTGCCATCATTAAATCGAGAAAAATACATTTTTAAACTTTTTTGTACATACGTATAGCCTTAATTGAATCCTGCTGTTATTATGATTACATATTTGAATTATAATTTGGAAAGTGTAATACATATTTAGATTTATTCAGTTAAAAATAAATAATATTTTTAACTATATATTCTTTAAGTTCACAAGAAAAATCCAATAGATCTCTTTTCTAAACCACTTCAGCTGGCTAATAAAAAACTGTTGATTATTCCTGCTTATTTGTAACCATCCATAGTTTGTTGTCTTTATGCTGCTCTCCGTGTGCATTCGTTGAGATAATATTCACCTCTGGTGACCGAGCTTGCTTGTGTGTGTTGTGTATTTGTAAAGCTACTCGGAGTATCACCTAGCCTGTTTGTTTGTTTTTCTCTCTACCATCTGTATCGATGATCGTATATATTCACAAATTATGCTGGATCATCTGTACATTGCATCATGTCAACCAATTGTATGTCTAGGAAGATGGGTTAGCGCATAAGTGCTGCACTTCAACCCAGTTCAGTTTCCTTTGGTCTCAACATCATTCACACACATCCCATTGGAGCTCATTTACAATGGGATGAGAAGCATGGAGCAGACTATAGTAAAAAAAATTTACAAATATGTTTAAACTATCGATAATGTCATAGTATTCAAATAACTTATAATAACTATAAGGGAAATCGCGTCGATATCATGTGCCAACATGATATAATTCCGGAGAAGATTAAAAGATGGCACAAGTAGTAGTAGAACGAAATGTTTCCATTTTTAACTGCAGTTTTATATTCAACGAAACCAAAAATTTAAAATCTAAAAAAAATTAAATTTTATAATCGAAATTGAAATTTTTTGAAGTAAATGGGCTTATATTTATAAATAATAATAAATAAAAAAAACAAAATTTGTTTTTTTCTAAATTATGTCATTTCATTAAAAAATTACATCGCGTGCCATCTATTGTTCTCGTTAAAACGTATTTGTATGCCATCTAGAAATCTTCTCCGAAACTTATATTTAACGAAATCTTGCTGTCGTTGGAATTTATTATGAACATTGACACGATTTTCCTTACAATATTATAAGTTATTTGATTGTAGCACGTCATTCAAGAAATTTTGATTTAAACGTCTCGGCAGATCTCAAACTCCTAAAAGTAAATGGAACAGTATTCCATAGAAAATATTTCTACCAAAACTGAGAAATGTAAAGAACCTGACAAATTTAAAGCAGGGAAAAGATAATCACTTTTTGAATAGATAATTTGGTTCTTTTGTTTTGAGTAGCTTCCCAATAAAAGCGGAAACCCGAGTTTAACTACAAAAAATAACAAGCAAGGTGAAATATGGTTAAATTTCTTAGTTCCAAAAATAAATACCTGCTTCTAAATAGATACCTGCTGTCATAAGCTGGCTTGCTCGCAACTTCTGGTTCAAACTAAACATTAAAAAATGGAAGAGGTGTTTTGTCATGATTAATTATATATTTCTATGCTTTGCCAGATCTTTGATTATTTTTCAGCTGGGAATTGGGAACCGATCATCTTTATCAAAACTCCTCACTAAAAGTAGCTCGATTAGTTCTGTAAATTTTGTGCGAATAATGGTATTGAAACCGTCTGGATTGAACAATAGACTAATTAAGTTTACGTAAAGCTGGATAGTTATTATAACTACAAGGAGAGTTAGGGGTTGATTTGGACGACCAGTTTCAATAAATAAATCTCTATTTAATATAGAGAAAGATGTAATTTATAAAATCGAAATGTTGCTGCATTTATAGTCGTTCTTAAAACTTTCCAAACAATATACCCCTAGATTAAGGTTTATGTGCGTGTCTGGCGTATAATTAAATTTCTACCCCGAATTCCTGTCCATGACACATTAATTCACCGCACGTGCTATAAGTTAGAATAAAACTCGTATTTATATACATTAAACACAAGTGTATTAAAATATAATATATACCCAAGGTCCCAAGCATACATATTGATATTTATTATTTGTTTTCCGTTCAATTGGAAAATGAAAATATAGATATTTCCAAATTACAACTAAATTATAGATGATAACGTATTTCATTCGTATATTTATTTAATTTTGATTAAAAAAAAATCCATAACATAAATATTCAGGAACACCGAGCAGTACCTTTTATATATATATAGAAGGAAGAGGGTTCCATCGTTAATGTCGGTGACATCTGATATAAGAGTATCAAATACATGGATACCCCAACTGTGTTACAATTTTATGCTTCAATGAATATGGCAAAAACTAAAATTGTTTCCCTTCTTAGGGTTAATATTTGTGCAAAAAAAAATTAAATATAACAGCCCTAAAATATTTAATAATCCCTTCGAAATTGATCTTCATGATTTTCCTTTGTATATTCTCCCTATGCTAAAGAAAATTCATTTTTCTTTATATTGTGTATACATTTTGCCACTTTACTGCAATGTACACGAATATCACCGTTAATATTAAAAGAAAAAAAAAATATCAAACTGAAACATACAGATGTACCAATATAATATTCTTAAGATTATTCATTTCGTAAATGAAAATATAAAAATATCTGCATTCTTTATATTTTCATGAGGGTTACGAATATATTTAGAGGGATGAATATTTGTAATATGTAGGTACCTATAGAAAGCAATAAGAATAAAGGCGAGATAAAGCATTTTTTCTTGGTCGTTTAAGCGGTAGCTATTTGTTGCTTTAGCGTGAGGGAGAACAGATGGATATGACAAATGATTATTGTATCGGTTTATAATGTGTATACTTAAGGCGCATAATATGATGGGTGTTGGTTTAAATTTAATAAGTTCTTAGCTGAAAATGATAACTGTAATAATTGTGCATTGTGTGTGCCAAATTTGTGCGCATGGTTATTTGTTCGATCATCTTATCGCTAAATTTTGGTTGGATTGTAACTCGAACAAAAATATTTCCCAAGATTATTCTCAATAATCTAAATCCAAACCGATGTTGTATTGCGTCAGAAAATGGAATTTTAATTATTTAAAATGAAAATTCGATTTTAAACGATTTAAACTAAAAATCAATTCAATTTGATTTTCCTGTGGGGTTCGCACTTCAATCGAAAATACTTTATTTTTATGATTTATTCTAAAATATATAATTGATTGATTTCAGCTACCCTTTTGATTTTTGAAACGATAACATCATGGCGCTGTTTATCCGGACTAAGATATTTCGAAATAAAATATTTTTTTCACACTTTCTACCACACGAGAAGTTTTCAAGAATCTTCGGGCATGCGATATGCGATTACATTTTCTCTGAACCAATTAGAGATATCGTTATTCATTAATTATTATTATTTCTATCTTCACTCATTATTTGATGAAGTTCTTTATAATTACATACTTACTGCATTAATTATTATAGTTTCATATTATTTCACGAGCTTTCTTGTTGAAGTTATGCCTAAAGAATGGAAAGTGGCCGCATTATGCTCTTTATTCAAGAAGGGTGATCGGTTGAAATGTGGGAATTATCCGGTATAGCGTTCCTTTACACAGCATATGCAAGTTACTGTCGTACATTTTCTTAGTAAGAATTATAGTCCTTTGGCGGACGAAATTATCGGTGACTACCAAAGAGGTTTCTGGCCAAATCGGTCAGTCACTGATCAAGTTTTTTCGCTACGGCTAATTCTTTCCAAGTACGACACAAATCGCGATGTATACCAGGTATTCTTAGATTTCAAGCAAGCCTATATGCAGTCACAATGCTGTGTAAACGTAGCTATCGAGAACTTTTACAATTACTTCTGGTATTCGACAAGGAGATGCGCTTCTCCCGATACTTTTTAATCCGATGTTGGAATCCTTCGTAAAAGTAAAACACCCCAATACAATATTTTAATCCGACAATCCAACCACCGTTTTGTATATGCAGATGATATCTGTGTGATTGGATTAAATGGCAACGGAGTGAAAGAGATGCATGATCCACTGAAACCGTGTTCAGCTTCCGTTGGTCTCAAAATCAATGAGACCAAAAACCAAATGTCTCGTCTCTGGTTTTCGATGAAGTCGATATGGGTCAACAATAGCTTGTAAAACTCGTAAAAAAACGTTTTTTGTAAAAAAGTTGTGTACTGTTTATATCTTGTTCCAACATCTTGTAAACAATTTCGTTACAAACATATTTGAGTTAATAATCTGCGAATCATTTCTGTAGTAATAATATTCTTTCTAGTATAGTATTAACCCTCCAATATTTTGTATTCGGAAAAATATTAATGTGTATAATAATCGAATAATAATTATCATTTCTTGTATAGTTTCTTCTATAACTCCCCATTATAACCATTTTTAGTCACAAAATGATATTTCTGATTATTACTTAACACAACTAAATGGGTATGTTTGGGGTTTATAACTATAGATACAAATATCCCCTTTGAAAATCATATTTTATTATTAGTGAGGATAAATTGTAGTCGTTGACACCCTCGACTTTAGATAGATGATTATTAGGAGTAACTATCTAGATTTTTTGCCTTTTAACTTTAATAGAGTTAATTTACGTAGAAATGTCATAATTGTTTGAACTTAAGTTCTTAAACTTTAATGCTGTTCGTTTTTCAAATAAGCAGCACGATTTGACCAGCCGTATCTAACCGAATCGTATCTCTACTTAAATTAATGAGAAACATGTCAATCAAAATGTATTTAAAAATCTATAATTTTTCAACAGTGTTGTTTACAGTCTTATAATTTATTTAATAGCAATAGTCCTTCTAATTTTCTTTATTGAATCTCACCTGCTCCATTGTTCAAATCGTTGTAGTTTCTCCTTTTATTTTTTAAAAGAAAGGTGTTTTCAAAGGAATACCACACCATTTAAAGGAATTGTTCCTGTTATTCGACATTTTTGTACAGATTAATTCTTCCGTTTGCTCTACAGATTCACTTGTAGTAACATATCTACAGTACATTTTGAGCATATGTATATAAAATCATATTCATTTGCCTCTTCATCCAAGTAACTCCTTTTTACACTTTCATATATTGACACTTTCATAACTCTCCTTCTCCCGCCATTCATTCCAACACCCACTCGATTGTCATTCACACTAGCATCTATATACACTTCCAAATAAGCAAAAAATTTTGCTTGCATCTTGCAAAATTCTTAACTGATAACTCTTTTGTCTCCAAAATTCAATTGCATTTCACCAAATTTGCAAGAGGAACTGCTGGCACTACTTTTTGGATCTCGTCAAATACGTTCATATTCTCCCAAATCAAACGGGTTCTTTCAGTTTTCCTAAAGTCGGTTCCTGCTTTCAATCTGGCTCTTACTTCATTCACTAACGCGTTATCTTTCAAAATCATTCCCACAGTTTCACAGTTTGGCGATCGTCTCTCTCTCTTATAGTTGAGAGGTGAATCACCTATTTCAGACCATAGGGTGTGTATTGTGATTGAATTAATTCGCCCCAATACAACTCTAGAACTTGCATTTTCAACTTTCATTATCACGTTAAACTCAGCCTTAACACCATACATGCACAGTAATGCTAATACGTAATTTTGGAGGACACTAACGCCTTTCGTAACATGTCAGTCACAACAGAATGAGCTCCTCATTTCGGTTTACTCACCCTTTTCAGCATTCAGTCGACCCTTACAATTATCAGTTAATTTCTCTATGTACGCTTAAACTTTGATCTATACAGATCTCACATATTCAATACTTCCATTATACATTTGCACATCAATTTTTGTCGCGTTCGAAAAACCATACAACAACATTTGCTCGTAACGTCACCTGAATTAGTGAATTTATTAATAGAATTATTTGGTCTTGGTAATGAATATCTTGTTCAACTTCAAACGACACCATTTTGTCGGGATGATAGGTGTATGTTTCTGATAATAAAAATGTCATCATAGAAATATACTGTCGGGATGGTTTTTAAAAGTGTCGTGATATCTTTTGTTTTGGGATGATATCAATTGTTTTGAGGTTAGGCAAATTTTCTTAGAAACTGTCAAAAGATAGTTTTCGTACTAAAACTTGGTATTGCAAAAAATTCTCATCTTTCAGTTTTCAGCAAAAATAGAGTTTCTCCTTAATATTTTTTGGAAGTTATAAAAGTTAAAGATATTTTTATCACGATGATTACTGGCAAATGGCCCAGTAGCAAAAGCTTTGTTGGCAGGGGCCGAAAGCTCAGAATAATGGGTACGGTTCTATTACCATCTATTTTTTTATGTCAACGCTATAGTTGGCGTGAAACAATGCAATTTCCAGATGGTCTAAAATATATTGTTAATATAAGAAACACAAATAAAATAAACAAGCTATTGTTAAAAAAAATATGGGGAAATTTTGTGTCCTTGTAATTGTATTATTGCCTATTGAATATAAACGTTACTGCTCGTAGAGGAAGTTACCTCGGAAATATAAACACCCAAGTACAAGTTGAGTCTCGAAGACTTACTTTAAATTTGATCTAACTCATTTTAAAACCTTGCTCTTCACAACAATGGAAGTAAGATGTAAAGAACGATCTAGTATTTCGTGATCGAAACCGTTAGAGTCAAACTGTTCGCACATACCAAAACCAGTCGAAGTAATTGAGAAATGATATCTGAGAAAAACTCAAAATCTTCTGAAATTGTACCTTTAAATTTTGAACACACTGTAGATTATTTGATATTGTTACGATTTTGCGGTTTATCTTATAGTTATTTTCGGTTCGATTACTAGATAGTGAATTATAAAACTCAAAAACTATAATTTTTACACTTAGTTTATTTAACACTAAAATTCTCAATGGTTATCACACTTATTTTTCATAATTTTTATGATTATCACACTTATATTTCATAATTGTCATAACCGTCCCGCAACTCAAATGATTCTATATGCGACGTTAATCCTTGGAGAAACCATCAACCGTTTACATGTCTACATTTCGCAAACTTTCGTTTATTCTTCAGTGGTTGTATTTCGTTGGCCTCCGCCCTTTAAGTTCGTTTTTTATTTTTATTTTATTCATTTCTGTTAACATTTGGTTACAGCCCGGTAAACTACAAGTTTATTATTTGCCTATAGATTCGGAAATGTATAAAATCATTAGTCGACACAAAAAGTCACTAATCGATAAGTAAGTCAGTCAAGAGGATATGGGAAAAGCAGGACAATACCACTCCGTTTGACTTTGACTATGTAGGGGAAGTCACTTAAACTAAAAACGGCAATATACCACTGACTTTATTTATGTTTATGTCAGTCATTTAGTCGTACAAATAGAATGAGAATTGTCGACTTCCATGGCCAACCAATTTTCGACATTCAGGTCATTTATGAATCATTCAGACGATTATATATTTTGAACAATAACACATTTATTTAATTAAAATATTCTGTATTTCTAAAATTAATTTTACAATTATTATAACTATTTAAAAACTTAATTATTTATAACAATTAAAGAATTACAGTATTAATAAATATGAATCGATGCACCATGTGAAGCATTTTCTGATGAATCCTGTGAATATTTGTTAAAAGCCTGCAATTATGTTGAAATATTTTTACAAAATCATTTTTCTGGTACCAAAACCAAATATTATTTAAAATAATAATATTATTAGATAATAGATAAACAATAAACTAATTCATGTATACAATTTTTAGCATCACCGTCAATTTGACGCGATTGGTTTAAAACACTTGAATTAACACTTCTTTCTGATTCACTAATTTTTCACTTTCAAGCGATAAAATCCATTTTCTTTATTAATTTCCTCGTAGTCTCAAACACATCTACTTGATAAACAACAAGCACATGATCTTTAATTTGTTCAGTTAATTTAAAACTAAGCCAAATGTTTGATGGCAAACCACGGACTTATCTTGTTCCCCTAATTATTGGACGGAGTCAAAGCCATTCAACTAATGTTGGCGTTTATACTAGTCAAATACTAGATTTTCAAAACAATTTTCTTAACTTGATCTAAACAGTCAATAATGTAAGTAATAAGATCGAATGTTTGTTGAGCGATTCACTTTTACGTTATTGTTAGATCTACGGGATACAAGTCTGTTGGAACTCTCACTTAAATGTCGTAATACTATGAGATGGAGACTTTATTTCTATTATTTATGGTAATTAGCATTTACATCTGAAATATAAAGTGCGGTTTAATAGATTACCGCCACTTGAAAAATTTCATGAAATAATATCATTTTGTGTTATTTCTTACCATTATTTTTTATTTTAAAAAACAATAGTAACATATAATTTCTAATATTTAGTGAAACTGCTATTATTCTGAAAAACTTCAAAAATATGATCCTTAAGTGAGTCATACAATGACTTTAAATAATTAAGTGAAATTTCTGCCCATGCCGCTTTAATCCCTAGAAACAGCTCTTCTTTAGGATCATACTACTTCCCTCCTTCCTATACCCAAACATTTTGTATTATGTTTAAGTCCGGCGAATATGGTGGCCACGGCAATAGTTGAACTTTTTGGCTTATGATGTACGACTTTATTACACGAGTTGTGTGTATTGGCGCGTTATCTTGTTGGAAAATCCACGAGAGTGGTGTAAAAAAGTCATAGATTTTAGGAAAAACAGATTCCAGTAACGTCTTGTAACTGTTTCCGGTCATTTTTGGACTTTGAAACACTATATCGATTGTGCCATAATAAAATATAGAATCCCAAACCATTACGCCTCCTTCTCTACTATGATGGCGATTTAAAAACACTTCCTCTTTTCTTAGGTTGTGAAAATAGTAATTATACCCATCTGGTCCATCCAAGTTGAATTCTTTTCATCAGTCATTAACATTTTGACCTTGCATCACATTCCAAGTCATTGCGAATTCTAATCGTGTCTGCTTCCGTTCATCATTCAGTGGTGGTTTTTTCTTTAACTTGAGACGCTTCAGATGTTTTTCTCTTAAAATAGCACGGCGGACAGTCGATTTACTAGCATTAACATCAGCTTGAAAGGCAATTTTTGTTGTATAAAGTGCCGAATTTGAAGCTAATCTAACTATTTTTCGTTTATCCTGAGGTGTAAGTGCCGTTGAAACTCTTCCTTTATAATTACTTCCATAAGATTTTGTATCCTTCAAATAATAATCATTTAGGATGGCTTCATAACCTCGTCCGATCCTACGACCTATAGCACGGCCTGAAAGCCCTTCCTGGTGATTGACATCTATTTTGGCCCTTTCTGATAAAGTCAAACACTTTTTTTTACCCATTGATTAAAAACTGAATAATAATAATACTTAACTTCACTTTCAAGTTTTTCAAAAGTGAACTATTAAGATTCATGAACAACGACAATATGTTTGGTGACGGTAATCAAATGAACCGCAATAAAGTCATGAATTTCTGACTCATTTTTCAAAACATGACAAAAAACATAGTTATATTAATATCTGCGACTTTTGCTTTTTGCTATTAAGTATAATCTTTCTTTTTCCATTTTACAATTTTTTCTATCTCACACGCACTGGCTCAAAATTGACTTTTGCTTCTCAGAATTAAGTGGCGGTAATTTATTGAACTAAATTATTTAACTCAAGTCAAATAAGGAATTGACGGCATTGTCAGTCCTAAGATAAACATTTCTAAATATATTTGGACTTGTAGTTTACCGGAAGGGTAACAATTCAACTTTTGCAATACTTTTAAAGTTTGTTTTAATTTTTGCAGATGTCACTGTGATCGTCAAATTCAAACTATTATCCGGTTCGATCACAGGGTTGTGAATATAACTACAACTACTAAAATATTCTCACTTTTTACAATAAAATTCCACGAATAATTCACAATTAATTATTGTTACAATTATTTTTTACAATAATTCACGACTATCCCTTTCCAAAATTCAAAACTGAACTATTTCGTAACCCAAATATCTACACTTATGTATATAAACAACGTAAATCCTTGTTGCATGTCTACACTCCTCGAAGTTTCTTTTATTCTTTATTCGTCGTATTTTGTTCGCTCCGCCCATTGAGTTAATTATTTATTTGTAATGTCTGTAAACATTTGGTTACAGGATAACCCCGTAATTTTTGCAATCATTTTGAACTTCGTTTTAATTCTCACAGATGTCACTGTGATTCGTCAAACAATATATTTTAATAATAACATTTTGTTTTTGTTTAATTTCAGGTTGGCGAAAGTCTAGATATCCAAAGATCAACAACAAATGAATCCTCTGGATCAATATGCTTACATTCCTCACCCGATAATAAATGCTTAGGTTTGTGTTTTTTTATAATTTTAGTTATTTATTTCTATAATAGTCTTAATATAAATATGAAAAACAAAATCTATAATCAAAAAATATTTAATAATAATAATATAAAAATTAATAATAAAAATTTTCGTAATAATAATAATATTCATAATAATAATAATAATAATAAAAGTGATATAAATATTTATAATAATAACAATCATTATCATCATCATAATTTTCATCGTATTCATCAAAATCATCATCATTATTGTTATACAATTTTTAATCATTATAAAATAAATAAATTTTATCATAAACTATTACTACTATTATTATTACAATATAAACAATGTGATAATAATAATAATTCAATATCAACATAGTAAATATATAAACATTAGTTAATTTTTTTTTTATATAAATCTAAAAAATATTATGTATATAAATATATTATATGTATCTGGGTAGTATGTCCTCGCTTCTCGTCAAAACTACACTCACAACTCATTAATGCATCCAGGGAGTAAAATCTCACCATAAAATAGTCATATTTGTGTTACGTATGTGAATATTTTGTTTTTATTGATGTAAATGGATGGTGCAAATAAAAATATATTCAAATGATATATATAAATAATTCTAATAAATATAAAATTTATTATTTATTTTATTATTATTTAGTTTTTTAATTAGTTTAAATATTCACAATAAAACAAAACTTAAACCATATATAGAGTTATTTAAAAACAATTTTTTTTTTAAAAATAAATAATTAAAAACATAAATCTAGATACATAATAATAACGGATCGAATAATTTAATTAATAATATAAATACTAGTTAGTTTATTAAATATACATACTTACATGGTTATAATATTAAACATGTTTATATGCCAAATTATAAACAATATGCATGTGAAAACATTCTTAAAAATTTGTAAAAGTTGTAACAATTTCTGGGTGGGTGGTTTTATTAATTGAACGCCCACGTTATGGACCGAATTTTCATCCACCCCAAAATCGTTACACAAGTCATCTTATAGCAAAATACGTGTATATACTTATAAACATCGCTAAGAATGTTTTTACATAAATATTTGTCATGCATGGTTTCACAAATATGACTTGTGTATGTCAGAAACGATATTGACTTATTCAAGTGGCGATGAATTATATTTTAATAATTTTGGTTTCGTTTGGTTATTATGTACAGTGCAAAATATCGATGTATTTGAGCATTGCCTTAATATAAGATGACACCAATTATTTTTTTATTTCTTGATACTTTTCATCTCTTAATTATAATATTAAAAGTCAATTAACTTTATTATTATTGTATAGATAATTTTGTGCCAAAATTAGGAAAATAATACAAAAAAAAAATTGATCTACATTTTGGATACTACATTGAGAGAAATCACGTAACTCGAATCTTGTGTTTCAAACTATATATTTTTTAACGATGGGATATGATATGCACGATGGTTCGCAATTTAATTTAAGGTCTATCCCCTTCACATACATGTATCTCGTACCTTAATAAAAATTATATCTTTAAAAAAGGTTAAGGTTTTGCGAATTAAAGAGTTTTCATTATCAATAGCATGGTAAATAACAACTTCATTAGCAAGATATAGATTATTAGATCGAATACTAATCTTAAACTCTGGTATTTAACTTTTTTTATTTTATTTTAATTGGATTAGGAATATTATTTTTCAACTTATTAACAACCACTTTGCATGTTTCATCTTTTAAGCTGTTTAAAATACTTTTCATTTTACGATTTGAGGAAAAAACAGGGACAACGGTTATTTTCTTTCCTGATGTTTGGGGCGTTTATAAGACATGCTTTACAATTTACACGATATATAAAACTTTGGAAGTGATTAATTTTATGTTTAAATATTTTGTAATATAATATTAATCGTCGGTAGAAAATTATGGTTATTGTTATACCATGTTACTTAGTAAAAAGACAATTTGTAACAAACTATAAATTGTATTTTGGATTCTTGTCAAAAAATTAATTTTATTTTACTTTTATCCGCATTTAAATCCAATTATCACAATAAGTAGTAAAAATACTATAAATACTTTGTTATATAAGCATAACCTTTAAACTATACATTGTAATCTATTTAAAAACTATTTATTGATTTTGGTGCTTATACAATGTCAATTGGTACTAGCGATTGCAAATATTTTCCAAAAAAATTAATTTTCCCAATGCAAATTAAGAACGAGCGTAAGAATGAAATCTCATCCAAGGTTTTGTCATTCAATCGTGATGTATCTTTGTGCAAATTATCCCTGCAGCTGAGAAGGCTCTTACTGATTCCACACTTGTTGGTGGTACACACAGTAGGCAATCAAAGCTAAGTTGTAAGTATTTACCTTGAGATATTCAGGCTCATACTTTTTTAGATTTTTAATAAAATATAACCAGTTCAGATTGACAATTATTTTTATTGTTGTTAATTTAGTTATTTTATTTTTGAACATTTCTTCGTCGTCGGTCTCTTTTTGGTCACAAGTGTCAAGATATTTTATGTAAATAGCTATGAACACTGATTAGCACGCCATTCTGGTTCGTCAATTCATGGTGGCAATTTGCTTGGCAAAATCGCTCAATCATTATTTTAAACTGTTCCAGCGCGTTTTTGCTTCTATGTAACGGTTTAGAATTTATCGTAGGCGAGCGATAAAATGTCTGCACGACTTTTCTGTTTTTATAAATTAATGATGCAATGGCTCAGTAAATTATAAAATATGAAATTTTAATTATTAACTGTGTACGAAATTCTTCTCAATCTTAAGTAAGGATTTTTTGACTATACAGTGAACTACAGTAGTTAGTTAGCTTTAACTAGTCTACCAACTTGAGTCATGACTGATACTCCATCGGTGGTAATACTAACAATATTTGTACCAAAGGAAAGACCATTTTCTTTTAATTTTTTTGTACAAGCTTAACACATCTCTGGTGGAAGTGAACCATAAACTCGAGCCGTCCAATGTCCCAAAAACGTTTGCATTAGGTATGTACAATAATATATAAATACAGCCTATTTTTGATCGCTGTCCATAAAGTCCATAAACGTAAAGTCTTTAATCATTTGTTCACGAATCTCCTTACTATAGTGCATCGCAATTTTTCTTTTAGATTACATTGATAGTCAATCCATCTCTTGCTTTTATACGAGCTAAAATTTGTAATTATACTTCTAGAAGACGAGCACCTTGAAAAAATTTCAGTATCATAACCGATTCCGATCATAACCGAAACCACATCGTAACCAAAACATCAGAACCGATTACATTTCTTTTAGATTAGTTAATTTTGTGTACACTTTTCAGATGATTACGTAACCCACTTTTAATTCCTCCTTGAGTTTTTATAATAGTTTTACACACTGTTTATATTTGGCCTTTATTTTCACCCAGTCCGGTATTGCAATGATTTAATTCTGTACAAATATATATTTTATTTCTGGATTTGATTGCGATAGAGTTCCTCACTAATCTTGTTTATTTACTGATAATTTTTGGCAATTCAAAATGAGCCACCAAAAAATTCAAAGTGAAACCAATAGACTGGTCCACGTTTACTTTATTCTTCATTCTTCTCGATTCTATTACTAGTAATTTTGCTTAATTGACCTTGATAGGATTCTTTCCATTTCTAAGCAGGTATTTGGAACTCAATTTCTCTTGATACTTTAAATATATCTACGCGTTGACGAGACAAGCATTGGAAATAAAAATAGTTTTTGTAAATTAAAAGCTCATAGGTAAGAAGCTGTATTAAGCTTCAAATAATTATCGTTTCATGGTTCTTGTAGATTTTGATTTACTTAATCGCTTAATCACCTTGAGGAATAAAATTATTTATGGTAAAAGTTAGACTGGAAAAATCTGCTATAAATTCAGACTTGAACCAAAGAACCAATATTTCACCTTCCATGGCAGTTCTAGGCTAATAGATGCGGAGTTATGCAGAAGCTATGGAATATAGAGGATTCCTGATTTGTTGAGGAGTCGAAGAACTATTTTCCTCTAGACAGGTGTAATTGTGGTACCTACACATAATAAAATATTTCACTATAACGTCGATTTGGAAAATATTAATTTAAAAAAATTGCATTTTGAGCGATGTTATAATTTTTATGAATAAAAATGCTAAGAATCCACACATTAAAAACGTTTAAATAAACACAATAAAGTGCACGGATCTAGAAAAAAGATGAAACACAGGATCTAGAAAAAAACTATAATAACCTCCTTCTTACGGAATTGTTACCAAATTTAGGGCGCGTACTGTAAATTTTTATTATAACTATATAATGCGATAGTTGCCTATTAAAGCAATATATGTATATTTATTTGCCTTGACAGAGAGTCTATTTTAAATACATATAGAAAAGAGTAGTATCATTTACCATAAGGATATGCTACCCCTTAATATATAACCTCTTAAAGTTCTATCGAAAAAGGAATAATTTTTTATTGTTTTTTTTTTGTTGCCTTAAAAAAATGTTAAATCCTTGAATGTATTTCTGCTGGATATGTGTTTTATCCGAATATTGTTTTATTTTAATATTCTATTTTATATTGAATATCGAATTATAGTATAAAATTTAATAGCTGGAAAAAGTCCGATAGTAAGAAGAGAAACTCAACTAGAAAAAAAAACAAACATAAAAACTTAACACAAAAGTGAAATATTTTTTTTTATTAATCCATGAAAAAACTTTTGACTAGTATTTTGATTTAAATTGTTCTTTTTTTGAGTTTTAGTTATATTCTTCCACATATAAAACAAATTGCAAGTTTTAAATAAGTTTTTAATTTCTATATCATTTTTTATTTGAGATTTAAGTATGAATAGTTTATATTTGAAGAATGTTTAAGAGGTTTGGATGAAGAAAACGAAGAAAAAGGATGAAATGTAAAGGAATTAGGTTAGAATTAGAGTTTATTTTATATACATTTTTTTTATATAAGAGATATGCTTAAAAGAAGCTTATGCAAATTGCTTATTCCATTAAAATGAACTAAAGGACATATTAATGGGAATATAATAATATATATATATATATATATATATATATATATATATATATATATATATATATATATATATATATATATATATATATATATATATATATATATATATATATATATATCGATTAATGGCAAGTGAATTTTATTTATTATTCAATTGAATAAAATTATTGAAATATTTAAAATATATATTGATCATAAATTGGGTTGGGATTAATGCTTCCAAGAAATGTATCAATATAAAGCTTTTGTATTACGAATTGTTAGTCATACACGATAGAATATAAATATGTAAGTCAATTTCATCGTGTGATACCGAGTACAGGCATACCTCGTTTAGCGCTCATTTTGCGTTTCGCTAAAAATTGAGCGTTAACAGAAATAGAGTTAAATTAGGTTCTATTTACACTAATATATGAGGTTACGTTGTTAACCAATTTTTTTTTGGTACTATGATGTTAAAAATCTAATAAGGTTCATATTTTTATTTTGAAATAAAATTTTTATTTCATTTCAAAATTAAAACATAAATAATAGTTCAATATAACAAAACAAATTCAATAAATAATATATAATATTATATACATATTACAAAATAAAAGCGTTAAAGCCTGATTTCTATTATGAAAAAAATACTGACAGTAGACAAAATAGGATAAAAATATATTTTTTGGTTATGTGCGAGAGAAATAAAAAATATTCCCAGTACAAAAATGTATTCAGTACTGAATAAATTGTTATAATTAAGGCTCTATTCCATGGGAAAAAACAGTCAAAAAAGACGAAAAGAGAAAATAATTATAAAACTCCAACTAAAAGACAACGTTATTGTTAATTTATAGAAAATTATAGGAGAATTTTGACCGCTATTTAAGAAACCATAACCAAAAAATCATGGATTATTCATTCTTGAAGCTTTTTTTTAATTGTGAATTAATATTAAGTATTAAATATCACAATGCTAAACAAATATGATTTTTATTTCAATTCAATTATAATTTTACCAAAATAATATATGGACTATTTGATTCTTGACTATAAAATTGGTTGTGAGCGAAAATAATTTCTTGTCTTACACAAATTTTATGTAGAAGGCTGAGTGTGACTGCAATAAAAAGTATTCAATTTTATAATTTGTATAGCAGTCACACTACCACAAACACAAATAATTGTCCATTCAAGTTTGACTGAGTTAGCTTTCTGTTTCACTTACACAAGCATAAAATCTATATTATTGTCCCATTTTAATATTTACTGACAGTCAATTTTGCTCATGGAATAAGGCCTGTACTGAAAAAAATATTATAGCAGTCAAAATATTTTGAGAGAAGTATTTTTATAGGAAAAATGTATATGGATGTGAAATCATTCCTATGCAGTGAAGTCATATTATGAAAGTGATGTCATTTCTTAAATATGAAGCATTTTATAGTAGTTTCTTTAGTTTATGGTTAATTAATAATTTTAACATTACGTTTAATTCGTAGTGGAAAACGAATAATTATGTTAAGTTTATTTTACTTTATTTATTGATGTAGATTCAAAGTTTTAATTGTCTATTTATAAAAAAGTTTTAAATTTATTGGTTATGCTATAAACATCTGTCAAAATATATCCATTTAGTTTTGCTATAAATAAACAAAGAAAGAAACAAACGGTCTCTGTCACTCTAATGGTATTTTTGATTTTTTATCTCCTCTTGATTCATTCAGTAAAAAATACTGACAGTATTTTTTTATAGTTGAAATCAGACTAAATTCAAATTTAACATTTTTTTAAAATGTGTTTAAGCTTGCTTGCTTAAACTATTTATTCCATCTTTTAAAATTTCTATGTAGGGTGATATAAATATTTATTACTCCTCGTTTTATAGCGCTTTCAAAATTGGGATGATTTTCACTTAAATCTTTTAAGGCATTTGGGATTATCTTCAGTTATATCTTCTGTACCATGATCATCACTTTTAATTAGTTTTTGTATGTTTACTTCATCTTTTATAAATCCAATATCATTTGCTATTTCCGTTATTTCATTAAGCAAGCAGTTCCGACATCATTTAAGACAACTTTGTTGCAGTTCATTCCATGATGAACCGATATTTTCTATGACATTCATGATATTTAATTTCTTCAAAACTGCTTAAACTTGTTGCTAAAAAAGTTTTTCGAATATAATATAACACTTGCAATCACTCCTTGGTAATCAGTTGCAAAGTTGATGTGGTATTTGGAGGTGTAAAAATAATTTCTACAGGAAAACAAGTTTGAAATTCTGATAAATTTTGAGGTTATCCAGAATCAGCAATTGTTTGGCATTCGTTTCTTTCGCAATAAGATTTTAGAACAGGACAGATCTTCTTGATACCATTTTTTAAATAAAATTGTAGTAATCCATGATTTTGGGTTTGGCATAAAAATCACAGACATTGATTATCTAGAAAACCCTTTCATTGTTACATTAAACCTTCGTTCACGGCTTTAAAACTCGGCTTTATAGTACTGTCCAAATACTACTTAAATATCCCTGCAGATTCTTTATCATCACTGGCAGATTCTCCGGAAAGAATTTTTTTGGCAAATACCTCGGCTGTGGAGTTTTCTACAATCTTGGCTTTTAACATATTTATGATTCCCTGGCTGAGCGGTATATTTCTCTGTGGTTTGATCATCAATCCAGGTGTAATTATTTTTCCATTTGAGAAAATGAAGTTGTACATATGGATTTCTTAATACTATCTGAATTTTTAAGAATGGTTGTTCCTGTCAATCAATAGGCTTGAAAATACATTGTCAAGTTTTTCTAGATTGTTTATTTCATTAAAATGCCAAAGGTCTATATAAACCCATATCACTATTTCGAATGAACATTACAAAATTTCACATTTGGAGACTACGAGTTTTAGTTGGTTTTGAAAGTTTTTTCTTTTTGAAAACTTAAATTTAGTTTTAACAAGTTGACTATTGGTAAATGAGTTAAGCCTGGTTTGCAGTCAATGACTTTTGCCAATGAAGACAATCGAAATGATAGGCTAATTTAATTGCTTGTGTGTTACTGTAGAACAACATTCAGAATTAAAAATATCCTTTTCTCTTTCCTTATTTGTACACAGATAATTTAAGAGCGTTATCTCATTTCATTTGTCCAGACATTACTCACTTAAAGTTCTGTAAAATTGTTTTTTTTGCACTTCACAATTGGTTAACATGAATATCAAAAACAGATTTTCTTTTAAGCTTAAAGAGGTAGCGTTAATCAAAGTATGCCTGTATATCGGTTTCAAACTTTTTTTCGTATATACACACAGTCTATGGATGAATTCAGCCAAAATTATACATTTGGCGATAAAATTATCGAAAAATTCCAAATCATATATTGACAGACAATTTTTTTTCTATATACACATATTAATGTCTAAGACAAAATTGTGTCTCTTAAATAAAATGGAAAATTAAATTTTACTACATGAACATTCCCAGACTTATGCATATTGATTATAACAAAAATATATATTTTTTTAACTTTTCGCTCCATCTCTTCCATATTTCATTAAATATCTCGAAATATATATATTTTGTTGATATAAGAAATCTGTGTATACATATATATATATATACTTTATGTCAAATCGTATATACATAAGATTAATTTTATATATGTAACAACTATCTATAAGACTATAAACTATATATAATATTCTTGGCGTCATGTTAGAAAAATAATACAAAAAATTGCATAATAAAACAATAATAATTTACACAACATCGTCGAACCAAACTATCCAAACTAACGAAAACCAACCAACAAATTCAAAGTATCATCAAAAACGATAGTTCATATATATTTTTTATAAACCAAATAGATATATGTATATAGACATGTTCTATACGGTTCGAGAGTTGGAATGTTGTACGGCCGATGTGTTTATAGTAAGTTTATTAAATTTTGACAATTATTGTAATTACAGTTTTTCTAGACTCTATATGTAAATAATATGTACCCTATGTTACGGCCACAATATGACGTATAATTTCCACTGTCTATACCAAACTATATAACCATACTCACCAGATTGACTGGACATGGACTAAATAAATATATACATACATATATATGTATGTATGATTGCTATGTATCTATATAGATACCCAACATATATACTAAGAATTTTCATTCCTTTAGTTTATTTTATGTTTTTGAATATTTTTATGTTCTTTGAAAAGATAATAAATGTTGCTGTAGGATTTTTCATGTATTTTCAAATGTCTCATCTTATAGTTGCGTATATATATAGTTTGTTGTTTTGTTAAAGGCCATATCAAACGAATAATATTACTTAGATAATAGATCAAAACTAAAATCGAGAAATCAAAAGTCAGTGCTGATCAACATTTTAAAGGGATTCTGAAATTGAAGTTTTCATTGTTTGGTAGGAAAAAGTTTCACAATAAGTATTGGTCTCTATCAATCAAATTGTTGTTCCAACTATCATTGGTGTCATTATTAAATTCACCATCGTCGAGTTTATTATCGATTTCATCATATTCGTATTTAATGGTAGTATCACAAACACCATTCCACGCTCCGCTTCAAAAATGTATCGTACATGATACTCTGTTTTAAATGTCATGTTTGTTTTTTTTTCAATTTTGACATAAGGCCCCGCTGTTATATAAATTAACAAATTTTTTTGTCACAAAATGATCCACGTCCACCCTTTCTCGTTAACGACCACAGTTAATTTGGTTGAAAAATTCATTAAAGAAAAATAATTTAAGGTGGTAATTTTGCCCCATCAGCAGCGCGCTAAACAGTTATTTTTACGACATTTTTAAGTAAATGTTAATTTTGGAGCTAAATCAAAAGAAACAGCCACTTTGTTCGTGATTTCGATTTGAGATAAATTTATCCTACTTTATTATTTTCCACACATTCTTTAAAGAAACGTACGTTTTCAACCCAGTTGAACAGTAAGTCTTGCCCATGGATGTCACAAAATGGTGATTCAACATTCTTCTACATAAGATGGAAAGGAATCCATTTAGTGGTTGACACAAAGGGCGAAAGAATGAGAAATTTATTTTACATAATTATGCTACCGAATGTTTTGCCTCCGTCATAACTTTTGCCCCATTGGAGGCAAATCCGATAAGATTAGTTTTGTAATTAATTTTGTTTTCTTTGAAAACTTATATAATTTTGATTGAAATTCCCGGCGCGTTGCATTGTTTTAAAATTTCACATAAACCTTCAAAATGACTCAGGCCGATTACATTATTTACATTTACCGTGGATTTTTTACGACCAAGTGTCATTTTTTTTATAATATCGGAAGTACCTGAAACTACTTAAATTGAAACCTTGAACCGCAATAAATGATAAATTATGTTCACCGGCGAATGCTGGCAGCTGTATTTTGATGAAAGCGTGTAGCTTTAATGTAAATTTGAATGTAATTGTATAATCTGAGTTGTTCCTTGTATCTTGTAATCCACTAGGCCTCTGACGATCTGATAATGACGTCATTGAATGACCGTGTGATCGAAAAGATTAAATCCATCTCATCAGACATATACTTCCGGACTTGATGTTCATACTGTGCGGTTCGTATATATATGCTGTAGCTGTGACGCGACAGTACTACTGAATTACAAGAACTTTACTCGAAATATTTTATTAATGAATTGTGGCGTGAGATAATTTTAATTGTATTAGTTGGAGTTGCTCAGAACGCCACATAACTCCCTCGAAAGTGAATTCTCCCCTCCGAATAGTTATGATTATTTGTGCCGCAGTGCGTGGGGTGCCTAAATTCGCCCGCTTAGTAAGTAGGCTTGTTGCGACATGAAACGAACCTGACTGCATGCTGTATTTGTGGGTGCCCACATTCGCCCACCTTATTGAATTTGGCTTTGTTGCAGCATGAAACGAACTTCCTGGAAATATCTATGCATTGAAGCGTGAAACGGTACTACCACGTATTGAAAGAGAAGGCCGGGAAATTCCATTGTGAGAAGTTAAACTTTTGCCGTGTTAGGTTAGGCAGGAGGTAGGATGAAAATTATCGGGTGTTTTGTGTCAGAAGATATTGACGTGTAATGCCCTAAACTGGGCCGTTGGGGTCACCAATGATGAAAGCGTGTAGCTTTAATGTAAATTTGAATGTAATTGTAAATCTGAGTTGTTCCTTGTATCTTGTAATCCACTAGGCCGGTTTCGATCTGATGATGATGACGCCATTGAATGACCGTGTGATCGTAAAGCTCAAATCCATCGCATCAGGCATATGCTACCGGACTTGATGTTCATACTGTGCGATTCGTATATATTTCGGTACATTTCCCTGATAAGTTTGATTATTTTTTCCGGAATATCCATTTCATTGAGATGCTCTTTTCCGTAATTTGTTATGGTTAAACCATTCTATCAAGTGACACTATCCGGAGCTATTTGGTATTTGATACGTGCGGTGTTCAATAGTTATGTTTCATCATCTGATAAAGATCGATACTAAACGTACATATCTGTGTGTGACTTAGGATTCGAAGGCTTTCATTTCATTATTAACCGACATAATTTAATAAGACTCGAACCTCAAGTTGGGTCTCATAACAGATTGTTAAGTTAGATTGACCGAATCAACCTGATCGGTTTCAACCTATCTGTATCCTCACAACTTGAAATAAAGATTAGTAATTATTATCCACCAAACTACCCACGAATACATGGCATAGCCAAATTCAAATATAAACTATACCAATCTCAGGATTTTTGTTTGCGAGGAATATCTTGAAGAGGATGATGATTCCATTCACTTCGTTTGTCTTGGTTTTGTTAGAGTTCGTTCTTCAGTTTTCCCTTGGTATAAGGGAACAGTTTTCCAGGCCATAAGTAAGTATCCGTTAATTGGGAATAGATGAGCTTCGATAGATATTTTAATTTTAATCAAAGTTTGATGAATCGAATATAATATTCTTGAATCTACTATTAATACAGTATTGCACTTGAAATCTACTAAAGAATGGCCATCCTACAACCCCGCATAGATATTGCAAAACTCGTCCTATTTATTTGTATATATCCATACATAGTGTTTGTACTGAAGAATATCCTCCCTTACGTTCTAGAGTTTCCAAAATACCGGAAAATTCCAATAACGGTTTTCGGTATTCACAACTTTTCAATACCGGTATTGCGCGGTATTTGTGTGAAGCATCATAAAAATTTGGCTAAACCATTAGCAAACTCAAGTTAAACATTTTGCGAATCAATTTTTCGTTACATAATTTATTTCATTTCACTGGAGCATTCAAAAATATATCAGTATTCAACTCAATATTTTAATTTTCCAACTAATAATATTTTAAAAATATTAATTCATTTAACATTTCAAAACTCATTCAGTTTCGAAGCTTAGTAAAAACGTTCTTTCACTGGATGTCGACGTGGGTTGAATTGTTTTTAGAGTGGCATCGACCCTATTTAAGTTCGATGTTCGAACTCCACTTGCTTCAAATAGCTTAGGAGTTCAAGCAGAGTCAGAACTTCTATTCTTGGGTTGGAACGAAACCATCCTTATTATGGATTGGTGCCACTATAGTTCAGGCTATTATTTTCTCTTCTTTCTCTTTGTTGCTAAATCTTTGTTGTGTCGCTCATCATATCGTTTTCTGAGTGAATCCAGCATCAATTCACTTAAATTAAACGTTTGCTTAGAAAGATTTTTGAACAATGTGAACACCTTCACTGGTTAAAATCAATGAGTTATCCTTACTTAGCTCTTTAACAGCCAATTCCATGGGCTTTACACTTGCAAAATATCTTCTAAAACTTTCAAATCGACTTCCTCATAAAAATTTTTTGTTCCTATGTCCGAGAGTGCTTTTTGAATGCATGGTTTTCATTTTACCAACCTTTCAATCAACCAACGAGTCCCACCGAGTTTTGACGTCAAGCTTTAGCATCAATTTTTTATTTTCTTGCTGGAAACATAGTTTTGCAATATTGGGTTACGGACAGTTAACAATTTGAAAAACTTAATCAGTTTATGCGAAAAATTCAATACAGATTTGATGTTCCGTCGAAAAACTTTGCTTCTGCTTCCATGAGCAGTTCTTTCTATGATATCATTAAAAATGTCACTATTATTCGAAGTTCTCCATACAAATTATTTACGATAACTCTAACCCAAAATCTATCAATTTTTGTTTGACTAATCCTTCGGTTGTGACTAATCCTTCGGCATCACAGGAACCTATTTTAACCAGACCCAATATAAGCAACTTTATTGTGAAGAGGTACATTTATATACCTGTTAATGTTGATGTCGGACCGTTCATCAACTGTTATACTGAACTTTTCACCTCATTTTTTCAAAACAGAAATTTTGTCAAACAGCTCTTGTTTTTTGATCTCGTAGAACTTTTCGGTATTACGAAACCACACTTTTGAATAAGCTCGCGTATTGCATCGGATTTTGTAATTATTCTTAAAGACATACTTTTCTTAGCGGCACTTTTTGTCAGCAATTCTTCCAAAGTTTCGCGTTTTAAGAATCCGTCTAATTTCATTTGTTTTTTCGGAACATCTGCAGATGTTGTTTCATCTTTCAGACTAGATGTGCTCAAACAAACTTTGATAATGGAAAAATTTAGTTCAATACCGGGTTTCAATAACGATATTGAAAACGGTGGAAATCCTATTCCGTTACATGCCATAAAGAGATAAAAATAGCTAAAAATCACGATATGCGGACACCAAGCCAGTTATACATCGTACATTCGCTATGGTAGCATTCCTGTTTCCGTTTGACTATAAAATGAATAAATTAAGCCATTCTTCAACCGCTATTTATAGGATCTCGCGTTCGGTACCCAGTTGCATAGAGTTTGGTGGAGATGTTTATTCCTCACAGAACTAAATCAAAATGGCAATAAACAATTTTATGCTATAATCTTTGAAGGAGTCGTTTTTAATTTCAAAAATCTTATCGTGACAATTTCAAACACAAGTATTTTCTTAAATTAAACTTCTATTGACTTGAGATAGATTAAAAAATAAAAACGGAAATAATCGATATCTGAAAATGATAGGTTGCGTTGGCAGCAAAATCGAAAATTAAATTTTTATAGATGAAAAATCAACTTCGCATTTTTTTATAACTCCTTAACATGATGAGCTCTCGTACATTTGATTGTTAGTACATTTAAAAGGAAAGGCACTTGCCATTTCTATTTAAGTGGATGTTAAATAAAAATTTTACAAGATGGTGGCGTCTACTAACGAATGGCCAAAAAATGTTTGTTTGTTTCTTAACAGCTTTTCTGAAGTTGGGAAACCGATTGATGAAAATGTATCGAGTGATAAAAGAAATTTATTTTGATAAATAAATCGAATTTTATGCCATTATATCATACTGCGGTTACGAATAAATTCGATTAATGTTTTAAAGACAAGTACAACATATAACGACTAATGTTGTTCTTATATAAAATCCATTTTCAGAATTTATTTATTGTATTGGTATTTAATTTATAGCACCACCCAATATAGTTGTCGTGTCACTCTATTTTATATCTATAGATTCTATTAATTTTACTAACCTTTTTCGCATGAACAATTTCACACAAAAATTAATAAATCGAAAGTCAATTTATATAATATTGTTTTATGATTAAGCAAAATCGTGATTAATTTTTCGTTCGATAAATAAACAAATGTTGTTACAAATAAATAAATGTTGATGTTTTAAAAATTATAAATATTTGAATTGATTTGATATTAAATTTATGTTTAATGAATCAGGTTAATTTTGATTAATATATAAATTGTCCTCATTTAAGAATTTATTATTATGGATTATTAAAATATAATCAAGTTGAAGATGTATATACTCTGTTATATTTGTATTAGACGTATTAGTTGAAAGACTTTCCGGTATTTTAAAAGGTTTTACAAATTCAGGACACGTTTTTGCAAATGTATTATGTTGAACAAACATATTTTCATTTATAATAAAATCACAAATGATTTGATGTGTTTTGGTCTATTTTATTGGGCCATAAAGTAAATGGATTAATCAGCAACAATCGTATACTTTTCGTAATCAACAGACCAACCAAAATAGTATCTTCATTACTTATATTAGTACGATGTATGTATACATAATAGAAAAACATCCTAATCAAGACCTAAAGAAAATTTTTTCTACAGTTTTCGAATAATACATAACTTTAAAGTATATCCACCTGACCCAACATTCCTTATACTCGTATATAAAGGTCATAGTTTTTCTTACAAAATTTATTTTTCCCAAATTTTTATTGAACAAATGAATTTTTTAATGGTTTTTATGTAATTGATAAATACTGTCATCCAAGAATTGGTATAAATATATTATGTGCACATACGTACATATACAGGGAAATCCACTTTGTATGATATATATTATACACTCTACACTTTTCAAACATACTTAATAAATTATTAGTAATTTTAGTAGAAAAAAATATTTTTTCTTGAGTTTATTTAATTTTTCACTCTCCGAAAATAAATGAAAATTTATTACATTAATAAGAAGGAACAAATAGCATACCTGTATCGAAGATTCAGAGATGATATGTGTTACTATATACTTTCTATTTTCTTTTTATATAATACATTTCAATTTCATTCACGTAGGTTAAATATGAATTTAATGGTGTATAAATTCTAATTTAATTTAATTTCACTTATAGGATGGATTAATTAAAAGTGTAATCAGAACAGGATGGATACATAAATAATATAATTTAAATATTAATTTTTATCCAAACGTAATGAAAGTGTTTTCCCATATATTGAACGACATTTGAGTTTATGGTTTGCTCCATGATGGTATAATATCGTAGTAAGCCAAATAACTTATAATACTATAACGGAAATCGTGTCAATTTTCATAGTAAATGCCAACGACAACATGATTTCGTTATATATAAGTTACGGAGAACATTTCTAGATGGCAGACCAATACGTTTTAACGAGAACAGTAGATGTGCCGCGAAGTAATTTTTAATGAAATGAAATAATTTAAAAAAAAACAAATTTTGCTTTATTTATTTATTATTATTTATAAATATAAGCTCATTTACTTCAAAAATTTTCGTTATCGATTATCAAATTAATTTTTTTTTTTAGATTTTAAATTTTGGTTTCGTTAATAATTCGTCGAATATAAAAAACTGCAGTTAAAAAATGTAAACATTTCGTTCAACTACTACTAGTGCCATCTTTTAATCTTCTCCGGAATTATATCACATAAACACCTAATATCGCAAAATATTAACTAACCGAGTATACTATACAACAAGAGGAATATTAAGTAATAGTCCGATATCTAATTTTTTCCAATATCAAAAAATCCGATCCACTTCGAATTTTTCTATTATGAAATTGTTTGGTCGAATTTGTCAAACATATAAGAATGAAGTTAGCAATAATTCGAAATGTCGAATGGTTTGTTGTCTTTCGACTTTATGACGTCATATAGGGGTTTTGCGATAGTTGAAAAGTTTGGGACAAACTTTCTAAAGAAACTAGCCAAACCTACAAAACGATGTAAATCGTGCGAGTTACATGGAATAGGGTAATCGTTAATTGCGGAGATATGCTGATTAGTTGGGCGAATCCCATCACAGCTGATCTCATAACCCAAAAAATCGATCTTTCGTTTAAAATAGTGACACTTTGCTTGTTGAATTTGCAAACAATTATCAAAAATTAAGTTGAAAACTTTTTCGAGAACAATAAAGTGTTGTTGAACAGTATTAGTAGCTATCAGTATGTCATCGATATAAACTATCAAATCGCCAGACGCAATCAATTCTTGAAATATATCGGAAATAAATCTCTGAAATACCGACGGGGCGTTACAAAGCCCGTACGGTGTCTTGACATACTCATATTGGCCATCTAATGTAACAAAACTTGTATATTTAATTGAGTCTACGTTTACCGGAATATGGTTAAACCCGTTCTTCAAATCGAGGAGGGAAAACACCTTTTTCCCACGAAGTTTATCCAGGCAGTCGTCTATTCGGGGTAACGGAAATCTATCCTTAACTGTAATTTTATTTAATTCGCGATAATTGATACACATACGCGGCGCACCGTTCTTTTTACTAACAAGGACAATGCGACTAGAATAGTCACTCTTGCTCGGCTGTATAACATTTCGGCTTAAAAGGTCTTTAATAGTCTCATTTATGGTATTACGGTCTTTTATTGACATCCGTTGAGGAGTAACGTGAATCGGTTTATTTGTAGTCAACTGAATGCTCAGTTCGTGCTTCACATTTGGCTCCGTCTTAGGAGGGCGACTGACAAAACCGTTCATAATCATATTAAACTTGGTTTTAATATGATAATCCTTACCGACTTCATATTCATAGGGACCAATATCATAGTTGGTTTCGTTTTTCTCACACGAAAAATCAATATTTCAAATTTCATTGAAAAGGAAAACTATACTTGCCCGTTTATTTTCTTCAGATGGCGCAAACTGAATGATATCTTCGCCGAAACTCGATTCTATTTTGAATTTAACGGTTGAATCGCGCATGAAATCCCTTCCAATCAAACAATCATAGCCCATCGTTTCGTCACCGACCACTACAAAAGAGATATGAAAATAATTTATATTAATTTTGATTCTGCAATTTAATTTCCCGATAATACGTAAAGGTGAATCGTTTGCACCGCTGTAATTTCTTCCTGTGTATAGTTCCAATTTACTGCTTGGTGGCACATTTCGCTCCAGGATCATGCTTATAGGACTTCCCGTATCTATGACTGCATTCATTTCTTTCATTATGTTGCCAAAAAAACACTCGACTCCTATCATATATTCATACGAAGTTAAGATCATAATCTGCCGTTGTTGTTGTGACTCATATGTTGACGGTTGTGACGTTTTAGCGTTTGTATTTCCCGAACATTGTGTAGGCGTTCCTTTGGGATGTACTTTATTACATTTTGGACATCGTTCTCTTCGTGGAGGTTGAGGACATACCGATGAGATATGACCAACAGCGAAACAATTGTAACAGGATATGCTGCTTCCCTTTATCGGTTGTGGATGCACGTTAGTGGTTGCATTTTCAAATCTATTAGTTGGCATATTTGTTGAGTTACCAATTTTATTCGGTTGTAATTCGACCGATTCTGGTTATCGTAATTTTGGCGTACATTCGGTGTTGGACGTACCGGTTTTGTACTGGTATACCATTGTATACGCGCCCGTAGTTCATCCATTGTAAAAATTTGCGTTACTCGGAATGGCCCTTGTAATTCGTACTCGTTGATACCATTTATTATATATTGTATCATCGATTGTTCTGATACCTGTACCTGATCTCCAATAGCTATCATTTCATAGAAGTAAGTCAATAGGTCCATGTTAGAAGGTCGTATATAATTTCTAAGTTTTTCATGGACATTCGTTTCACTTATTTGAATTCCGAAGTTTAATTTAAATTGACTCGAAAACTCGCTGAATGATTCGATCTTATCCTGCACTGTACGAAACCAAATTTGTGCGGCTCCTTGTAATTTTGAGGTTAGTGCTATCAAAATCATTCTATCATCTAGGCTATATATTTGTCGTAATTTCTCAATTTTTTTAATGAACTGTATTGCATTGAGCGATTGTTAACGCAGTTGGCTCGTATGATGGTAAAAGGTTCGCGATGTCACTGGGTTTCAAATGAAGAGATTGGTTTGAAACATTATTAACAAATTGTAAATCGCTTCTCGTTCGTGATTGCTCAAGGTTGATGTTATTTGATGTTCCACTAATCATTTCTCCAGTAGCTCGTTCCAATAACGCGTCCTGTAGATCGTCTTTGTTTGTAAAATTACTCCCTTCGTCGCCATCGTAATCGTTACGCTGATCTTCACTAGCCATCGCTGATAGCAATCGGGATGCCAGTGTTTTCTTTGTTCCGGTGGTTGGTAAGCCTCGTTTTTTCAATTCCGACTTCAACTGTTGTACGTTCATCTTTAATCGCACTCAATAGAAAAAATATTTTTTTTTTTTCAAACGTGGTTATCACTTTTTTAAAAAGGTTAGGTTCACACAGAAATTGAATCTATTTTTTTCCAATCAATCCCACTTCTGAGTAAATGTCGTATTATTCGTTAATAATTATAAAAATAAAACCATTCAAAAACTTGTTAACATTTATTTAATATAGTTTATTTAAAAAAAATAAAACACAAATTATTTTATTACGCTTTAGCACACGTCTATCCTCGTTATTCGTTCTTATTCGAGTGAGTTTTACCGTTTCGACATCATACGGTTAAAATGCTAAACCAAAAAAACTAAACTTATGCCTTGTGGCTAAACGACGTACTAAAATAGTATAGTACATGTGATAATTAATAGATGTCTCTATACTAACAAAAATTTTGTTTGATATACTACAACAAATGATCTTATATTTATGAATATAGTTTTGAAAATTTATTTCGGATTTTGATTGAACCTCATATTTACTATAAAGAACTACACATTCAATCTGTCCATTAAAATCTCTAGTCGGTGTACTTAATATATTAACCTAAATGTTAAGTACATCGAGCTAAGATTTTTATGGACAGATCGAAGATGTAGTTCTTACTAGTAAATATAAGGATTTAATCAAATCACGATAATCTATCAATTCACTCACTACTTGGTACTTTCTATTTCAATACGTTTGGGGTGAGTTTTTTCCTATCTTATTTGTGAAATTATTTGGAAAATTCTTCGAAACAAAACAATTATTTTCTCGTTTGTCAAAGTAGAGAAGTAAAATATTGATGCCTGTAACATTCCATATGATGGCCAAACAACATACCAATAGTGACAGCATATTCTGACAAATCAATTCTTGTATGTAGCGATAGAGATTCGATTTAAATTTTCATTTATACATTTTTGTTGTTGTAAATTTGATTAACACAAATTGATTTGAGTTTTTTTTTTGGAAAATTTTAAGAATTTTGTTCATTCAAAATAAAACCTTTTTTTACTTGAATTAGTAAAATAGAAAAAAAAACAAATCAATTTAGGAAATAAAAATCTCTACAAAATAATTTAGTTTTATTGGAAAACAAATTTGAAAAATTCCGAAAACGGTCTGAAATGAAGAAATAGGAAATGTTGGAAAATTGTTTGTTGTTTGTATATGATCGAACGCTTATGACGACGACAATAACGTCTATAATTTAATAATAATATTTTTTCAGTTGCCAGAAGTAATAAAAATATTGATTTGAATAAATTCAAACGAATTTGTGTTAACAATATCGTGACGATTATTTGGAAATTCCTCTAGTTGTCGATATACAGTCCTTAACAAAATTATTTGTACATTTTTACAAAGTTAGCAAATATTTACAGATCTACAATAAAGGTGTTTCATTGATCGTAGATTACATCTTGATGGCGCTGTGGCATAAAATTTACCAGATTTTTTAAGATTTGAAGAGGAATCTCATTTCACAAAAACGTCATTTGGGTGTACCAATAATAGTATCATTTTTTCCTTCACTTTTCATTTTCAATTGGATTATTTAGCCCATTTCATCAAAATATCAAGTTATAAATTTGCTCTTGGTGTATTATCTTGCTGCAAAATGAAATCTCCGCCAACCAATTCGCAACCAGCAACAAGAGCACGTTTTCATTCAGCACTTCCAAATACTTAGATAATGCGAACTTTTTCAATTGCAGTTTCTCTACGCCAAAACTGAAACACCCCAACACCATTATTTTCGTTCCGGCACTGTAATGAGTTACGCCAGAATTACGGCTTATTTATGTATGTTTGTGCAAATATGAAAGGTTTCATTTGCAATACGTGTGGTCTGATATTTCTTCGTACCGTCATTCCAGTAATTTTGCATTGTCGGCCATTGATAATATTATCTTGGACAGATTTAATCCAAATCTGAGGATTACTTTTCTTCAGCATAATGCGATCCGTCTTTCTTCCTTAGTTGTTGTCTTTTTTTTCTTCCTCACCCTTCGTCGTTTTCCAGCCCGTTTCTTGGCTTTTCTAATTTGACACAGGACTGTATTGTGTATCTCAGTCGTTAGTTTCGATAGGGTAACGGTTATAATTATGAAAAAAATAATTAAAACCATTGTCCTATCGAAGCTAAAGCTGACGTGATTAGCCACCTCTACTTGTCGTATGGCGAAATACTTTGTAATGAAAATTAATCAGAAGCTGACCAACTAAGTTCTTTCATTGAAAAAGAACAACTTGAGAATTATGGTTTGCCAGTGATACCGTATGCGACGAATGCCTTGAGGATGAGATCCCTTGTGTTCAACTCTAGAATACCTGTAAATCTACTGTCTTCCCTACCCTGGTTCAAACTGCTCCAGTTTGCAAAGGTCGCAGAACGTGCCTGTGCGCTTTGATAAAATCCAAGATTTGCACCATGGGCTCTTGTGGCATTGAGTGCGGTACTTTAAGCCAATTTTAATAATAATGATAAAGTATCTCGGTCAATTCTTTAATTGTTTTACCTATGTTTAGTTCTCGTATTGGACTCTAGGACTGTAAAATTTTTACTGTATTGTTACGGTTCTCTTTTTTCAATGCGAGGTTGTAAAATAGTTACATAGATCCCGTAACTAGAGAACATTTATAGTTAGGTACAAATAATTTTGTTAAGAACTGTATACATAAAATTAATTTTCCGATCATAAATTAATTAATATTTATTCATTATTAATACATATTTAATTTATTAAATTAAACTAAACCAAATTTTGTGTTATTTATATTTTATGATACACGATCTTGAAAATGTTGTATCACATTCAAAGTTGTGTATGTATATCTGTTCTTTAAAGTTATGCCTACATTATCGTAGATTGTCCCATCTTGAAATATTTTACATATTACATAAACACATAAAATACTATGTATTATGTATCTTATAAAATATACATAACTTTTGTGATCTGACTTAGTCATCAGCTATATAATATGGATTTATTAAAAATTTTCAAGAAAATTTAATCTAATATTATGCATTATATCACAATAAAACTGATTACATACATATACGAGTATGATAATAGCATAAACATAAATATTTTTTTAGGTTTATGAACAGGATGTTTCTCAAGTTTATACAGGATACAGCTATTGCAAAAGAATTGATTTGAATCAAAACCATTCAAAGTTCCAATTGAATCAGCAATCTTTAGATTTTGTGTCGTCAATATAGAAATGATTTACAACGCTTATGAAACTGGGTATAATATAAAAACCCCTAATCATAAGACACATTCCGTCGATTAGAGCCAAGGCTAGATACTTGCGAACCTCCTGTGATTAATGCATTTATCTTCTGTGGTATCGAACTTGAGCCTCTTGTCCTGAAGTTACCTGTGCATTATTCGGAGAAGGTATGTTGTTGGAATATAGAAAGTGTTTATTAGCGCCAGCTAAATATATGGATATTTTGCGGAAAAAATGAGTACCTTGTTGTGCTCAAAAGAGTACTTCACCACTTCCTGAACCAATGATAGAACGGCTCTGCCTTAAACCATGTTGTTTCGAGTCGTGGTTTAAGAAGACGCTTTACCAACTTTCTTGTGCATATGCAAAGAGGTATATATGCTAATATTAGTACCTTTTTTCATGAGAATAAGTCGTTGGTTTTTCCATGGCGTGGGAAAAACATGTTTAATAGTATTTCAGATTGGGATCAAGTTACAACTTTTAATACTTCTATGAGAATTCCATCTAGATCAGTTGCCTTCCTATTTCTTAGAGCTGGGACCATAAAAGCTGAAGTCAACGCTGAGAGAATTTACAATCCGCCACATTTTCACAAGCTGGATCGACTCATTCCATACTTCCTTCATTAAGGTGGTGCCTTTCCAGCTTCAGTTAACGCTATAAGTGTATTCTTGCCAGTATAAACTTATTAGACTGGATAGCTATGCGAGGATACACTTATTAGACTGGTTTACGACGTTCCATCCTGTAACTCGACAGATGCCTATACGTTAAGTTTGTGCACATTTAAGCATAAGTATTGGTGATCACTATTAGTGTATTCTTCCATAACCTTCCTACCAGTTATATATTATGCTATCCTATTAGACGCGAAAGTTATATCAGGAATAGTGTCCCATAGTCTGGCCTCCTAAAAGTTATTACACTGAAAATCACTGAAAACCCTACTCTGGATATCATTTCTAGGATATACCTCTAGTATCTGAACCGTTCTTGCCCTATATCCGGCTATGACCCAAGCACCACCGACTTCTTTAATTTTATCTTCAATCACCTTCAAGGCTATCAATTTTAGCTCCAAAATAATCTATCAGTTTGTTTGAAATAAAATAACAACTCACGAATGTGATGCTATTGAATTTGGCTCATACAAGTCGTTCCTCTGGTTTCCAATTGCGGGTTATGTTCGGGTGTGGTGACTGCATAGGTGTGGTTCTTTGGAGTGCCACTCAGTTTTCACTCTATTAGGATGCTGCTCATTGATGATCAATTGGTCTGCACCTATATCGAGTCTAAGTTGATCTAAAAGTGCATTCGTCATCTTACTTCTGTAAAGGTTTCCCTGAAATAATTTTATTTTAACATTTTCTTTCTAGCATTGTCGAAGGCCTCCTATATATTTGGTAGACACCTGACCTGATTAATTTGTGCAGCTTCGATTTCGTGCTCAGCACAGAGGCAGCCTTTCAGCTTGGCAGTTCTTTTTGAAATGACTTTTCTTCACATTGGATATGTAACTATTTCCTATTTGGTCCCTATCTATTTCCTATTTTGAAGGTTATTTATAATGGTCAAATCCGAAACAAGCATAGTATGTTGTCACTTTTGTTTTCCGCAGAACTCTGCAATATAGCCACCCTACTTTTATGTGATCAGTTTGGAGTAATTCGGCAGCTTCTCGCGCAACAATCTCCACGAACGCCATCATTTGCTCTCTTGAATTTGGTTTTAATTAGAGGTGCCTTTATCTCTCCAGTGAGACACCGGACTTTAAAATTGTAGCTGTTTCCCCCAGAGCTTATCCGAAAGCTCCACAGACATTTTGTACCGTCTGTTTTCGCTCCTAACTATAAAAGGACATTACCCATTCTATAGTTGGGGGCTAATTCGGCTGATTCTCGAGCAACATGACAGTATCTACTGTCATGATAGTATTATCTGTCATGATAGTATCATCTGTCATGATACATTTGTAAAAGCTCTCTAAAGCTTTGTTATAAAATGTTAGGATAAGCTTCGTATAAAATGGTCGAGTTAGATTGTAAATTGGTACAATACTTAGAGATGTAGTCAGCTTTATATACAGCTTTATAAATACTTTGATAAGTTATAAGTTTTACAAAAATACAAGTATGTAATATATATATAAATTATATAAAATAATATAATATAAATTATAATAATATAAATTATATTAAATAAATAAGGTTATGGTGGCCTTCCAAGAACGAAACATAGACACATTCGTTCCGCAGCCGTTTTATTGCCTATCTGCGTTTCATCAGATTTAAATTTTTTTCGAACGAACGATGGTGGGTGGTGGCATTGTCGTCTAGTCAATAGTTCAAAGGATTTCTTAGAAAGAAGCAGTATTCCAAATTATACATGCCCACAAAGAAATTGATGTGTGTCTTATGGTATAGCTATCTCTTTTGATAAGATATGATGGTGTACTCCTTAAAGTAATAATATCGACAGGTTTTACTTTGTTGGTTTTGTGACTGAACTGGGTTTCATCTATCGACACATTATTACTTATTACAAACTATATGGTTATATAATTATGGATTTAAAATTAATTTAATTTAATTTTAATAAATCATGAACAACCACATAGCAATTAAAGAATGTTATAAAAAAATATGTGTTTTATATAAATTAAATTATTTTTACTCTGATTTATAAATTTTAGTGGGCTTTATGTGGTAATTAGCGTTAGTTAAAAATTTGTTCAAAAGTAGTTATAAAACAAAAATCCTATTTAAAAAGGTTTGCGGTGGATTTTTGTACTATATGTGTTTATACTGGTTACCACAAATTATGGTACTAATTTGGGGAAGATGCTTTTTGTCAGCAAAAACAACAGTATTTTTGAATTAAGTCTGACGGTTACACAAAAACTTTTGATTAAAAATTGAAAAATGCTTTTACATAATCGGATTAAAACCCCTTCAAAATCCCTAAACGCCGCGCATCTATTCTTATAGCGCTGCTTCAATTGGTTACGTTAGTCGAACCTCCCTCAGCAGCCCTTAACTTCCCCTGAGTTCCGCTCGTCCCTGGCTTAAATGCCTTGAATTTGCTTCCCCCTGGTGTCTTTGAAGGAGCCCCACCTTTACGGTTTGAGCTCTCACTTTTTGTTTCCGGCATTTGGAGAGTGCCGGTCTCGGTTGTTTCCGGCCTTTGGAGAGTGCCGGTCTCGGTTTTGTTATTATTGTTTTTGGATTCCACGTTGTTCCCACGAGTATAGGAGAAATATATAGTCCACCTGCGCAGAGATCCGCTTACGCAGGTAAGGCTACTTACAACTGAAGGTCGCCAGGTATCTAGAGGGCTTCGTTTGCGACTGGGCTTTGTTAAATGGGCCTCCAGCCTGGTAGTTTGTTGGCACGGGTCGCGTAACACCGTAAACCAGCCCATCTGCCGTCATTTAGCGTGACCCGCCCCACACCTAGGTCACTTTACCCACCCGTTCTAACGAACGAGGACCCGGAGGCGACGACAATTATGAAGCTACACGGATATTTACTCGCATGAAAAAATTAGGGAGTGATTTTCAGCATCATCATCATCAGAGTTTAGTGAACTAATGAATATGTTGCAACACTGACTAAATTGTTCATTCTTATAAATAGTGTCAAGTCTATTGTGTTTTAATATCGCTGCCCCGCTCTCGGCACACCCGTAATTTAATAATCCTTTGCCTATTTCATATTCTACTTGATCAAATTGTCTTGTTTCCGGATTCTCACATTGCGGATCTACATTTTTAATAATAAGCAAACAATCCCACAAATATTTTAATGCAGGACAATATTTATCGGCCAAAGCTTGAACTGCAGCACTATCACCCGAATATTTTATTAAAACCTCTTCGATTTCTCTTCCAAATACAGTACTATTATAGTTTTCTACTTGGTTACGACATGTTTCCATGAGACGTGCCTGGGTCTGGAACAAATAATTATTTTAAATAGCTCTAAATGTCCGTATATGCTTGAATTTACTTACTTTTATTTTTTGTATCGTCTGTTTTCGCTCCTAACTATAAAAGGACATTCTATAGTTGTGGGCTAATTCGGCTGATTCTCGAGCAACATGACAGTATCTACTGTCATGATAGTATTATCTGTCATGACAGTATCATCTGTCATGATACATTTTAAAAGCTCTCTAAAGCTTTGTTATAAAATGTTAGGATAAGCTTTGTATAAAATGGTCGAGTTAGATTGTAAGTTGGTACAATACTTTTAGCGATGTAGCTTTATATACATAAATACGGATTTGCTTTAGTAAAATAGTGTTTGCCCTAAAATAACATTTTACTCGTACTTACAACACATTTACATTGTACATTCATATTTACCTAACAGCTACACATATTTCATTACAGGTGTATAAATATTTATTTTCGCATATTTCTATAACTCATATATATATATTTATTCTGTTTTATGTACACGTATAATGTATATGGATACGTTATGTTATTGTTTAATCCAGTCTAATTTAGCATAACAGAATTACAAATCTGTTAATAATTTTAAACGCTTACCGGTATAATTCGTCTGACATCACTATTTCACTCTTTAATAATTGGCATTGTTCGATACTCGATTTCGTCGGGTGAAGCCAAATTAATGACATATGTTCCTTTTTTGGCAAACAATTTATGTCACGAATATATAGTTCGACGACTTCAAACTAATTAGATAATTAAAGACATTAGTAACACGTATATATAATTTATTTATATGTAATCACTGTAATTTATAATTAAAAATGTCTTCTTCAACTTATTACCAAATCATACAGTTTAACGACTAAATAAACGGCGGTTTTGTTTGATATCAGATTAAATAAGAAAATTGTTACAGTGAAGATTATCGTAATTCTTTAAAATTATCTCAATTTTTATTTATTTAATTACACCTATATAAAAATTAAAATGTTTTGTAATTAACTGACTTACTCATAACTTCAACTGCATAATTAAACGATGAATAATTTTAATGAGCCATTTAAAATAAAACTTAGTTATAATTAGACAATATATGTATATATGTTTGGTACACATATATACCGTGCTCCTTTACTATCATTCTGGGGATTGTGTTTACAACTGTATACTACTTTATACCAAGTATGTATATCGTCGCCTCAGCTTTTACTTGTTGTAAATCTTAAAGCACTAACTATAAAGGATTATTTTAATGTTGTGATTACTACTCTTTCATATAAATATACTGGAGGGCTATTACGAAATGATCCGATATCGGCCCCGGGTTTCATCCGATATCGAAAAATCCGATCCTATTATGAAATTGCTTGGTCGAATTTGTCAAATGTTAGCATGAAGGCACTAATGTGTTTTGTAGTTCACTTAAAATTATTAAAATTTTATTTTGTTGTTGTGGTTTAATTGACTTCTAGACAAAATACAATTCGTCTACTACATAGCAGTCGGATTTTGACATTCGGTTTTCGGAAAATCCGATTTCGTTTTGTCTTTTTGTTTCATAATAGCAAAATCCGCTTTCGGGTCCGATATAAAGTTTTTCATAACAGCCCCTGTTGCATCGGTATCATTTAAATATTGTCCTTTTAGCGATCAAATTATTGCCTATTATTGCACACTGCACAGTTGGGATTTAAAACTTTTTTACATTTTTTATGTAAATTATGTAAAAAAAACACCGTTTACTACATTTAAAAACTAAAAAAGCCACCAATGCCATCTGTTGGGTTGCAGCTCCATCTGTTGATTTTTTTTAAAATGATATTTGGACTCGTGAGTGCAGTAAAATCTTTTCAGCAAATAATGCATATAAAGTTCAGATTACAATTTGTAAAATGTTTTAGGCATTCGGTTTGGTCATTTTTAATCAGTATGGTGATAAATGCGTTTTTTGGCAAAACCTGTTAGTTTTCTTGTTCACATTATTAGTTGAAACAGGCCTTTTTTAACTTAACCCGACCAAATAAGGGTGATTTTTGACAAAATAAGGGTGATTTAAAACATAAAATATAGAGTCAAAATTAAATTTATTCACGGTTAATTATTTTATCAATTGTATTCGTAAAATAGTTAGAAGTTTTTTTCAACAGATGGTGCTTTATTTACAATAAGATTTGATAAGATATGGCCCGTCAGTTTTTTACTTGAAATCATTTTTTACATATATAATGTCATAACCTAACGTAAACTTAACATTTTTTACATTTTGGAAATACTGTGTAAAATTCATCGTGTAGTTTACACGCCCAACTATGCATAGTGGCACATTAAGAAAGTCTTTTGGCAAACTTCGAAGGGTTCACAAAATACAACTTATATTTTATTGTTACCACCGTTGGGATTTTACATGTAAAAAGGTTTTACATTTTTTTTACATGTAAACAAGGAAAACAACACTATTCGCAGTGCTATCTGTTTTAAAATGTCAAAATCTGTCGACGTTCGGTTTTGGTATTAACATAGATATATTCGTATTTTGATAATTAATTAGTTGAAACGTTATTAGTTGAAAAGGAATTATTTTGACTCGAGCCAGTTGAGAAATTTTTTAACAGAATTAATCTATTGATAATTCTAATCTGAAACAAATTATTGTGTCATTCAGTATATAGTCGAAGCTAATTTTTTACATATAGAATGTAAAAAGTGACCTTATGTAAATTACACGTTTTTTATATGTAAAAAACCATGTAAATTACATCGTGTAATTTACCAACTGTGATTGTAGTTATGTAGAGCTAGTTATGGGATTTGGTCTACTTTTACGAGTGTGAACCGATTTTTCGAGTCTAATTTATTTAGAATATTAGAACACAGTAAGACAACTATTATTAGCTAATTTTTGACATGTGTTTTAGTCGGCATGCGGTTGTTCTTATGAGTAAATCTTGCAGGTAGTGTAGTGTGGTTCTTGGAAATAGATGTTGATTAGCCGGAAATGTAGCACTCGAATGTGTCGTTTAGTTGGACATAGCCCTTAAAATTGTATCTGCAATATTATGATATTAGATATACTTTGCTCAAGTCATTCTTCATTAACAATTGATTAATATAATAATATTACAAACCAATTTACACTACAGACACGAAAAGGTTGTATAATTATTTTTAACCAGAAAGTGTGATTTCCTTCCGCGAACGAAAGAAACGTTGATAAACTAAAATTCATTATGTTTGCGGTTCCTATACGACCACAAAATCTTGAGTCGACGATATGTTGTTATAAGTATATGTACATACTGAATTTTATAGACGTGAAAATGTTTGGAAAATTTTTATATTTTATACCCAAAATATATAAAAAAAAATCCGGTTTTTTTAATGTCTTGTGTTTTACAATCCCACAGAGAGCTAACCTCTGAGATTATCTCAACGACAACATCACCTCGTCGCAACAAGCTCATGGTGCACACATATACGTATATAATTTATACATAATATATTTATTTTGGTTTTACTCTAAAATTATATTTTTTTTTATGATTAATAAGTTTACATTTTTATGTATATTATATGTTGAATATATATTTTGGGCTCGTTTTGTGACGAAATATTAGGGTATATATAGCATACATTGTACTTTAGTTTGTATATATCATGCCTATACATCTCAATTGTTACATAAATAGGAGCTTTTTATTAAGCATCACAGTTTTTCCTTTTTATTGTTTTAAAATACCAAGATATAAATTTTTTCTTTTTAGGTCCTACTTACATTGAAATTAAAATTTTAATTGCTCAATTAAATTAAGAAAATAAATTGTTGTATACACAATGTTTCATTTTTCTACTCGTTTATACATATACACACATCTTAATCTGAACATTTTGTCGAATAATCGAACGAATAAATCTGGTTGTAATGATGGAAAAATAACATTTTTTTAGATTATAATTTCCATGAATTTTCATTGAAAGTTAATACCCAAATCACACAACACAATGGGAATAATATTTACCTGCGCTCCTCCGTTTTTTATACATCCTATATTGAAAATCTGAAAATAATAAGCCTATGACTCGAGATTTTTCTCAAATAAATAAATTAAACTGAAAATTAATTCCCTTACATAAATATAATAAGTATGTATATACACAATTTACCAACGAAACAAAGAATAATTATTCCAATTATGCATATGTGGTGTGTTTGTGAGTGTGCTTTCCTTCATCATCCTAATTCCGGTAAATAAGATACACATAACAAGACAAACCGGAAGTAGAATCCATTTTCAAAATTTAATTTTCCTTTTTCTATTTTATAATTATATGCAAACAGGAATGGGAAAGCGCCAGTAATATATAATATGCAGGAATTAATTTAAGACATAATAATAATATAATTGTTAATTTATTTCTAAAAACTTCATTGCTTCAATACTCCTCCTTTAAACACAACGTACGTCCGTCAAAATGATTTATGTCTTTAAGAAATTATTATAAATTTTTGATTGTTTAATTTAGCCTGTATCCGCTAAAAAAATCATTGAGATGCTTATCTTTGTTTTAAAGATTTTATCTCCCATCGTCGTCGACACCAAGATAAATATTTAAATGAACATAGTAAAAATTAATAATTAATTTATGTAATAAATTTCAACAGAAATGTCTTGTACTAGAGTGGAACAAATTTATGGCATAACTTTAATTCAACGAAACAAAGCTTTTTTTTGTCTGGTAAAATTATTTATTTGTTCAAATTTTATTGGGCCCGGATTTTCTAATATGGTAAAATTTTCCGTGAAATTGTTTAGTCCGAGATTGATAGCAACTTTTTTACCGCTTTTTAACTACTCAGATGATTCAATAAGCTACCAAATGTTAATCATGTTCAATGATTTCACTAATCTCCTCGTCCGATTGGTAAAAGTGTTCTGGTTTAAAACATCAATAGCGCGGCATTATCATTTGGTGTTGCGTATAGTTGCCTTGAATTTATAATCGATTTGAATTGGCTAAACAATGGCCATCTCTCCAAACGTCAAATGAGTGTTGGATGTACATTTTGTCAGATGTACTATTGTGCCTCCTAGGTGGAATAAAATGCCTATGTGCCTTCTCTTTTGACAAAAATTAAAGCATAAATAGAATTATGATTATTATTTGAAATAATTTTATGTATATTATATTAAACTTTCTCTTAGCCCCAATAAAATTAGAACCGTTGTCACAATTGGTGTTGGCTGCAAATCTTGTCACAAATCGTTTGAAGACAGCTATAATGGCATTCGTTGACAAATCACTCACTGCTTTAATGTGAATAGCCTTGATATACTCGTTTTATCCCTTTATTAATCTTTTGCCTCTTCTACGATAATCTTACTAGCTGCTTTTATTCTTGCTACTGGCAAATAACCCATTAACTGCTTGGATGCATTGTTTCCGAAGCATGTTATGCACTTATTTACCATTTTGCTGATTGTGCTTCCGCTATTTCCAGAATTGCTGTTTCGTTAGTTAAATCGTATTGGCAATCCAAAAATATTAGCTTATATTTTAGCTTTAGCAAATGATTCTCCGATCGATGTTCGATTTTTTAAGATGGTGTCTCTGGCATTTCGAATATTTTTACAGAAAAAAAGCTCGAAATCTAAACAATCTGAAAAAATCTGCTAGAACCCTTAATAATTTTAAATATGACGTTAATATGCAGAATCTCGTCATATTTAAAATTGTATCTTCTTTCTGGGATAATATCTTCTTTCTGGGTTCTGAAAACGACGAGTTTCACGCATTTTTACTCTTCAGCCAAATGCATTTCGTTTATATAAATTACATCTAGTACAGTAAAATCAGAGTTAGACCATTTCATCCACTCTGGAAAAATGTCCATTGATGCAAATTTATTAGCTGCGAAGGATATACTCCTCTTGAACCACTGTTGGGCGTGTTTTTTACATGCAAAAAACGAGTTATTTACATAATAAAATCGTAAAAAATGATTCTATGTAAAAAAAACCGACACGCCATCTTTTATTAAATCTTATTGTAGCTAAAGCACCATCTGTTAAAAAATCTTCTTACTATTTTATACTATGTATTTTGATTTAGATTAAAATTATTAACTTGTTAATTCCGTTTAAAATTATTTTAACTAAAAATTATTTTAAAAATAGATGGCACTGATAATAATGTCTTCGTTTTTACATATAATTTACGTTTTATGTAATTTACGCAGTTTTTTTTACATAATTTACATAAAAAAATGTAAAAAACATTTTTTACATGTAACATCCCAACAGTGTCTTGAACTACAGTCAGCAGAGATAATCCTTTCATTTTCCATTGTGCTGGGTAGTTGAATAATCACATCGTTTCACTGGAAACTTTATGGTAGCTCTCATTAGAGCTAAACATTTTGTTGGTAACTGTGCACCACATAGTCTCGAAAAAGATACCTGTTAAATGGGTAGTACTTCAGTTTATGGATAGTGCTTAGTGTAACTGTTCCGTTGTCATGAATGGTTTTTAAATGCACTCCGTCTCTGTATTGCTTTTAACTTTCATCTGAGAATCCGTGTTATGCTATTCTGCCGCCTTGTGGAATGATTCGATAGATTTTTAAGTATTCCAATAATTTGTACTACCTAATTTCAACAATCATATAGATTTAAAAATTACCAAATATGATGAAGTGGCTAATCCGAAAGTGACAGTATTCAACATATAATGATTGAGCAGACCAGATGCTTAATCAATTTGCCACAAAATTCTCTAGAATTGTGTATCATCCTGGCGACCTAAAACTTCATTTTTCACTTTTTCTGTCTCCAATCAACATTATATTGGTACTTTGGAATCTCATTAAAGTTGCCCACAAAGTTTGACTGAAAATTAGCTATATTGTTTGCCGCAGTCGATTCAATAGTTTTAACTGCACTGGCCTCAATGGTATTTTCGCTTCTTCGAGATGTTTACCTTCTATGGTGTTTTCGATGACATTTACAACAATTGTATTTTGACGATGCACAGTATTTTCTCTACTACTACTTGTTTACGTTCAGGAATTGGTAGCTTATATATTGATGATATGTTTCCAACTAGTGCTACCTTGAACGTAATGGACACATAAATTTAACGATATGTGACACCAATGAGCTACATTTCTGAGGCATCACTTCTTTTATTCATCTTTCGATTCATCGGACACGGTTAGATGGTTAATTAGAACATATCTTGGAGTAATTTTTTTGTGTACTGCAGTTTATGCACTTTAACAATTCGTTCGTTATTATGAAACGTGTTTTCGAATAGACCACGAAAAGATGGAAAATCTGGGTAGTTAAGTTTTCCCTCAAAATTAAATGTTTTGTTTTACATGGATGGAATACTATATGTATAGTAGATTTTTGTTTTGGTTCGTTTCGTGAAAGTAGAAAACTAATAACTAAGAGCAATCTGAAAAAGGACGATAAAATGTATCGTTCTGGTTCTGGTTTTATTTCAGCTTTTATTTTTTATTATAAATACGAATCGGATTAAAATTCGAAAAATAGCTTGATTAATTACGGTTTAATGTTCCGATTTACTTATTCTTCGAAACACTGATTTAAATCGTTTAAGATCTCAACCACTGACAAATATTTTTTACAACAAAATACACATTTTATTTTTTGTATCCCTTTTATCCGATTTCTTAAACCTTTTAAACATGGTGTTCTATTGTGATGATCTTATTGTTAAAAAGTTTAGAGATATACCAAATCTGACTATTCATGTCTCGTGTCCCATTTTGGACGTCTTCTAGCAACGCCTGGTTCGGTTTGATGAGTTATTATCGGTAGCGTTGCCCATTGACAGTTAAACCCAGTTTCAGCAGTTTCATATGATTCCTTTCTGATCGACCAATCACAAAGCATTGTCTTTTTTCCAAAGCGATTTGGCTATGCTGCAGATTTTGAGGCTTTACCAGGTCCAAATCCATGACCTTTTGTCCTTGAGATCTTCCATGCTGGGAAAGCTAAATTTCAAAAGTGGCTCTTAGATTTTCTATCTATGTCTCTCAGTTAACCATGTGACGCCCATTTAACTCCAAAACAGTGAACCTTAAAATTTTTCCCATAGTATGTAAACTTTTGGAAATACTCTGACGAATCATATTTAATGCCGCTGCAAGTTGGTCTTGAGTTTGCGGCTGTCTTCAATCATTATCGCTGGCAGTTCCGTGTCTTCTAATGTTTTTGGTCGTTCGGAACGCTTCTTATCCTCAATGTCGAAATCGTTTCTAAAGCGTTTAAACCAATCTTCACATATAGTTTGCGATTGTGCATGATCATCAAGCTAATCATTTTTCTTGCAAGTTAAAGCAGAAAAGCAAAACTTTCCGCAAATGCTGTTTGTTTGGCCCACAACTCGATATTGTGATATGTGCTGGTATTACAACTGGTTTTTGTTAACCAGTTGTAATGTCGCTAGCACCATCTATGTGTGTAACCTGGTAATTAAGTTGCGCACTTAATACCACCTAATGTTATGTATTGGAACTATATTTCGCCCATAAAATTTGAAGAAATTGCGGCAAGCCATAAATCCCAATGATAAAAATGTTCTTAACACTTGAAGCCGTTTCACGTAATTTATGGTATGGTTAACTCATTCGGACAATCTAGACTAATTAAGCACAGTTAATGCAACACAGCTTACTGTTCATATTGCTTGAATTGCAATAAAAAATTTCTTATGAAAAGCAAATGTTGTGTAAGTCGCCTTTTACACCTTATACATAACAATTTAGTGGAAACGATAATGTATCTCATATAATAGCGTCTGCGTGCGTGGCAAAGCATTTCAATTAAAATTAATATTATATGGGTGCAACCGGTCAACAACACTATTATGTTGTGGTATGAACGAAACTATATAGTATATCACCCTTAATATTTATCGATTATATATTATTATTTATCGTTATTAATATGTGGTTCTTTTATCTTAGTTTCGATATGCATCATCAATCGTTATACAATGCTTCTAGTCGATATAAGTTTAATATTTAGTACTTTGATGACATTAGAATGTCAAAAAGAAAGTTTCACCAATATTCTGTAGATCGATTAGATGTTCAATGATCTTGTTATCCAACTTTATCTTAGTAAATTCTTCTGTAGCGACCTATAAATATATAAGCAATAATCTTAATTATTGCTTATATATTTACTTATTATATACTTTCACCATTAAGTATTATATAAAAATAAGCCGTCATTGAACCCCAATAGTATTTGTCCCAAACGATATTTTGAACAAAATCAATAATATCTGGGATCAAAATCCGAAAATTTTAAAGAAAAATTGTTTGAGACATTATCTCATATATATGTTTAATCTTACGAATGAAACATATATGCGGTCGGGGAGGATTATCGTAACTAATCTTTGTATAATGTTACAGTTGTTCTCATAAAATCGATCCAAACATAAAACCATTGTTTTTTTAACTGTGTGCTTTAAACTCATCACAAACCAAGTTTCATTACTCGTGATTTTATTTTATTTTATGACAATCGTAAGATAAGATAACGATCTTAATATTAAAACTATATAATTATAATTATTACTATATTTAAACTCGAAATTACTTAAAACTTATAATATGTGTTTTGCTCAATACTTTCGCTGTCAATGTTGTATACAAAAATCTATGCTCGTGTTTTTCTTAGTATACATTCTGCTCCGCACGCAGTTATAGCTTTGTCTTCATTTCACACCCAGACATTTTTAATCGGACTCAGTGACGTCCAATTCATTGTTTCAATAAACATCACATTGCTCTTATCGTAGTGCCTCTTTGTCAACAAAGGTTTACATCTCCTATTTATAATTTCAAATCATGATAGCCTTCGTCTTATGTGTTAATTGCCACTGTAAAGTTAATGTTGGATTTTCAGGCTTCATTGAAGTGATTCGTTATAAACCTCTTCCATCGCTTAATCAAACATAGACAAACATAGGTAGTGTATATATAAGGGATTCGTGAACAACACATACATATGAGGTATGAGATGTGAAGATCCCCAAAATCATATAATGTAGAATACAAGAACTCTTCTAAATGAAAGCCTCTTCGATTATGTTTTTACACAAAAAATAGTGTTTTCATGTGGTTATGCACATAATTACAAAGCCTGGCAAATACATACATCAGAGAAAGAATAATATTATTCATTTGAATATTGGTTTGCTAGATTTAAGCTTTTCTTAAGCTTCCACATTGTTTTTGTACTATGGTAACACCTGTCTCGTTGCAGTTCCAAATGCTTGCTTTTATCATTAATAAAGATAATTTATCGAAAAGATCATCAACGATGGACTTGTTAAATGAACTACCTTGGCTTAAGCTAATCGCTTCTTGTAATCTCATTGATTCGATTTCGTAACAAGACAGCCCTAAGCCATTGTACACCAAATTTTTTATTTCTCTTCCATTATTTGGGCATATTATGGAGAATGGTCATACTATACTTGTTTGCACAATTATATGCCAACTTTCTTACATCTTTTGGCGTAAGTCCGTTGTTAATATTTGCAAAACCATGGATTATTCTGTTTTTGTCTTCTTGTAAGACGATTGCAGTTCTTTTAAATGTATCTTCTGATTAATTTCTACGCTTGGTTTTCCGTTTGCATGTTTCTAAAAAGTAGATACACAAAATAGTACATCGTTGCATTTTTTAAGGAACATGTTACAATCTACCTCATACACATGCTGCTATAAAATTACTGGATCAGAAAAGGATAGCCTCATGTATTTAAAAAGGGGTTCATAAATTAAATAAATTCAAGGTTAGTCATTCATCCGGAAGTATTCCCATCTCATACACATTCTTACAGATCACGAATAAAAGAGTCTTTATATATTTAATCCGAAGAAATATAAACATGTCGGGAATTGAGTTTCCAGAACTGCTCACTGGTACACAGACAGTGACAAGAGTCACCGACTCTTTTTCGCTGATGGCACAGATCTCACATGGTTTTGCACTATGGTAACACCTGCCTCCTCGCAGATCCAAATGGTTGATTTTATTATTAATGGAGATAATTTATCGAAAAGATCATCTACGTTTAACTTTTTGAATGCAGTAGCTCGGCTTAAGATAGTGGCTTCTGGTAATCTCATTGAGATGATTCGATTTCGTTTCAATAAAGCTTTAAACCAATGTACGCCAGATTCTTTTTCCTATCCCATGATTTGGGCATAAATATATGCCAATATCCTTTGGTGTAAAACCGTTGTAAATATTTGCAACACAATGGAATCTTCTATTTTTGTCTTCTTGTAAGATAAGTGCAACCAACAATACGCTTGGTTTTTCGTTTACATGTTCGCATTCTAAAAAGTAGATCCACAAAGTAGTACATCGTTGCATTATTTAAGTAACATGTTACAATCTACTTCATACACATGCTACTATTATCCTTACACCAAATTGGAACATTCGAGATGTTTTGAACAAAAAACCAATTTTGACAGCTCTACATACTAAAGCGGTCAGCTGTCGTGTACACACGACTGAATTGTATAATGCAATACTTTGTTTAACTGAGAACAATAAGCTCATCAGATTATAATTGCCACTGTTACAACAAACCGCTATTTCCCCTACACTATAGGATGTGTAGTTTAGTTGCCTTTTTGCGATGACTGGTTGAATTGTTAACAGATTAGAAACTATACGGATGCTATTAGATTTATAATTTGCATCTCAATATTTTTCATAAATAAATTAATTAATTCATCTAGACTCCACATGACGTGAAGTTGACTGCAATTAGAATAGTAAAAATTCAACCGTTTAGACAACCCATTAGGAACAAAAGCTTGGTCAAATTTTATATTATAATCGGAGAACCCAATCATAATTTTTTTTACTATTGCCATCTATTGATACAAAGAAGAAACACCATTTAAAACTTGTATAAAATTAAAAAAATTTAACTCTACATAGTTACCAAATTAAAAAAATAAATCAACAATTGAAATATTTGTTTCAATGTAAGAGGAAACGTTCAACATATTTTTAATAGTGTTTCTGGTTTGTATACATAGATGGCAATAGTGAAATATTTATCATTTTTATATTAGATTTTTACCGATTATAACACGCAATTTAACCAAACTTTCCTTCCCAATGGTTCATCTGGATATATAACGTTTATGGGCGTCGACGATTTTATTCGATTAAAATTCAAGGTTACGACCCAAGGTGTGAAATATTTCAATATTGAGTTTACCAAAATTTATCGCTTGGTGAAATATTTATTTATTTTCAACACAAAACAAAAATTGGCATACAACATCGGTTTTGGAGTATATTTGTTTATAACAGCACTGGTGTAAATAAAATTAATTTCGATAATTTTAATAATTAATAGTGCATGTTGGTGCAATTCGTGCAAAAACAGACAGAAAAAATTTTGTTTTCTTAAATCAAATTTATTATTATTATTTGTAATAAAATTAATTTAATCAGAACGCTATAAAATTTTAATTTAATTAATTTTAATTTTTTTGTTTGTATTTTCTATCTCAACGCTATCTAAAATTTGTTATTAAATTCGAAATAATAAATTTTAAGAGCACAATTGTTTTGGTTAGCGTATCTCGTTCAATGCAGTTCCAAATGTAGAACTAGTAGCCTAATATGAGCAAATAATTTTTAAACGCAAAGTTAGATAATTTTAATTAAATCTTATTTAAAATTTAAATTTGTAAATATTTTCAAGTTGCCCAAATATTTTCACAGAATAACTATGAATTACGATATAGATATCTTAAAAATAATTCGAATAGCGATTTCGGAATTTAGAACAAATAATTTAGAAGATAAGTGTAGATTTAGTATTCTTCATATGCATACACATACATACATACATATATGTTATATATCTAAGTATATATGTATTTATAAAACCGTAATTTTTATCACTTTGGTGATAAACGAAAATATTACATTCTATCACCACACCATACTATCTATATCTTTGATAGAATAGATATTGTTTGTTTTATTTCATAGGAATTTTGTATTAAAATACCATAAATGCCAGAATTTTTACCTCCCCTATAGTTATTGTATTTTATATTTTTGGGGTGAAATAATGAAAACACCTGAGGGTGGAAAAATAAAATCTATACCTCTCTCTAAAGGACATACATTCACTTTTATTTCGAAGTTTTTTTGAAAATTTAGAACTGTGTACATAGTTTTATTTCGTTATATTTAATATATATATTCAAGGTAGAGTAGGATCTTCCAAATTATAATATATTATTTGTGAGGTAAATGTAAACTTTTACATCATACGTAGGTTAAATATTAAAGTATATTTTCATAGAAAACGGGTATTTCAATGTATTATTATTACTATTGTACGAGTACATCTTATTATGTCATTCTATATTCTTAATTATTTCTTAAAAATAATATATATATATATATATATATATATATATATATATATATATATATATATATATATATATATATATATATATATATATATATATATATATATATATATATATATATATATATATATATATATATATATATATATATATATATATATATATATATATATATATATATAAATCTAATAATTTCTGCTAGGGCGATGAAATGGTTTGGTTTTGATGGTGTCTCAAACGAAAAATTATTTTGTTTTAAAGTTTAGTTTTATAAATGTTAAATAAATTATACTTATAAATCTTAGAAGCATGATTTATTTAAGTTGTTTATAAAAATTTTATTGTTCTGTGTGTGCAAATAAACATAAAGTAATAAACGACATTGACCGCCCAAATGACGTAGTGGTTAAAGCTGTGTCAGTTGGAGCTTGAGCGAGTTACTGCAGGTCCGAATCCCGATAGAGGCAGGAGGCAAAACACTGTTTTTACTATCTGATTAGATCGGTTTATACTGTCGTGTTGCTTTCTCGATATTCTTAATTCACTTTTGATACTTCAAAATTAATATTTTTACTTCAAAGTACTCTCCTGCGACTGTTTCGAATTTCTTACAGTGCCTGATTCAATCGTCGAAAGAATTTTTGTTATATTTAATTGCCGATATACTTATCAGAGCCGACATTGATTTTACCAATATGTGCTCTCGGCTAGACGTCCACACCGTGTCTTGTTCAGATTTTCGGCCTGAGGTTCAAATCAATAGCTAAAATGTCTTGAACGGGTTATTCAGCAATGTTCAAGTTTCTTGCTAGCTCTACCTTGGTCAGTTTTTGGGTTTCCCCCAATATGTCAAAATATGTACTCAAGTCAGTGTAACTTTTAGAAATATTCGAAGTGTGACACTGAAACTATAATTTTGGGGGACATGTTAATGAGATATGTGGTAATCTAACACAAGATCAAGCAACTGAGAGAGTGAGAGCGAACATAGTTAGGTTTTCGTTTCTGAAAGTTCATTTAAGGTATATTCTATAATTTTGCTATGTTAAGATCACAAGTTTCTATTAGCACCTAAATAATGTTGTTAGAAAACGTCACCTGTTGGAGGAATCATTTAAAAAATCGAAGATTGTAATGTTAAGTGGTTGTTGTCGTTTCTTTGTATGCACATTGATATATATATATATATATATATATATATATATATATATATATATATATATATATATATATATATATATATATATGTATATATATATATGTATATATATATATATATATATATATATATATAATATATATATATATATATATATATATATATATATATATATATATATATATATATATATATATATATATATATATATATATATATATATATATATGTGTGTGTGTGTATATTTAACTTATTTATTTAAATATAAATGTTTACTTAAATTATCTGCCACATACACACAGGACATAAATGTATCGACTAAAGTGCTTTACTCCCAATAATCAATACAAATGCTTGTAAAAAAGTTTGTCGTTAGGTTTATGTCTCCGTGTCGATGCAGATAGTATAAATAAACAAATCTTAATTTATTCGAAATATATAATTATTCACAAACGTATTCATAAGCTCGGTGTAAATATTAGCAGCTAAATTGTATCCTTAAATAAGATCTCAAAACGATTTTAATTAAATTAATTTAAATAGTTAAAACACAAAAAAAAACAAAATTCTTTATAAATTAATTAGTTATCTATTAATATATAAATTTAAATAATTACTTTGTTCCTGTTATTTCCTTTGAAAATCGAATTAATCATATCTCTTTTATTTAACTTTTTTTTTTTTGGTACATCAATTATTATTAATTTCAAAAAATAAAATTGAAATTAATTATGTTTTGTTTTGGTTTTTTTTAATTTGAAATTTATTTTAAATTGGGATTATTTATTGGATGCCATAATACGACGAAATATTTTAAATCGAACTCGAATTGGGATGAGATTTGAATTTGTAGTTTAATTTGGGGTAGTTTGAAATGTATGCCAAGGAAATAGATAAAAATATGTATATATATATATATATATATATATATATATATATATATATATATATATATATATATATGTTATATTTATATGATATTTATATAGGATTAGTGTAAAAATTACAATAGGACGAATAAATAGATGGCAGCACCTTTCTCAAACATAGAAATGTTAATGCGATCTGTATCGTTTAAAAACCAGATTTTTCGGACAAAAGTAAAATAAGTCAACATGGCCACTATTTTATATCAAAAGGATTGTGGTGTATTAAATAGACTGTACTCATAAATAATATCATGTTCGAGTCTATAGGCTACAGAAATAGCTGTGACAAATTTATTTCGAGAATTGAAATATATATACATTGGTAAATTCAGGGGTAATAAAATGTAATTTGAAGATAGGAGTGTAGTATATATGTAATACTGTACTCTCTAACCTATATTAATTTTCTAAGAACCAATAAAATCTCAAAAGCATTATTAATTCTTTCGTTCGAACTCTCAGTAAATACGATAAATGAACCGACAGTTTGTTTTTCCATAATAATCTAATTAAAATCTCTTGGCGACATTTGATACGTTTGAACATAGGTTATAGTTTTGCAAACGAAACAGTATCTACTTCAAAACTTTCTTCTTGTGAAGGTTTGATGTAGGTATTGACTTATTTTCCAAACTTCCAAATTATTTTATTTGAGTTTGATTGATGTGGCAGTTTTATACGTGTGCATGTCTTTCTATGGCAAACAATATAATAATAAAATAAATTTTATACACTTGTTTTCATATTACAATATATGTATATATATATATATATATATATATATATATATATATATATATATATATTTATATATATATATATATATATATATATATATATATATATATATATATATATATATATATATATATATATGTATATATATGTATATATATATATATATGTAGTTTTTCTTATAAATTGCTTGAAATTAAAAATATATGTTTACATAAAAATATACAAATCAGGGATAGAATTAATATAAGATTCCGGTTTTGTCACATCGCAGTTCTAGCAGCATTTTGAATAAAAAATTTATCGCCTAGTCACGTCTCTTGTCAAAATCCACACCGAACAGTAAAGTTTTGATTATTTATAGTTGAACAAATTAGAGTTCGCTTCACTATACTTTTTACAATCCCATGTAAATCTTAGCAGTAGTTCTTGTGTAAGTATCTTGAATATATATGGATGCAAATAGATTTTTGATGTGATTTCGATCAAAATATGCACTAAAAATTAAACATTATTTCGATAATAAATTAGCACTTTTTTAACAAGTTATTGTAGAGAGTGAAACGTTCCGTCCATAACTCATTTTGTTTAAGAATTATATCTCACACTAATTTCCCATCCCATATACCTAATCAAGGCATTCCACTACCGAATAAACAGTTCGCTTTTTGCTGCTCAAATCTCTCCAACCAGTGGAGTTCTCTGATTAACGGTTTAGCTAAAAATTTAATGTCTCATAATTTTGAAGGAGCGGCCTCACCCCAAAATTTTTCGTTAAACGTATTTATATACGCCACTGTACAATAAAATACACTATACCATGTGGGTTGAAATTAGTTTATCGAAGGAAATAAAAATGAGTCACATAAATTTTCAATTTAATCTTAAATTAATTTTAACGATACGGATCGCATAAGTCCCAATTAAATCAGTTATCAGTTTTATTTTTATTTTATATAATTTATATTTTATTTTATTATTATCTCAATATTTATAATTTAATTAATTGCGAACAATATATAGTTGAATGTTTTTTTGTTATGCCAAACAAAACGATACATATCGTTTATTCCATGAACAATAAATAAATATAAATTAAATATAAAATAACTAAATAGAAATATACTGTATTATTATTTAATTTATAAATTTATATTAATAATTAAATAAAATAATAATTAAAAACTGGTGCTAAGTGTAATTATTATAAAATATAAACTATATATTAAAATATTATTGAATTCATCGTCATAATAAAAAAAACAAAATTAAATTATCATCTAAATACTATATATTATTAAGTATATACATATACTCGTACATTATGTATAGTTATTTTCGAGAATTAATTAATTTTTGCTTATATATAATATATATATATAAATATATACTCGTACATTAACATAATAAAACTAAATATTTAAAATGCTTTACACATTTCATTATGTTTTGTTATTATATTAATTTTAATTTAATCATTTAATACACTAAAAATAAAACGATCTGTACAAACCTGAACAATATAATTACATACAACAATAATTATTTAATTAATTCTGTGATTTTTTAAAATACAAACAAAAATTTACATAATTCTTCCATTTTATTAATTTTAAATAAATTTTTCATATATTAATTTATTAATTTAAAATATACATATACTCATATACTCATAATATATATATATATATATATATATATATATATATATATATATATATATATATATATATATATAATTTTTATTTTAATTTAACTGAATCTTGTTGCCCACTATATTTAGCCACTAATATATCAAACAATTCAAAAAATTACAAAATAAACAAAAAAATAGATAGGAAACAAACAAATATGTAGATAAAAAACCAAACAATAAATAAAAACAAAATAATTAAAAATAAAAATATTAAATAATGTAGTAAATAAATAAATAACAAATTTGTACATTTTAATGGCTATAACAATTATTATATGATTATTTATATTATATATTAATATTAAATGAAAACAAAACACACAAAAAACATACACACAAAAAAAAACATTAAATTAATTATACATTTAATTATTAAAAATAAAAAAAAATGAAAAAAGTTGATATAAATAAAAAAAAAATTTCGTTTTAAATTAGTGTAACCTCTTTGGCAATTTTTTTTAATTTAGCTGTGTTCTTTAAGTTAATTATATAAATACGGGTTTAAGAAAACAAATCAATGTTTTTTTTCGAGATCAACAATCGAAATAATTGTAAATAGTGGTGATTGTCTTATTATATCTTATTTAAAAAAATATATTTGTTTTGTTAATTATTTCAAAATAAGTGTCCATTTAAATATATTCATATTTCATTTGCATTTAAATATTTAAAAATAATTTATTTATGGTGATTTAATATTAAGATTAACATACGGAATATTTAAATCGACGAAAGTTTAACGATAAAAATATATAATAAGTGTAGTTAATTATGTAAAGTCTTAGATTTTTCAAAATATTTTTGCAAGCAATTTGGTAAGTATTGGGTGCAGAGAAAACACCCCTGAAGTGCTGGGACATTAACACGCAAAATGACCACGAAAATTGCAACGACTAATACAGGGTCGATATTTTTTATCATTATTCGTTCATACTCACAGATTTCATTGTATTTGGCCATTTCACTAAATTCGCAAGTTAAGAGGGTCGAGTTATTTTCACACCATATTATCCATTTACAGGTTTTTTTCTTTGCATCTAATCAAATCCTAAATTTGCCAACCCATTTCAACATATCGATCAAATAACTACAAATTTTCTAGAAAATTTGTAGTTATTTGAAAAGTGGCTGAATCTAAAAATTTACATTCATGTCGTGTTCAATTCAGATGAATTAAGTGAAATGAAAAGCCCGTAACTTCGTAACTCCTCACACCAATTAAAAATTGACCAACTGAATTATTCATATTGTTTTGGTTGTTTGAAACTACAATCCTTCTGGTTATTTATGAAAAATGATTTCATTAAAATGGGAGCCGTGGCTGACCTTGGCTCAGCCCATTCAGTCGGTCCAGTCTGAGCACATTTTGGATGGTGTGCTTATCTATTTTGGCGGTGGTTGCTTCATTATTAGCTTTTAAATGCTGAATTGTTTGTGGATTGTCCGTATATCACTTATCCTTCATGGCACCCTACAAATAAAACACCAAAGGTGTCAAATCACAGCTCGTTGCTGGCCATTTCGACTGATCATGAGGCCATTTTTTTACTCAGTTTCACTATTGTAATGCCCGATATATGGTATGGCGTACCTTCTTGCTGAAACCAAAAGTCGTCCAAACCAATATTTTCAAGATACGATTAGTGTAAATATGTGGCGGTGGTTGATTCCGTTAATCGTAACGGTAGCGCCAGCCTTTTCTTTTTTTTGGCAAAATCCTCAACAATTTCTAGTTTGTCGCAGGTCCACACAGAGAATCGATATCGAAGCGGATAGTCACGGGTTTTCAATTGCTGAACCAATTGAACTTTATTGGGCCTCAAGCCAAGTTCTTTACGCAGAATTTTTTTTTTTTTTTTTTTTTTTTTTTTTTTATTCATTACCAGCTTTATTTAATAACAGATATATACAATAATATTAACATAACAATAATAGTGGTAAGATAAGTGAACCATTGGATCATATAGATCACGTGACTGATTCACTGAAAAAAATTCGTTGCATGGAAGACCGATTGATGACTATTTTCGATGCATGATGACGATTTGATGTTCTCGGCCATTTGCGCACCTTTTCGGCCATTGTAACGGATTTTCGACTAGGTTTTTCGTATCATGTATTTTATGAACCATAAACTTTACGATACCGTTGGGTGTGAGTTTCCTATTTTAATCAAATATTGTACAACATTTTATTTTCGAACCAATTGCCTTTGTTGTGGAAGTAACTTTCCACCATGTTCCACTTTTGTTGAAGCGTTAAGAGATTTATTTCGCCAACTAGAAATAATATACTTAGTGTCTGTCAAAGAAAGAATGACATTAGTACCACAGCCAAAATAACCGATATATCAAATCTGAATCGGTTGTCGGGATACCCTATTGGTATTGTTAATTCCACCTGTATCTTAAATTGTTTTTGAGTACAAAGATCAATCTCATGAATATCAATGTCTTAAGTATATTGTCGCCGGTTGTAGCTTAATCGAGATCGGTTCTCGCCGTTGACAAAAAATAACATGCTCCGAAAAACATAAAAAGCAATTGTGTAAAAAGCATTCGTTTGCTGCAATACGTAAAAATGGTTCATAAAGTCTCCGTTAGGACGCGGTTACGTCCGGAAGTTTTTTGAAATAAACGCATTAAAATCAATTTAATAAAATAATTTCTTTTAAGTGTTGTCCTAGACTGGCGCTTGGGCATTCTAGGGGTTCAATTTCCCAGCACTCTTTCGAGCGTTTCAAAAAAAAAGATATGACGGCGTCAGAGCACAAAATCTTGGAGGCCAATTCACGAGTCTCTTTCTCTGTATGGTGTTCTCATTGAAATTTTCTTTCAATAAATCTGGCACGTTGCACCATTCTGTAGAAAACACAAGTCGACTACACTAATATCTTGAATACGCAATAAAAATACTTTGATCAGTGCTCTGTAGTTTGTGCCATTGACAATTACACGCTGTTCTTCCGCATTTTTAAAATAATACGATCCGATGATGCTACCTGCCCATAAACCAAACCAAACAATGCATTTTTCAGGATCAATTGGAAGTTTTTGAATCTTCTGGCTGCTCATCAGTCTTAATACGACAATTTTGTTGTGTTGGCGTATTCATTCAGCCAAAAATGAGCTTCATCGCTGAACACAATTTTTCGATAAAAAACGGATCAATCGATGACGCAAAGAAATCAACAGGCTTCAATTTTTAAAGAAGCTGCATAAAGCCTTCAAACTAAAATCTCTCTTCAAAATACGCCACAATGTGCCATTTGAGAGACCCAGATCTTGACAACGGCGGCGAATTGATTATGATTGCGGTCTCACACGTCCACTTTCAGCTACAGCGGCAATATTCCGGAAATGTTTTGATTGCTTCGTTCCAATATTGCGTTCAGTTTCAACACTGATTTTAAAATAAATTTCTTCAATTTGTAAACTTAGTTTTCGCGTAAGTCTATTCATATAGTGAAATGACAATGAATACTGAACACAAATGTCGAATCAACATGACAGTTGTCACGCATGAATCCCAATGAGTCTCAATTTTATCAAAATAGCCGACGAGATCCTATAAGATTATATAAATAGTAATGAGGCTGCCGAATATATTCTACAAGAAAACTTCAAGTTCTTATCACATACTTGATTTAGTCCATATCTCTTGAGGCTGGATAATCACAATGAGCGCGAATACCACAACTAGCAGATGATTATTCCAATGATCTGTCCAATAGTGCCTTTGATTCCTTCCCTACCATAGTAATTTATATTTCAATTTCTAATTTTATGTACAAATCTATATAATCGTAATTATTGCATTCTCAAAAAACTACATATACGTAATATGATGCCCCTCTAGATAATGTACATCATAACCATTCCAATTATAATTTCGTTATCTCTCATTCTAATTTTAATTAACTAAACCATAATTTGTTTAAATACAATGTATTCGTTTTGTGCGGTTGGTTTTCAATTCTTTGCGTTTAAACAATAATTCAATTCAAAAATACTAAATAATAATTATTAGTGCGGGTTAATTGGAAATTATGGTTCTTTGTGTGAGCTCTACAGTTTATTGGAAATTATATTTTTCTTAAAAATCATATCATACCAAAACCTATCACAATCATAAACCATTAAATTGATATTGTCTTTATCAAGCATGATATGTGCATATCACTATGACATATGTCTTATTGTTACTATATAGCTCAACGTAAAGATTGCACAGTTTTTCATTAGAAAAAAATACAATAATTAAATTTCTATTTGTTTAAAGTACACACAAAACAACAATAAAAAAAATCTTCAAAATAATTATATTTTAAATAATATTACGAAGAAGAAAAAAATGTATAAAAGCTCTTTTTATAAATGTGAAATAAAAGAATGAGGAATGCTAAAAATCTACTCTTCAACTTACAATTGAAACAAAAAGAAAATATTTTGTTTTAAAAATCTAGAAAAAAAAATTTATAATTTTTGTAAAAGGAAAGTTATCTCTGGGTGAGTTTTTTTCCTACTCTAAACTTTTTGCATTTTGTTTCTTTTTAGAATTTAAATTTTTTTTATTTTAATTTGGTAGAATGCTTAAATTAGTTTTGTCCATTTACCTTCTGTATATACTAAACAACTAACTAACTAAACATTGTATGTAAATATTTTACTTGTCTAATTTTTAATAACAAAAATCTACAATATATCTAATTTTTCTCAATCTAATGTTTCAAACAAATTACTAATTACCGTATTATATATAATTTTTATTATCAATTAGGGTGTCGGAAGTGTAATTCGAGATGGCTACCAAAATTGGCTGATCTCTAAACCGTCAAAGGTTCTCTTGCTCTCTCACTTTAAATAATCGCTTCAGCTATGATGATCTTTTAAAATCCGATCTTCTCCTTCACCTAAACGCAATCAACATTTTGTTACGATTTTCCCTAGCAGGTATTCAAACCAAAATGAGGTTCGATCATTCGATTGTGAATAAAATGCTTTTTATTTAATTTGAACACCAATGTTTAATACTTTCACAATAATAATTCACTATTTTTCACACTATTAATTCAACGCTATTTTTATATTTTCACTATTACGCTTCATTTCCCAATTATTATTTATCGCGTTTTAAATTCAATTCGCTGCTTCTAGGTCATCGTAGTTAGTTGCATTTGTTTATTATTTTCATGTTTGTTTATTGTTTATTATTTCGACTGCGTTAAAAAGTCTTAGATATATTTAGAAAAACCAAAACATATTGACGTTGAAACACTTAAGCTTTTTACTATTGCCATCTATATATACAAAGCAGAAACAAAACTAAAAATTTACTTAATCTAAAAATATGTCAAACGGTTCCTTAACATCCAAACAAATATTTCAATTGTTGATTGATTTTTGTAATTTGGTTAGTTAAAGTTTTTTAGCTTATGCAATTTTTAATGATGTTTCTGCTTTGTTTAAATAGATGGCAATAGTAAAAAAATTATCATTTTTATATTGGGGTTCGTGATTATAATGTGACATTTACTACTTATACTACTTTGTTTGTTCATAATTTTTGATTTAATGAAAGAGAATGGATCTTATATTGATAAATGTTTTATTTAATGTCGGCAATTATGTATGGAATACAATATCAGATAAATATCCGTCTCTGTTAGCCTCACAAATGCGAGCGAATATTATTTCATCACGAATATTTTGTTTGAGTTGCTCAAGCGTTTCTGCCTTTCAGATATCCCCACAAAAAGAAATCCGGAGCAGTCAAATCAGGCGACCGTGGAGGCCAGCAACATCACCATTTTTTAAAATAACTTGTAGTAATTCGATTGTAATCCTGGCTGTATGCGATGTGGCACCGTCTTGTTGATACCACCTGTTAATCAAGCCCAAATCATGCAGTTGTGGCGTTAAAAAGTTTTCAATCATATCTCGATATCGCTCCCCATTCACAGTTACCGTTACGCCATTTCCCTTTTCAAAGAAGTAAGGACCAATGATTCATCCTGGCCAAACACCAGACTGTCACTTTTAATGGATGTAAAGGTGACTGAATAATAATTTAAGGGTTTTCCATTGCGTAGAACCGACTATTCTGTTTATTCACTTATACATTCAAATCACATATATATTCTGTTTATTCACATACTTGTGTCAACTGAATCTTAAATGGAAACAAATGCAAATCCTTGTGCAAAATTGTGGCCAAACTTGTTCTTTGAAGACCAAGCTCCCGAGCACGGCGTCGAATTGAGGTTGATGGATTGTTTTGAACACTTTCTGGAACAGCAGTAATGTTTTTAGCTGATCTTGCAGTACGTTGTGGCCCATGCTTGGGCCTATCACAGACCCTCTTTCTTCGAAATCATTCACTACACGATAAACAGTGCGTCTTGTTGGCACGTTGTTTCTCCCAAAAATTTCACGTAACTTTCTCATCGTCACAGTAATTGATGATTGATAAAATGTTTTAACGATTAAAACACGGTTTATCGAATATTTTTTCATAATAAATTTGCCACGTGTCTACTTCACGAGTGCCAAATATGAACTGTCAAGACTAACGTTTACCAAAATGGTGGCAAAACAAAGTAGTATACCTTCCCAGTGGACACCCTGTATAATGTATTTTACTTTATTGGAACGTCAAGCGCATTTGGTCGGTCTATACCAACTTGAAAACAGTTACAATATTGGGTAACATGACATGTTACGATGGCAACCAAATCAGAAATAAACTCTCAATCTTAATGTCTATTACAGTGAAAGCATATAATTGTGGATTCTATATTTTTATGAAAATAAAAAGACAACACGCGATCGGATTTTCCGAATTTCTTCAAAATTCGGCTGCCAGTAATCGTCGAATTTTGTGTAATCGAATTTGCATGTTTTGAATACTCCATTGTTTAAGCAGCAATATTTCATTTAACAAATCATTAGTCATCTCAAATAAAACAACAAAACAAGCTTTAAGTGAATTGCAAACCACTTCATGCTTACATTTGATAAATTCAACCGAACCATTTCATAAAGGCTTTATTCCATGATAAAAATTGACATAGTCAATAAAGACGAAAATAAAAATAAAATATAAAACTCTATCTAAGAGACAAGGACAAAGTCTTTGTTCATATATTTATAGTAAAACTTTATAACAGAATTTTGACAGCTATTGTAACATTACCAAAAAATAATCATTAATTATTTTTTATCGGACTTGTTTGAATTTTTATTAATTGTAAACTGCTAATTTCAAATAGTATGGTCGATAAATTTCAATTTAATTTGTATTTGGATCCGGCGAATATAAACACCAAAATAAACTATGGGCTATGTGACACTTGACTATAAAATTGTTTGTATGCAATTTGTCGTGTTACACAAATTTTATGTAAAAGTGCGTGTTGGACTGCAATAAAAAATATTCGATTTCATACTTACACTACAACAAACACAAATATTTTTCCAGTCAAGGTTGACTGAGATAGCTGTTTGTTTCATTTACACGACTATTAAATTTATATTTTTGTCCTATTTTAATATTAACTGACAGTCAATTTTTATCATGGAATAAAGCCTTAATTAGAAAATTCGCTTCGGATCAAATTTTTAGATATCGGATTATTTCGTCACTTTGCAAGGGGAGATTATCCTGCGCACGGGTTAATATACCTATAACAGGTTACCGGTTTTACAGTGTTCTGTGAACAATTACACGCCGGTCAAATCACAAAATGCATCGTATATTGTTGGCAGCGCACTGAACTGCACCTTGAGACTGATCGAAACAGACTGTATTTTGGATAAGATCAATCATCGATTACGGATTTTCATTAATACTGAATCTTGTCCGGGTTGTGCACATCACAACACACGTATTGAATGAATTTCATAAATTGATCAACTAAATTAAGTTTTGTAGCAATTCGTTTGATCTTAATATGAGTAAGATCTTAATAGTATTGATATTGTTGTTTAACTAAGATTGATGAGCACTTATGAAAAAGCTCATATTAAAAAAAAATATATGCAACATTACACAAGGTAAACTAATCGATCCATGTGCAAGTAGTTCTGTTTCTGCCTATAGCCAGTAAAATATTATCAATGTTTAACATTAACAACTTGAAACAACTGTTATAGTGTTTCATTTCACACTCTTGTGAAAACGTTAGCAAGGTTAATACACAGTCTGCAAAAAGTTATAGTCGATGAAGAAAAACGGAATCTCATTTATCGATTACTCAGAAGATAAGTACTCCAATACACCTGTACCAAGCAGATTTAGTTTTTCCTTAATTGTCTCCTCTTGTATCAAATTATTTTTACTTTTATATATACATTCTTTTATATAAATCTATTTTAACTGAATACTCAATCAAAAGATTATATAAACCGTCTTAAATACAAAATCTTATATAAAATACTTTTTCATGTTTATTCCATTTTTACAAATAAATATAATTTGATTATTCTGCCCTATATACACATAAACATTTAGGTTATACCGAAAGTTGTAATTTTTTTGTACTTTTAAACTTTTGAAATTGTTTTAGACACTCATGTGTTGACTTACTTACATTTAAGTAAATCAGAATTATAAGATTACAAATGTCAGCTACCTAGAGACAATCTTATTTTCAAGGCATCCTACTCGGCCTACGTGGTCCAGGAACATACTATCAAAAGTGGCAGGTTCTGGTGAATTCTGTTCGGTTTAGTAAATCATTTTTGTACTGTTTGGTTCTAACGACTCTAGTATTTCATCATAAAGATACTGTTTATGATTAATCCTTAGTTTGTAGGTTAAGTTCTATTGTCAAACTGAATATGATCCAAAAATAAACTTCCTACTTCGTATCTCCGTGCTTTAAGTGCCTTCGGCTGTTCAAGTAACCTATATACAGTTGGTGAGAGACGTTAACTTAGCATTTTATTCTATTGTGATGAAAGTGTATTATGCCATTTAGGTGGCCTAACAAACGGTTTCTTTAAAATGTACTACTTTGGCTAACTTCTTATACAAATAATTGCATTCTTATTGCAATCAATCTTTTTCCTGAAATTATTTCTATCCTTCATCATAATATTGTATAAGGAATCAAATTTTGGAAAAAAAGAACAATCCTTCACTTTAACGATCTTTGAACCAATGATGTAACTCGTATGGACCCTACGAGCATATATCTAAACCAAATAATCACTATATTCTTTCTGCCTCTACACCAAATACCAATGCGACCTGTTGAAATTAAAGGTTATTCAAACACTACAAGCCAGTTATCTCTGTGATAACTTTTCTGACACCTCTCACTAAAACCTCTTTAATGCCAAGAGGATCTATAGACCATCGAGATCAAGCCAGCATATACCCTTTTACACAATGTGTGATTTCCGTACACACTGAGCTGACCTTGGGACACCTTCGTTATTATTTGAAAGAGGTTCCGCTCCAGTCAAACTCCCCACCTGGCAGTGTCCTTGAATTGGATCACACTTGAATAAATATTATAAGTGCCATAAATCCATATTGACTTTTGGGATTTATAAACGTAGTGAGAACACATCTATCACATAAGTGAATAGATTCTGTGTCTACTTGTTCGATTTGATCAAGTAAGTAAGGAAACAATAAGAGTATGTAGTGGTATTTCATTTTTGATCTGGTAAACTAAATCTCTTATGCTACACTTTTTATATCTCCTTATAGTGCCAGACTAGATTCAATCTCAACATGGTCTTCTTTCTCCGCTTATATGTCCAAGCCCGTTCACATGGCTATGGTTTCGCTAGATAGTAGATGGGGACAGTGGGAATCTCGGTAATCCATTCATGTGCGTCACTAATAAGATGAGGCATTTGGCTACCTTAAGAGGATCATAGTTAATTCTGACGTTGATATTCAGAGCACTGAGCAGAAATAATATTGTGTCATTATCCGCTAGGGCCCACATAATGTTTTGTTTATATAGTCCGATCCCTCTGGTCCGTGTCGGTTCTGAATTAGTTTTTAAATGATAGTCGTTTAAGAATAAAATGATTTATGCACCCTGTCAGACATGGAAAAAAGGTTACCGAATTCGAACATACTTTTTGAATTTCCCAAAATGCATTTTAGTTTTCGGAATGCTGCGCTAACATTTCAGCATTTCTTGAATAAAGTTGACAAATATTTAGATTTTTTATTCGTCTAGATAGGCTTTATACTTATAGTGGCAAGTAGAAATGTGGAAGATTTTAAACATCTCAAACGATTGTTGAATTTAGAATGAACGACCAAATCAAAATGTGAATTCGGAATACTCACTCTGAAGTTTCTCAATCACTACATATCTGTAGGTGGCATGTTATCTTTTATAGAAGGCGAGTTGAAGCGATAAATAAGTTTCCTTCTCCAACATCGATCATACAAATTTAGCAATAAGTCGGAATGGTTCAAAATCGCAAATATGTTTCTTAACCTATAAAAATCAAACTACAAATTCATTATTGATTATTAATAAAGGGTTATCAAATAAGAGCTTCCAGAAGCTTTTTGAAATAAGATTCATTAAAATCTATTTAATAATCAAAAATTGTATTTGTGACGTAAGCTCGATTTATGACATTAAATGTTTGAAAATAATTACTTTAAAATGTTGTCTGCGACTGGCTCTTAGATGATCCATTCTATGGGTCCAATTTTCCAGCACTATTTCTAGCATTTCGGCTGATATTCCGTTTAAATTTTTATTCAATTAATAGATGGTTTGGCCTGCTATGTGGCACATTGCACCTCCTGTTGAAACCACAAGTCGGGTACACCAATTTTAGCAATAAAAATTCATTGGATCATTGTCTGTAGTTTGCGTCATTGATGTTTACACGATATTCTGCCGCAGTTTTTAAAAAATACGGTTCGATGATGCCATCTGCTTATAAACCGTATCAAACAGTGCATTTTTCAGGACTTGTCGCTGCACACAATTTTTCGATAAAAAAACGGATTAATTTGGAGCTGTTCCAACTCCTATTTACCAGATCGACGACGCAAATGAAGATCAACCGTCTTCAATCGTTAAAGAAGCTGTATTTTGTATGTCTTCAAACCAATATCTCACTTCGAAATAATTGATTGCGCTCTTCACGCACACTTTCAGCTACAGCAGCAATATACATATTAGATCGACTTGTACGCACTCTTTTATCCACTTTTTTATTATTGGATACTGATGAGTATCCAATAATGAAAAAGTGGGTAAAAATGTATTGATTGTTTCGCAAGACGTTCAGTTGGAAGAATATGAACACCATAAAATGGTCGTAGAGCACGAAAACAATTTTTGAAATAAATTTCCACAATATATAAACGATGTTATCGCTTAAGTCTATTCATGGTGAAATGTCAATGAGTTCTGAACACAAATGTTGTATGAACATGATAGTTGTCACGCATAAATCCTAATTGGAAAAGTACCTTCTATTGGATCACTCTTTACAATAGTCTTAATAAAATATAATAAAAATCGAAAATATTCCGAGTCGAAATCTGTAATTCGCTAGACTAACGATATATGCAAATGGTATGGTACAAACTACAAGCCCAATAGCATGCGCCTATTGAACTGAATAAAAGACAATTAAATCGTACTCATTTATGAAATATTTTATTTAAATCGATACGTTCTACTCAAAGTACATAAACCAGATTAATTAATCAATATTTAAATTATTAATTGATCTTAGAAGATACTAAATGTAACATAATTAATACTTTGTCCCTCATGCAAAAATTGCAGTTAAATGGGCGAGTTTTCGAAATTGCTAGTTAAGCTATTAACCACTAGGATTTTTATTTGGACTATTCGCGTGGTTACTATTCAATTGTTTTCATTTTTTTCCTATTATCAATGCCTACTCCGAAAATTGGTTTTTGCTATAATTTAAGCTAACGAACAATTTGAATAGTTAGGAGTGCCATCTATGAAGAACTGGTAAGAATAATTCGCTAATTTAGTTTAGTATTTTTTCGCATGACGCAGTGTTTAGGATAGTATGTATTTGCATGAAAACCACAAATTAGCTGATACACAATTAATTTTAAATTTAGTCAAGCAGAAACCTCTAGTTTCGAGATGGTTCCAATTTATATTCTGCTGTTTATTCTACTATAACAGACGCAATCACGATGCAAAAAAATTTCAATTAACTGCCGTCAAAATCATAACAATGCATTATTATGTTTTCTGTCACATTAGCTGGTTAGATATCTGTTCTAACGTAAAATAATTTATGTTTGTTTTTGTTATGTGTTAATTATTTTGATTGTATATATTTGTTTTAATTTGCTGTTGCATTGCGGAAACATACTCGTACGAGTATATCTACACATTCGCTTTTGCGAGATGATGAAAAATTACAAGCAAAACATAAACAATAAAAAGCTAAAAGTTGTTAAACAAATAAAAATTAAAAATTTGTTTTTATTTTTTACAAATATTTGTTTTAATTTTAAATTAATATTTAGTAGAGTATTTCTTGTATATATTTTATTATTTAACAGCAAAAAAGAATTTGTATATAATTTATGTTGTCTTAGCCTAGGATCTTATGTTTATTGTTAATATTTAATAAAAAAAAAAACGGAATGACGTACAAATTATATTTAAAAAAAAAATCACAGAAATCCAAAATTTTAATGAATGTACATAGTTTGATTTAATGAATGCTGAGTGCATGCTGAAAAACGTAGCTTTAAGTAATTTATTGTTTTTGTAACTATTTAACTAAAGCAGGGGTGACATCTTTTATGTCGGTATGCAAACATAAAATTCGGAAGAGTAAAATCTGGAGATCTGGTCGACCAGTCAATGTCACCTCCTTTTTTATCAAACGTCCCGAGAGTTTTCGTTACGGAAACTGCATTGTTCGATTTGTAGTATGGCTTAGCACACCATACGCGCGTGCAGCCCAGGCCATCTAAGGTCATCACAGACTTGTTTTTGCCCAATCTCATTATTGCTAGACGCAATTTGTCTATTCAAGAAGCATGTGTCTTATTCAGACCACGAATAAAAACAACATCGCGTTAGAAACATGGATAACAGAAGCAAAAAAGTCTGCAAAGTTTCTACACCATAACCCTGCCAGCATCTATAGTTAAGAAATTTAAGTCTCGTTAGTTATCGGAATCAACCAGACAAATCACTCCACGATCTAAAAACAGCCATGCACCACCACCCATAGATTCGAGAATTGATTATTTGAACGCCTTCGAATCTCTAACTTTCCTTCTTGATTAATGAAATCATCTTTGGCAAATGATTTCGCTTAAGTAAGTCTTACGACGGTTCACGAATTTTTTTTCTCGCGCCGAAATACTAATGCCTCCAACAACTTCTATTAATCAACATTTCTATTAATCTAAAGTCCAATTGAAAATAGAACAGACATTTTATTCCATTATTCCATGCAGAGAATATTTAGGCAAAAATGGCCTATTTTGTTCAATTGTACGTAGTGTATTACGTGGATAAACTTACGTTTAAACCACTACAGTAATACGTCCTAGCATCAATATGACGTTCGAACCCAGCACGATGTATCACCTGGGCTTGACACAAGTTCAACTAGTCTTATAATGCCAACATCCCTCGATATCGAGTGATAGGCGTCGTTGAACATCAAAATTGAGTTCCAAAAATTTTAGATTCAGTATCAACCATTCGTGCGACTGTTTGACCGTATTTCAAGCGGCGTGGACGATTTGTCAACAAATTTATTTCTGTTAATTCCACTTTATATGTAGACAAACGCAAATCATTCATCAATATGCGGCGAAAAGTGGTTCCACTGACGTCAAAATACGTCTTGGTCGTTGATGAATGGTTGACTATCTCCACGGAACATGTTAACCAAAATTTATTACCAAATGAAGAATCGTGTAGTCAGACGTGTCTTAAAGTTATTCAATTGTTACATACCGACATAAAAGATGGCGCATCCTATAATTATTTATGTAGAAACAGTTTAGTTTTACAGTTAAATGTTGTTAAAATATATATTAAGTAAACATAATTTTAAATGTCGATCTGTTTAACATAATATTGGAATGAAGTGATACATATTAGTTGCTTTCCAATCGACCAATCGCTAGTACCCTCTAGTCGTTTGGTACTTATCTTTGCTAGATAAACCATAGTAAATTTAGCAAAGACACAACGAACTACTAGAGCTGCCCTAGCGGGTACTAGCGGTTGGTTGGTTGGAAATAGATCGTATCGAATTGTATCTTATTGTTTACATAACCATCATTTGTGGGAGAGATATTGACTAGCGCTATTTCTGAAATTGTTCGATAATGTCCAATCAGTAATGAACCAAGTCACTTTTTTTATTACAGTATACTTTTTTCGGCCAATACCTTACGCCAGTACGAGATAAATGAAAAACCTTAATAGCTATAGGTCTGATTTATGTAGATAATCTGTACGTGATGTGTTTATTTATATATCTCCAGTTGTAATCAGAGGCTGGAAAATCTTACTACCACTGTCGAGATACTTTCTGATTCAACATTATTTGGTTGGTCTCTTCGAATCGATTGGTACTGTGAGAGCATGAACCCATGGATGAACACAACTATGACCCCCTATGAATTGTTGATATTCTGAAGAATTGACTCATATACATACATTGATCCATCCGACTGTTGAAATCGGATTCACAGTATATAGAAATCATTCTGACGACATCTTATAGAATTATTGTAAATTCTTTGTGGAAGAATATTAATTCGAGCTACATAATTTTTTAGGTTACCATGAACTTTCACCATCTGTTAGAGTTTATTCTTTGTGCATTTCTTTAATTTCATTAAACTGATTTTAATTAATTTTCTAAATAATGAACTTCAAGAGTTTAGCCTTTCATAAAAACTTATGTATAATATTGATTTTATAAGTTAATTGAATAACTTTGACAATTTCTTAACTTCGTCTTGGATATCCATTTTCTTACTTGACGTTTGTCTATATGCATAAAGGTTATTCAGACTTATCTACTAGAAGATTAGAGATCATGATTGTGGATATATTGATACTCGTCTAATACGTATAGGTGTTTCTTGGAATAAGATGATTTATATTTTAGCAACACGTTCCTAAACATCGTAATTGTTAGTGGTTATATCAATGTCAGCACTGATATGTTCTTCCCATACAGAAACCTTCAGTCAAAACTAGTATCGTTTTTAGTGTCCGATTGTTAAACCCCACTATTATACTCAGCTTCATTCAAATGATTTCAGTTGGCTAATCTCTTAATTAGGTAACTTTTGACTGAGTTAACTTCGCATAACCACTCTTCTGTCCTTAGCTATACTAGGTTGGGGCAGTTCATATAAAATATGGCCTGATGCAATATCCCACACACTATATACTGTTTACGAGATTGAGAAGTAAGCCATCGCTTCAACAAGAAAGGAGTGTCATCTCTCAATCTGAAAGTGTTGTATGTTATAAAGTATAAAAATAATAAATCATACTTCTAAATGTTCAAAGTCGATTAGACTATCTGCACATTGCCCCATGTCATTGCCTATATATAGTATACTTTTATGGAAAATATGGGCCAACTTATGCGTTTGAATTCTGATGCGTTTGAATTCTGATGATCTGAAATATTTTTGAAGCAAGGATCTAGAGTATGGTAAACGGATTGGTCCATGGTGTCACGATTGAATCCAAATAATTCGTAAATGCAATTATTATCACGCCACAATTCAAATCAATTATTAAATTAATTCATGTAATTCGCTAGTATTGCCGTGTCACGACTGAACGTATATATACGAATCGCACAGTACGAACATGAGGTCCGGTAGCAGATTTTATATTTTCGTTCAATCAGTCATTCAATGGCGTCATCATCAAATCGAAACCGGCCTAGCAAATTACAACAACTTGAATTACAATTCTCTCAAAGTCTTCGAACAACGCGGCGGTTACAATTGAGGTGACTTTTTAGTTTAAGTAAGTCTCTGCTAGGGAACATTTCATTTATTACACACATAAGCTTCCAACATTTTCATACTTCCTCGTGTCTTCTTACCTATAATAATTTAGCTACATCACAATGCTGCCTGCCTTCTTGTATCATAGATAAATCATAATAAAAAAAATAGAAGAGGAAATTCACTTGCGGGGAAGAGGGAATCGCTTTTCTTCGGTCTGGTTTACTCTTAGGTGGTTTAGAAATGAGACTGCTGATAGACTGGCTCTTTCTAGTACTGTCTGTATTTTGTTTAATTGGATTCATTCTGCAGGCTCACAAGACGATATCACAAAGCGATGGTCAATAAAACCCATGAGCTTCTAGCACTCAGTAAACCAGAGTTGAGGCTGTTCTTCGTCATGGGCCACATTTGTTTAAAATACCATCTTATTAAATGGGTCACAGCGCGATGTTATTGTTCAGCCATTGTCTGATGATAATTATGAACGTTCTTTAACGTTTGATCGTCACACTAGTCGATATTTTGAACTTTGTACGCGTACCGAAAAGCAACATCCTTGAAACGCCATTTCCCAAATTTAAGTCGTACATATAGTTTCCATAATTGGAGAGCCAATATAATCCGCGATTGTTTTAGGATCGCGTTACAGCTTCCTGTATCCGAAAAATTATCTATTATAATAACGTACTACACAATCTGTTCCCTTTCAAAAATCGCTGTATCATTCGATCGGATCAGCACGCATATTGCGATCGATATAAGAATTGCATGCACGATATCTCGCGGTTGAAAACAACTCGGTATGTATGCCATCTACCTTGCGTGTTTGAACCATATATCACACGCATAATTCAAACATAATTTAACACAATGGTTTCGATCCTGGTCCCGAGAGGCAGTTTATCGAGATTTTAGTTTATCGAAATCTTAAGGTATGGTTCAATCCGGTTACTCGTTCAAAGAAACCACGCGTATTGTGCTCATTGCTGAGTTGTACTTTTAAGACTTTCTGTCTAAAAATTTGTTTAGTGTTGTCCTTCTAGCAAGAAACGCTTATATTATGGGTAATATTTTGTTACTCAACAAGAAGATGACTCTCCTCACATAAATCAATCATTTTTGGGCTTAGTTTTTACTATACCGAGAGTCTGCTAGGAGGTATCGATAACCGTAGTTTTCAATACTTTCCAGACAGAGTTCACGTTATCAGACTGGTAGATCGCTAAATGCTGACAAGGTCTTGATATTTTCGTTGCGTTTCTCCATTTATCAGACATTACTCATCGCGTTGTATATCCTTCTGTCTTTCCTGACTTGTACGAAAATTTCAATCGCTTTGCAGATAATAGTCACTGCCTATTACTGTTGAAGACCGATACGATCTCACGTCTTAGACTCGAAATTAACACATGGGTTCGCGATGATTTACGACGATGTGCCCATTTCCCAATGGTCATTTTTATGAGAAAAGAATTTACTTGGCAATTTGAGATTCTTTCTCCATGTTCGGTCGTCGTTTCGGGTCGGGATCCAACTTCTCATACGGTCTTCAAACCCGCCAGGTTTTTTAAGTGACTAGAAGTTTCACATGCTAATCCTTAATCTTGTGTCCAGGTCCTTAAGCGATGGTTCGTTGTAATATTGGCGGTAACCGATTTTTTTGTTTTGTTGACATTTATGACTCCAATAGAGGGTCAAATATATTCACCCACACCATCGATCGTAAACGAGAGATAATACATCGGTTTTGAAAAGCACAACTAAGTTCAAATCTTTCAAGAATGAATTTCTTAGTGCCCAGAGCTTCCAAACTAAATCATTCTGTAGTGCTGGGGTGTTGTAATCCGATATCTGTTAAAAATGTCAGCTTAAATAATATCTCTAAAACCATAACTCGTCCGGAAGTGAGAAAGATAGAGAGAGCGAGAGAGCCAGGCTCAAATACACCTCCATAGTCCATATAGTGTTTCATTTGGGACTGGGTGATTCTGTATACGGCCCATATTTATCGTTTTAACACTTTAATATTTGTATATACTTAAGTAAATCGTATTTTTAAACATATTTTAGAATATAGAACGGACAAGGCGAGTATTTATTGTTACATCCATATGACATAATAATCGTATTTTATAAATGTTTGCATGTAACTAATTTTTCATTGGTGTGTCACATAAACAATATATTATTTTATTATGTTCCGCAGCTTATTATACAATATATGAAACCCCATAGTTTTTATTAGGCATGATCGCTTTCAATTGCTATATAAAACGTTTGAATTACACACTGTAACGCCCGAATATACGAACGAGATAAATCACTATATGTATACCTATATCAGCATTCGTACATTCGGCTGTTATTGATTACGTTTTGAAGACAAGATATTAATTGTAATTTTATTATTTTATTTCAGAGTGCGTTCAAAGTACTTATATATATGAAGGCAATTGCTATGAGAAATGTCCGAATCGAACATATTTATCACCCGAAACCGCGATCAATAACGACAGCGATCGAAATCCAAATGATAAATCACTTCAATTGTCGTTACGGGAACGCGACACAAACGGAATTGTACCGCAAAAAATATGCTATGCATGCCATGCGACATGCACAAATTGTACGGGACCATTCGATTACGAGTGTACGGCATGCGATAATCGATCATATTTAAAAATAATAAACGATCGTGAAAAGTATTGTCTGTTGTTGTTAACATCTGAGCCCACAATAAGCACAATCAATGATAGTAGCAACGATGTGAAATGTGCAAACGAGACGATTGGTAGTAATTTTATATGGTTTAATAATAATAACGCTTATTTATACATCTTCGTATTAACCGCATCTGTCGGCATGATAATACTATTCTTCTGTTTTATTTATATATTTAAGAAACTATTTTTTAATCAACAAAATAGTAAACTTTTAGTCGACGACTACAACTATATGTACAATCCGTTGAAAAATGACGAAGCCAAACAATCGACAGAATACGATGTCAGTAGTGAGTCGGAGCTGGACGAAGTAATATACAATGATAAAATTATATCTACAAATATCGATTAAAAATTAAATATAGTTTACATACCTTTATACATTCCAATGCCATTGAACAGAACAAGATTAGAGGTGTAACGGGTACTTTATAATTTAAAGATCACGAACAAATATTTAAAAAAAATTAAAATCTTTTATTTTGCAAATTCAAGGCAGCTGAATTATCTCGCCAGTCTTATATCATTGTGTATTAATTAGTATACAGAGTAAATTGGGTAAAATGGAAGTTCGAGTTCGAACGCTGTGTGACATTTTGTGGGTCGTTTTGCTTTACGTTTTTTTATTTACATTACATTACTGATATATAGAAAAGCAAAACGATCTTGGAATTTTGCACCCCATTCGAATCGTTCTCTTCTTAATTGTATAATAAATTCAATTTTGGTTTCGATATAATTATAAGAAATGAAGCCTATTCCAGTGAGAGTTCGCCAAGTACCAAATTTTTGACAAAATCCAGAATTTCTAATCATCTCTGCTTTAGCGCTGGAATTATCTTTGGGTTTTAGTCACATAAAATCGCATCGAATGAAGTATCTTCCGAAAATTCAGGAGTGCATTCCTATTATTTAAGCGATGGTTTGAAGTGTGGTGTGGCCGTTAGCCTCATTCTGCCATATGTTTAATACGTTGTCCCACCAAATGCCTCTTCATGACAGATGGGAGAAACACAATAAATTGTTCTATCAACACGGTGAAACTCTTATACTTATTCTAATGAATTTAAATCGGTTGAGTATGGCTTTCAAATTTAATACTTTCCATCGTTGTCGTCACTGCTAAATTTTTTTAAAACATCTTTGCCGTATGGATATAGTCCATTGCATCTTAGGTAATCTACGGTTTCTGCGATTTTGTGAACACTGTTTTTGAGATTTTATCTCCTAGTTATATGTAAAAAACATTAATTTGAGTTTGAATGATTGAGAATTAATTAGATTAAATTTGTGACAGTATTCCATAGTCAATCTCAATTGGTCTACTGGTAAGATCTCCTAAATCTCGAAACCAAAACGTACATTTTATCAGTTTTTTAGAGAGAAAATGCCATTTTACCTGCGCTCTGTATTTACGATAATTTATTTATATATATATATGAATTAATAAACTAACAATTTAAAGATAATTGTAAAAATGTCCAAATTTTTATATTCATCACGATTTAAATTTAATCGATACAAATTATACTTTTGTAGATGCTGTATTGCAAAATTTTTCAGAAACTTTAATAAATAAATTTTTTACAAATATAAAAAATTTGGTTTTATTTCTGCACGGTTGAATAAGTGTTCTGTCTTAAAAACATACATTTGGGGTAAGTAAAATATTGATTCATCAAAAAATTGTCTTTGATCACGAACCTACTCGTTGTACTATTATTGTAAACAAGAAGCTGGTAGATCGTTTTCTACACCTCGGAGCCAACGCTCGACTACGCGAGCTACTCATATCTAAAACGTCGTATAGGTGAGCATATTTCATGTTCGCAGATTGCATTCACAGGGATTTGGATTGAATTCCTAATCTCGTGAGTTGTGCTAGAATAAAAGCTCGACTTTTAATTTTCCGTTTGGGGACATATATTAAACGAATAATTCTTCTCTCGATTGTGGCATACTTATCTGTTAATTTTCAACAACTGCACATACATAATTGAATCTACCCATCCATTTTGTCCAACATACGCTCCAACACAAGCTCTTAAAAAACCTGATTTCTTAAATTGTATGTTAATAAAGAAGAGCTGGAAGTGGAAGAAAATTTTTTTCGCCAAATGACCAAGCTATTATTATCTATTATTGTTGTTCTGTGGCCGATTTTCCATTTCCCACGTATAACATGAATACCAAAACATTTAGAATATTTGCTTTTTCAAAGCTTATTCGTTAGGGGAATCCATTTTCATTACTGCTGCTTTGTTTCTTAAGTTGACTCGTAATGATTATAGTACTTGTTAAATCTATAAGCTCGAACTTGACAAAATTCATCCACATGTCTTCTTCATAACACAAAAGGTCGTGTAAGATATTAAAACACGAGATATTTACGATCCAGGTTATTTCTTTAATTGAAACAATATCATGCATTTCAGAATTATTCAAATCCCAACGAAATTCAGTGAACCTTCTATGTGACGGGGCTGTTGCATTGATCATTCTAAAGCGCACAACCAAATGTTTCATTTTAATAGAAGAATACGAAATGATCTTATTTGCGATCCGTTGAAATCTCATTCCGCATTCTTGGTTGAGAACCATTGATCTAGGGTTTGATTTTTTTTAGAATCGAATATTTTTATATCAACGCGTTAATTGCGGCATGCAGAGCTACAAAACCCACGTGACACTTAAAAAAGGTTGATTGAATTGATTTGATAAAATCTTTGACCATTATCAGTTTAGGCTGAAAGACTGAGTGCCTTACAGAATCATCTTAGTAAATGAAACGTTTCTCTATTATAATTATTGTTTGTTTCTATTTTTATAATCTTTTTTGGGCCGAAGCACTCCCAACTCTCGCGATTTGCTGTTTACGTCTAACTTTACACCATTACCGTCAAATCGTGGACGTACGGCTATAGGTTCGATTTATATAGGATTCTTGCACATTGAATAGCTTCATGCCAGCCTAGTACACAGACATACAAGTCTAGTACCTAGTCAAAAGAGGGTCATAAATGTATTCAATCAAACCAACGATCGTAATCAGATGTTGAAAATTCCCTTTCGCATCCTGCCTTTATCAGTATCTTTCGCTCAAACTGCAACAGCTTTAACCACTGCGCCAGTTAATATAATAATCTATGGCTTAGAGGCCCCGTAAACGGCCCTTAGTATGTTTTAACAAACAATCGCTTTTTCTATCATCCGCTGCATGCTAGTTTTTTGTCAACGGCAGGAATCAAATTCAAGATCGCGGGCGTGATTCACAAATTCCATAAAGTGTGAGATAAATGATCTGGTCTCAAATACAACAAGTAAAAAACTTTATTTTCTGGTTGCAATCCACAAATAATGTTTGCATTTGATAGTCCACATCGATCTTTTCCCAATTTATTAACCCAGAACATTTCAGAAAATTTGATCAAAACCCAAGAGTTAACCGATTTATGATTTTTTCAAAATACTAATCGGTGCTGTGACTGATCTTATCTATGACCCCCTGTTGGAAAAAATTCATAGGCCGATCCATCTTCTATGTCACTACTATAGGCGGACATGGAACTATGCAACGTGCAGATGGTTCTACGTAATTCGGATCTATATCCGTACGCGCCCTCGAATATGCTGAAATGGTGTAAAGTAGGACGTAAATAAGCGAACCGCGAGAGAGTTGCGAGTTTCATTGAGCCTAGATTTTCGCCGTAGTCTCAGTATTATGTTTTGGCACAGATTTGATCTGTGTTTTATCTAGTACAGCCAAAGTTCGATGTTATGATCAAGTCTAGACCACAATAAAGGTATAAGATATGGCAGAAATGATTAGCTGTAAACCGCTAAATTAAATACTAAGTTCAAATTGTCTGAAGATTAAAATTAAAACATGATTAAAGTTTATAATACATGTATAATATAATACACCCAATTTTTTTATTTTTATCGATTTAGTATCGTATTATAATATCTAAGCATAACTAAGTACGAGTTGAAAATTTATATTTCTCTAATATGTAGCATTAATTATCGTGTATTGATTGATTTGTACTAGATAATTATAAATAAGTAGGATCGATAAACAAATTTTTAAAATTTATTTAATCAAACGGTAATACTTCTTCAGCAGTAGCTACCGGACTAGCATTGTCGCATTTGTTGGCCTCGTCTTGATTCCCGTTCGACTTCATTTTTTCATTGGTCAAATGGTGTAATTGTTTCTCATATTCTCTCACATCTTTGATTGTCATATTATACCATTCATCCATCCAGGCAAATGCTTGACGATGGCCCAGTAACAACACATCCCGGATACATTTATGAATGTAGTCCTCAACCTTTGTTTGCAGTCCCCATACCTCGAATGATACACTAACTACTTTATACGAGCACATGATTGGTTTGTCATCCTCACGCCATCCTTCAATTAATGGCCCACGTCCAGTTAATTTTGATTTATAAAATTTAGGATCTTCCTCTTCTTTGTAATGTTTACTTAGCTCGTCATATGCTATATCGATGTTATCTACCGTTCGCTGAGCTAATTTATCATCATCTAGATTAAGACACTGCAAATTATAATTTCTTAAATAAATAAAGATACGCAATTATATTGTTTTCGACTTACATTTTCATTTGTACCATTGTTATCTTCGAACCTGGTCAAAATGGAAATATTTAATTTTGGTAAAATCGAACATGTATACTCCGTTATAGTAAATGGATAATAGTTCCACGATTTCTCGGTTATATACACCAATGGGCAAAACGATTGAATCCAATACGGTAGTCGAGATGAAAGATGTATTCGTTTTTCAGTGAATTGTCCTTTTCCATGTTTTGGATCTTCACACTCACGATTTTCAACTATTTCTACACCTTCACCATCGCTTGACTGTTCTAGACTATGCCTTGCTATCATATACAATTGGCCAATTCGATACTACAAAAATAAAATCTTTCAAATTTTATGAAAATATTAATTTATATAACGGAACTAACCTCTTCAACAGTCAATGGCATACATATACGATATTCTTTAATTAATACCATGTTAAAGTATAAGCGTAGTTAAATAGAAATAAATTTTAAATTTTAATTGCTTCACCTGGTCGAATGAAGTGTGTGAACTGTGAAGTATTCGACTGTCAAGATTGATTTATAAATTATTTATTGCGATAATAACCATAAATTGACTACTATAATATTGATAATGCAAATTTGTGGATAATGCAGATTACTTTATTATCGATAATTTATTTTACACTGTTAGTAATTATTATGAAATGCAACTTATGATTCCCAATCATCATCACTTCCTTCTGTATTTGACTGGCTCGAACTTAATTTTGCCACTGGCGGCGGGATCATTGAAGAAATTCGACTGGCCACATTATCTTCTTGGAGAAGACCAGATATACCTTTTCGTCTATCAGCTAATTTGTTGTACAAATCGGACATCAAATCTCCTGGTGATTTAACTTTTTTCGGCTCCTCAATTTTTACAGACGTACTCGGCTGTAATTCATCTACGGTCACCCGAGTAGTACGTCCACCAGCCTTTCGAATTGCTTCCATTAAATTTGATCTTACATCATCATTCGAAGTATTTGCAATTTTACCATCTGATTTCTTGTTATTTGGATTATCTTCGATATTATTTGCAACAGCTAACGGTAGTGGCGGTGGTGGAGGAGCTGGAGGAGGCGAAATAATATTTGGCTTGGCGATAGATGCAGCATTTATAACTTCTTGTGGTACAACAGGTGGTGGTACGGCAGGAGCTGGTGCAATATCAGGTGCTATTTCTTCGATATCAGGTAGATCTGGTGGATGTATACCTTCGCGCTGCGATGGACGAATCGCAATATCTGATTCGAATAAATTAAAAACTACATCGTCCACCACACCTGGTAAATCAGGTAAATCCACTGGCAGATCTAATTCGGGCGCATCTCTTGCACTTGGTGTATAAAGTAGGAAATCTTGTTTTTTTGCAATTGATTTGCGATGTGTTATTGAAAATGGGGCTGCATCTAATTCATTATAGTTGGACGACACCTTTATTAACCGTTGCTTTCTCCTATCGTAATTTAATAGTGGATCTATTTGATTGTAGCACTCGTATGGATTTTGATCCGTATTGAAAATCAATAAACTATTCACTGATTGAATATTTAACGGGAGTTTACCCAAACCAACAGGCGGCGATAGAATTTTATTCATTTTAATTTTCGGCTCATTTTTTCCTCTAACATGATAAAATTGTAATTTGGCATGAATATTTTTATGATTCACGGGATCTAGTGAATTTCTAATAACAAAGTCATCATTAATTTCTACGCCACCATCATGGGGTTTTAGATTATCGACGATAAATGTTTGTTCGATGTTTTGAAACAGATTTGCTGCTGGATATTTAGGCGATGAAAATATATTTATAGCTTTGTTTATCCCAATCAAATTCTCCACCTGTGTATTTGCTTTCATGATACGCTCATTTATTCCAGCTATCTTGTTCGCATTCAATTCGATTCTGGCATTTATTCGATCGAATACAGATGTGATGACATTTTGCAGGTATTCCAAAGAATTAATGGCCTGTATTATTGTTTCTTCGTGTCGCAAATCGGATTGTATAATAGGTATATTATAAATATGCATGGTAACTATAAAATAAAATAGTCAAATAAATTATATATTTTAATAAATTTGATAAAAATTACAGTAATTTGACAGCTGTCAAACGCCCATATAAATATTAACCAAAACAAGGTATCAGTATTTCCATCTATTTTAAATTATACAAACTATAATATAAAACAATAGCTGCATACTCGACATTTTTCTTTTTACTTACAGTACATCTATTCGTTAATAGATAGCAGCATCGTAAAGTCGAGTTTAAAACAAAAAATTGTTTGGTTTAAAGCGCAACATTTTAAAATATGCCATCAAAAATATAATAACGTTCATCAATATTTAAAACAAAATTAATCATTAATTTGGAAAACTTATTTTTATGCCAATATGATAGTAAAAAGTATTTAATTTGAAAAATAAGGAATAAATAGTTCCTATTCAATAATTTTCAATATTCATTCGTCAATTAAATGAATTATTTAATTCGGAGTTAGGTTTTGGACAGCTCTCAGTGGCATTCGGAGCAACTCAAATAATTCACAAATACAATTATCTCACGTCACAATCAATTAATAAATAAAATCGATATGTCTAGTAAGTTCATGTAATTTGCTAGCACTGTCGCTTCATGACTACGAATCGCACAGTATAAAATCAGGTAGCATATGCTTGATGAGATGAATTTGATCTTTTCGATCACACTGTCATTAGCGAATTACACCATACAAGCAACAACTCACTTCAAAATTCTTTAAATATTCAATTTCCCCTTGTCTCTTGTTTTTGTATGGTTTTTATTTGTAATTGTGTCTTTAGGCCTTTAAGGCGGCTGTTCACCATTTTAATATTTTCAACACATTTTCCTACAGTTAGTTCTTCTGATAGGTTTTTTATAAGCCTGCACAACCCAGTAAAGTATTTTCCCACAGCAACTTTTAGATGACGGTGCCACGCTTCAACATTATTCTGGGTTCGTGGAAAACACTCTGTTCTTGTATTCGCACATCCAACAGTCCAATATTTGGGTGTATATTTAGGAGGCTCATTTAAATCGGCAATATAATTTCTCTTGAACCAACTCCCAAGCTTTTTTAAATCTTTGTCCTCAAACTGACCGCTTAAGCTGGAGTAATAACTGGCAACTTCGTTTAGCGGCACAAAGATAGACTTTTGAGCATTCTAATTTCCAAGGAAATTTTGATATTTTGCTGTTAATTTGCTTTTTTGAACCTTACGCCTAATTATTTGGCCAAATGAAATAAGCAGCCGTGTAATGAGGGAAGAAAACCTTAGCTTCCGAAATTTTTCCCAGCACGCACACGGTGAATTTTATTTTTAATAATAAATTTTGTAATAAAAAGTACTAACAGTATGCAGCAAAATAAATCGCCCAACTAAAGATATTGACTTACTAAAAACTCTAGTTTTGTAACTAAGCGCTAGCGAATGGAAAAAAGTTTTGGCATTAAATTGTATGGTCTGGTCTGATGAGTCCAAATTTTAACTATTTGGGTCAAAAAACGTAAACAAATTAGGCGAGATCGGGATAAAGAACTCAAAGATTGATTTTTAATTTTGACGACTATGTGCAAATAATTAAATCAAAATTTAACAAAATCTGTGCGTAAATTACATCTTGGGCGACGTAACACTTTTCAGCAGGACAACAACCCCAAACACACTTCGAAAATCACAACGACATTTAAAAAAAAAATTAACTGCTTGAGTGGTCCCCACTAAGTCTAGATCTCAATCCGATTGAGCATTTGTGGTCGATCATCGATAATAATATCCCAATCACTAACTGCACGAACAAAAGATAAACCCATTGAAATTTTACATTCCAGCAAAAATAGTCCAATTTACAAAATTAATTAAATTTTCAATTAAAATTTCACTTGTTATATATTAATTGAATTTAAAAAAGTTGAATGTAAGTTTAATGTCATAAATAAATAAGGTAGAAACAAAATCTGCTGAAATGTTATGCTACAAATTGTTTTTTTTAACGTCGTTCTGTTTAAAAATTTCATCGATTCCGCCTTTTTGTTGGCATTTCTAGTTGCATTTAATTCAGCTTAAACACCTTCTTAGATTAGCTGATTAGCATCTCGATTGTATCTTAATAAATTGTACTAATTTTTTTTGTGTCCAATGGAAAAATATTAATATTTAATAATAACCTTCTGCATCCGACTTTTTTTTTAAATAAAAACCAAATTAATTTAATTTTTGAACTTTTTTTATTTTCTTTCATTTTTTTTTACTTTTATATTTTTTTAATGAGATTTGTTAATTTAACTTTCACTGTTTTCTTCATTATTTCGAAGAAAATTGCAATTCATTTTTATATCAATTGAACTTAAATTATAATTATCTCTTCTTTTCATTAATTTGTTTTATAATAAACTTTCAAATATTATTTACAAATTATTATAATTTTTTTTAGTTTTTATTTTATATAATTTTAATTATTAAATTTAAACTACTAACATATTTTATTCATTCATTTGCATTATATATATGTATATATATTTGGAGATATTAATTAGATTTATTTATGTTCTGCAATTAAAATTTAATCTCCTGAAAAATTGTTAATTTTTCGTTTTTATACTTCTCCAATTTTATAACTTCTAATTTTTTTAATAGTATTATAATTATATATATATATTTTTTGAGAAGCTTAAATATATTTTTATCTTTAATCCTTTTTATCTATCATTATTTTCAATATAAAAAAACAACAATTCTATATTATATATATATATATATATATATATATATATATATATATATATATATATATATATATATATATATATATATATATATATATATATATATATATATATATATACATATATTATATATATATATATATATATATATATATATATATATATATATATATATATATATATATATATATATATATATATATATATATATATATTATAATAATGAAAGTTATTTAAAGTTTTCTTTCATTTCAATCTAACTATTATAATTAAGTATGCAATTTATATTTATTTATTTAATGATTTAATTATTACAGTGTTTATTTCTTTATAATTTTTTCTATGTTCATATTCAATCATTTGTTTTATTGTTATTTCTATAACTGTCCATTGTTATATTTTTATATAATACATTAAATTTATTATTTATTTAAACAATTTTTTTTTGTATATACGAATAATATTTATAAATAATTATTATTAATTAGTCAATCAAAACTAATATTTTTAATTTGTTTGTATTAAATAAAAAATATATGTTTATATTTATTAGTAAATAGGCTGGGATATTTATTAAAATATAAACAATTCGTCTGTTTGCATCGTTTGTTTTTATAGAAATTATATTATACTATTAATACATATAACAATTTGTTTTATTTTTAATTTTGTTAATAATGTTAATTTCTAAATGTTCATGTTTGTGCTAAAATCATTACATTAAATAGCGTTTAAAAATTAATTTTTTGTCTATTTTATAACTTTTTTTTTATTGTTCCGTAAGTAATTATTTTATTTATTTTAAATGACCGACAAATAAAATGCTAGCATTTGTAGTTTAAGAATAATGTAGTGAGTATTGTTTTTTTTTAAATATTAATTTTAACGAATTTGTGAAGAGCTATTGGGAAGATACGGTTTACAATTTGTATTAAATAAAAATTGAGAAAAACAAAAACATACAGGGCGCAAATACTATCTGAACGATTATCCTGCTATTGTATTTATTCAAAATTATGATTCGTTCTGGAGTATATTTGAATAGATATACTTTGTTGCCGAATTGGATGAAATTTTGCTGCTCTAAAAATCCCGTATGTATGTTTCCACTCATAAATGGATTAATTATTGGCAGATATAAGTAATAATTATTTATAAAAAGTTTTTCAGAGTATTATTTAACAGCGATTATCATTATATATATATATATATATATATATATATATATATATATATATATATATATATATATATATATATATATATATATATATATATATATATATATATATATATATATATATATATATATATATACACGTATATATTGTATTTATTACATATTTAAACATCGCTTAATTAATTCAAATACACTTTAAAGCACGATTAGAAAATGTTCACTTAACACAAAGAAAGGCTTTCACAATATTTTGTTTAATAATAATCTCTAATATTCATTCGAGTTTCAATATTTTTCGATCTTATATAATTAAAATCAAGAAATGAAATTTTAAGTTATATGAATTATTTATCTAATATAAATATTGTTTTGTTTTTTTTTTATAATAAACAGTTTGGTGTTATTAATATTAATGTATTACAGTTAAATTAATTATTATTTTTGGAAAAAATTAAAAATTTCCTCATAAAATTAATTTTTTTAAGGAACTAAAAGTGTTAAACTTAATAATTTAAAATTAATTGAAAATAAGTTTAAATTTTTAAAACTTTATTAATTAATTTAATTAAATATTCTATCACAAAAAATATATATTTCAATAATCTGTATATAATAATACAATATACTAGAAAACTTATACTTTCGATCATTTGATAAAAATTTCCTCCGTTTTATTATCGCATGAATGTAGAGTATATAAAATGAGGATATATTTGAGTATATGTCTGAGCAAAGATTTTAATCATCAGTTCAGAGAAATTGGTTATCAATTATATCGGTCGAAAACATTTTGTCGTATTATTCAAGTTGATGGCGAACAAGATAAATGATATAAAATTATTCGCGTGATGGTATTTCAGGAAGTAGACTAATTTTATTTTTTAATTAAATTATGTATTATGTTAAAAAAAATATATTTAAAAATAAATAATTTGACTGAACATGCTTTAATTTCAAATACGAAGGCATACATATTTAAAATATAGCGTGTATTATATAAATACAAAACAATAAAAAATAATTAAGCAATACCTATGAATAGATATAATTTTTTTTTAAAAATAATTAAAAGTTACGCGCTGGTGTAAGGCTCTAAATTTAGTCTAAGTGGGGACGACATACCTACCTGAAGCATATTTAGTATTAATCAGAATTATATATATATATGTATATATATATTGTTAAGAATATAAAATAGGGGATTCACAGCCAAAAATAAACTTGTAATAAATTATTCGACCCAATCGTTTTTCAATAATTTGAAAGTGATGATTTATTTGTGACAGATAATATTAATATCACAGGAATTATTCAGATTTAACCTTATACGACACTCAAATAATCTTTATCACTTAGTCTACAAACTCTAAAATCCTCTGAAACTACTACACGCACCTTACCTTTAAAGACATACTATAAATTTATATAGTTATTAAATTAAAATTAGTAAATATTTATAGTTTTTGAAAGAAAGGGTTAAAACTGCAATTTGTTTTTTTTTTCATTTAAATTTAATTATATATTAAATATTTTAATTAAGATAAATTTGTGCTTTCAAATATTTTAATTTATTTAATTTATTTTTTGTTTCAAATTAGATTTTTTGTTTCAAAAAATTTGAACTGTAAATAATTATTGTAATTATTATTTTATTTTAAATTTATATATATATATATTTAATAATATGAGGATTATAATTTTCAGAGTAACTTAATCAAAACAAAAATAGAACGGATTTGATGATGTTATAAAAAAAATGATACTTATAAAATTATAATTAAAAAATAATAATAATAATAATTCAAAATTTATAAAATAAAATAAATAATTAACATATCATCTAAAACATTTGTTACTTAATTCTCTTTTCTAATAATTTTTTTTTTCATATTTTTCTGTTTAACATAAATTAATTAAGTATTTACATTTTACATATACAACTTGTAATATAATTATAATGGGATAAAAAAATTAAAACTAAAAATGAATATACATTTAAAAAATAAAAATATAATATGAAATACATATTTTTGTTTAATTAAGAAAAATATATTTATATAAAATAAATTCAATAATAATAATAATAATAGCATTTAAAAACAATTAAATATATAAATATATTTCTTTTCATTTATTTTTAAAATCTAGGAATGTATAATTATTTTTTTAATTATAATTAAAAATTATAAAATACTTTTTTCGTTTCTTTTTTCTTGTAAAATTTTTTATATTACTGTTTGTTTTATTATTATTATTATTATTGTTATTTATATATTTTATTATATGAATGTAATTATAATAATTGTAATTATTAATAGACACCATATTTTCGATAATTTGAAAATCGTTTATCCCTTTTGTATTCCAAAACGGGTGTTGTTGGAATTGTTCCACCAGTTGATGTTTGTTTTGATTGAAATTCGGGCGGTGTTCGTGACATAATTGAGGTGGTGATTTTGGTGGATCTCGTTGAATATTTGTTATATTCTGGTATTGAATATGATGGCATTGTTGATAGTATTGTTGTTGTTCTAGTTGTTGTATATAATCTTTTTTTTTGGTACACGGAGCTCCAATTGGTGGTACTCGCTGGGGTCGTTGTTTCCGATGATTTATAATTGTTATTAATATCCTTAATACTAATAATTGAAGAATTTTGTTTATATGATTCATGTTCATTGTTAATACAAGTATTATCGAAACTGCAACACAGCCGACCGTCCTAAAATTTTTGTTTTGTGATATAGGGATAAGGAATTTTCAAATAAATTTTAAAATTTTATTTTTATTAAATTATTTTTATAGAAATATTTATATTTTAAAAAAATATTAAAATAAATTAATATAAATTTGACTGATTAAAATTTAACTAATTTCAAATACCAATATTTTAATTATATGGTGAATATTTAATATACAAATGTAGGTGCATTATATTTTAATCCTCTTTCTCGACATCACAACGAGTACAAATATAGGGTGTCCCATTAAGATCGCCATTTTTTTTACTGATTATAGTATGTCCAAATCACATATAAACGTTTTGCAAATAAAATACAATAAAATTCATAACTAAGATGTTTCGACATTTTGCAGCAATTGGAGAACCGTAACTCTGGTTCGGTTAGAAATACAATTTTATCGTGCTAGGAGAGTAAAGGTAAATTAGATTACTTTGGCTTTCCTAAATTACTTTGTTACACAGCACAAAAATAGATGTGTTTACTCTGGAAGTAAATAACAATAAAAACCTTTTCTGTTGATCACCTTGCGCTAGAATGTGTCAAGATATTAAAAAGTCCAAGTTTCTTGAAAAGGTTTAAAGGTGGGAGGCCATAAGCAAAATAAGGAACAAAGATGTTTTGTGCTGATGATTCATGAACATTGCAAATCTACGAATATCAATACCCGTTTCCTGTTAAGATATGATAAATGAAGGGAGCGAAAATATTAACGGCTTGCCAGCAATAGCAGACTTAATTGAATGTGAAGTATGGTGAAAAAAACTCAAAATTGATTGGTTTTATGAAGAGTTTCGCCTAGCGTAAGAATCGATAATGTATGAGGCGCAATCTTGGTGTATAATCACAAAGAAAAAAGCGTAAATGTAAACATAAACATTATAAATGGCTGAAGTTTTGAATGTTTCAACCACTCAGCACAATAAGCACCAATAATAATGCTGTGCTCGACACTTGTCAGGAACGTTGTCTATTCTACTTACTGAGGATCCATTTTTGGTGGGGTTCTTGATATTTGAGGAGGTATATTAAAGATAAAATGGCCGCGTTGTCTTATTTTGACAAATGGGATCATTTCAAATACGAATACTATTGTAATTTACCTTTTCTCACAACATACAAATGTCTTATATTACACTTATATTATTTTAGCAAAAATCCCTCTATAGGCGGATGAAATTATCGGTAGTGCCAAAGAGAAGTTTGTCAAAATTTATCTCACAGATCAAGTATTTTGATACTTAAAATACTTTTCAAGCACTATGTATCAGGAGTTTTACTGGAACAATATTCAGCTTCAGTTGATCTCAGAGTCTTACACTCCTTGTCATGTATAAATGAGTGAGTTGGAACTTGATGGATGATTATGAAAGCTGTTAATTAAATCATTCGCGAGATATATGCCAAGTTCATGACACATGATAAATAGAGAATTTAAGGTTAAAATTAGAAATTAAAGACTGTTTTTCGTTCAGCGAACTTTTATAATAAAGTCACATTTTGGAAAGCGCAAAGGTCACCCTAGTGATCACCGAGGGAACTAGATTTTTGTCATGGAATGGACTCGGATAAACTCTATGATAAATAAATAGATTCAGTAAAAATAATAAAATAAACGATCTTAATGGGACACAATTGACGAGATATAATCAGAAAGAAGTGAAATTTATTTAAACTCGGTATGCAAATTACAATCAACAACAGTATAAATATTTTTAAAATATTGGCTAAGTAATAGCAAGATTTCATCTCAGAGAATTGAATTTCAGTTTGCCAAATGTTTAAATAGTAAAATGGTTTTTAACTATGTACAATGCATTGTATTTTTGGAGCAAACTGAATATTACACGAATCGTCTGAGTATCAGTTTAACGAAAAAGGATTACTGATTGGATTTGCATTTTAATTGTTTAACAATAAAATAACAAATTTCTAGTCACAATCTAAATATTTTTTAAGAGAAAAATTGTTATTTTAGCTAACTTAATATTTCTACAAAAAAAATGATTCATAATGATAATTAGTATTATTAAATATAGTTAATAAGCTTAATTAGTAGTTATATTAGTAAATAAAAAAAATAACATGCATAAATATATAACAAACACTCAACAAAAAATAACAACATTTTAAATTATTTTAAATTTTTAATAAATAGTTTTTTAAACTTCACGATATATATTTTAGTTAATATATAGTGAATATAATTATATTGAATGTGAAATGAATTATTATTTGCGTAATGGACGTTAAATAAATAAATTAATGAGATATTTTGTTACTACCAAATTTATATAACTGCATAGGTCGATATTTGTAGAACATAAATTATACCCTTATTATGACTGTCACCTCACTCTTCACCGTGACGTGTATTGTCACTCAAGTGATATTTTGGAGTTCTCGCCTTTTGTATGATACGTTAAGAGCTATATTTTGGGATTGTAATATCATGTATGTGAGATTCATAATATGGGCATTAATATCAAATAGAACCATTTAATATGATCAGATGATTTATCGATAAGAAATAATTAAACTTAAGCCAAGGCATCTGAAAAGTTTCAAAACAAAAATAAAATCGGATACATGTCTAGTTTCGACTCTTCGTTTTGATGCTTGGAAGGTAAGTAAAAACTTATCCAATAGAGTGAGTGAATTGGTATTTCGAAATTCGAAAATATGCCCATAAACGTACAAAAGTAAGCTGCCATCACTTATGATTTTTTACGTACATCGCATTACTGATGCAATCGAGAAATCACTAGAAAGAAAACAAATTAGCTCAACCATATTGCTTGATGTAACGCAAGAATTTGACAAAGTATGGCTCCAGATGCTATAATCAAAACTTCACCGAGATCTTCCGCAGCAACTTTTTCAAATTTTAAAAGCATACATATCAGAGCAGCACTTCCGAGGAAGATATCCCAATTAAAAAAATTACAGCCGGAGTGCGACAAAGGCGTGTTCTTGGATTAATCTCTTATATACTAGAGATATACCAATTACTTTGCAAAGAACATAAATCACTCCACCAGTAAATTACAGAACTAACCTGATATGTAATTGGGCAAAGAAATGGCGAATTAAATTAAATGAAGCAAAATCAATCCAACTGAACTTTACAAATCTCAAAGTTAATCATATACCAATAATGATAAACACGAAATCAGTACTGCATGCAAACACTGCTATACTTAGAGGCATGACTTAGATGGAAGGAACACATAAAAAAGAAAAACGATGAACTAAACATAAAATTTAGAAAAATGTATTAGCTCTTGAGAGACAATGTGAACTAGCGATTCACAACAAACTGCTGTTATACAAACAAATTGTGCAACCTGTATGGACATATGGTAGCCAAATCTACGGGGTTGTGTCAAGACAAATATATCAAAATCATACAAATAGTTATAAATAGTAAAATAAAACCTGTGGTACATTTGAGACGACAACCTCCATGAAGATCTAAGGATCGAGCTTGTCGCGGATGAAATTAAACATCTACAACGTCTGTACGCCAGCATGAAAATCTGGACATACGCTGTTTACTAACTACCACTCCAACAAGAAGACTCCAAAGAACCAAATCATTGGACTTATCGCGACCAGGAGGTCAGAAGACGTACTGTGGCGCAAAATCTGAAGAGGAGTTAGACGAAACTGATCATGTGATTATTCCGACTAATCAAATACACAGGGAAAGAAATTAACTTAGATTCCCTTTGAAGCGACGAGCGAAATTAAAAACGTCCAACATTAAATTTTTTTTACTGATAACTGGTAAAACGAAGATTTAATGTAGAGGAGTATCTATAACATCTTAGACAGACGGTGCCAGGCTCGTAGTGACTATAATCTTGTTTAAGGCGATATCCCTTGAGAGTTCCCTTGACTAAGTCGATGGTAAACTCCATTTAAGACTAAATATAATAATGGGTTCGATAGCGAACAAGTTCTGTGAGGGAAAGTTGAAAGGAACTCTGAATAAAGAACTAAGCGTACGTGAAACCGAAAAGAGATTAAACCCAATGAACCCGAACTTGAAAAAGAACATTGCTCGATTTTGGTAACTAGAATTTAGACACAACGAGTAGTAATTTAATTTGTCACTGTGTTAGTCTTCATTGCGAACACCTGAAATAAATTTTCTATAAATATATATTTAATGGTTCTATAAATAAAATTCGTTTATCTGAAGTTGATTGCATTAATTCAGTGATCTCGATATTCGGAGGGCGCACTTTGTAAATATGTCTTTTCGAACTTATTCGAAAGATATGGCGATCTTAAGTTACGCCTAAAGAAAGCAAAGTGGCCACGTTATGCCCAATATTTGGTGAATACTGGAGGAGGAAATTATTGGTGACTACTGGATTCTGTCCAAATCGGTCAGTCACTGATCAAGTTTTTTCGCTACGGATGATTATTTCCAAGTACTTTGGAACATCTACACCAGGTATTTCTAGATTTCAAGCAAGCCGATCCGTCGAGAGAGGTTATGGCATGCGCTTGAATATTTACGAATACCCAACAACAAATACATATATGTGTAAAATGATAGTAACGCAGTCACAATGCTGTGTCTATGTTGATAACAGGCTATCGAGAACTTTTGCAATTAATTCCAGTGTTCGACAAGAAGATGCACGGTTGCCGATACTTTTTAATCTCATGTTGGAATACATTCATCGTAAAAGTGCAACACCTCAAGACAATATCTTATCACGACAATCCAATCAACGTTTTGCATATGCAGATGATATCTGTATGATTTGATTAAATGACAACGAGGTGCTAGAGATAGGCGTAGAGGGCGACCTGGCATCTTCTAATTGGTTACAACAATATTAAGAGCAGTGATCGAAACCGATAGTCAAATAGTGGACACGGTACGGGTCGACAATGGCGTGTCAAAATTGTAAAACAAATATTGAACAATATTTCTATACACATATGAGCTAACTCATTTTATTTTATTATCAGGACATTTTTAGATAGATACTAATATAAAAAGAGGGGTGAAATTTTAAAAGTTTATTTTCTTAAAAAAAATTATTTTCTGATAGAAATAAAAGATAATCTTGTTAATCATAAAAATAATTTGAGGAGGGAATTGTATATAGATGATGTAAACAACGGCACTTCAACATTTTTTGCCGAATTGGTGAGACTAAGTGGAAATCAGTTTACTGCCTTAATTCTTGTTAAGAGCTTATTATCTGATGCTACCTAAAAAAATCTTATATATTATCTACGATTCTAATCAAAATTTGGTATCAATTAAAAAACTCACATTCAATAAAATTTATTTATAACAAATGTGAAAGTAAATAAGTTACAGTACGAGTATGTAATTACATATTTCGATTATTGAACGTAAAAAAATTGACGAACAAAAAAATCAAAAATTAATTAAACACGAAAAACTTTGTCAAAATTCTTAAAATTATAAAACGATTTTGTACGTTTTACAACTATTTAGTTGGAGGACTAGACTATAAGTAAATAAAACATGCCAAGTTTTACAAAACCAAAATATTTTTGTGCCCGTGTACAAATTGTATTAACAAATTAAAAAAAAAAATTATAATTATAAAGCAGTGTTGTGTTGTGTATTTGGTTATAATCTAAAAAATTGACAAAATTCTTCGCACACAAATTGGTAAGTGTACTAAAAATTAGATGCATTCAATATTGATAAATAAAATCTGTTATAGATCTTTAACTGAATTGTTGCAAATTTAAATAAACAGTATTTTTTTAATTTATTAAAAATTTAAAACAATTGTGTGATTTTGTGCGTGTACATAACGAAAATAATAAACGTATAAAATATTGAACTGAAATTAAAATTAAATAATATTTACAAGAATTAAATTATAACAATTTTATGAGTATTTTAAGACGAGTCACATGGATTAAGTAATTTAAAGGTTTGACCATAACAGAGTGGTTAATACAGTTTTGACGTCTTTTTACTGTACATCAGAATGTATGTCGTTCATTGGATAGCTATAATATTGATATTATAACGTAGAACAATCGGTGGTCTCGGATTAATTTTTAATTTATTCATATTTGTTACATTTAGATAAAAGAATGGTTAACTATCAAATAACTCGCCTAATGATCGACGAAGTACGTAGTCACAGCCCTTACTGCTACGATACAAATTACAGAGCAACATTTTCCGTAAAAATAAGTCGAAATTAACAATAATATATGGTTTCCGAAGCAGATATATTTACAATGTTTTGTCAGAAGGTTCAATAGAACATCAAAATATACAGATCCTAGATATGATACAAATCAGTCTTTGTTACGACGAAATAAAAAATCCTATCGATACGCTCCCATATGTTGAGCGACATTTAAGTAACTTTTACTTGGAAAAGCGATTTCCACTAGATTGATCAGTAAGTTTATGATATAGGGTGGAAGGCTACTAGCTAAGAATACCATTCAAAAAAAAAGTTTAGAACTAGAGCTGGTACACTGAATTTATAGCCCTTAATAATCAAAACTTATAGGAGAATAATGGTACTGCTAATACTGCTATGTATTCTTTTGATTAATAACTTCGGTAAACAGAAGCAACTCAATAAAGCAACCTGTAACGATTATGTTTACGATTATGCAATAAACCAGTGAAAATGCTTTGGAATCTGACAATCAACGTTTTTTTAAATCTTGATTACATTACATTTGTTTAATGGTTTAGTAACGAAATAAGGAACCGCCACACTAGGAAACTTTTACTTCTGTAAAAAGTCTGTAAAACTATAGCACCTATGAATTGATTTTACTGAATTTTATAATCTCTTAGCGTGATGGGTGAGTAGTTAATTAAAATAAGTATGTTTAGATGAGTAATAATTAAATTAATCTAAGTTTCTGACCACTCGGACGTTTTAGGAACCTACAGGGTGAATTAACTAGTTATATTTAAAAATTTTGATATTGGTAAAATAGGTAAAATTATTTTGACACTATCGGTGAAAGACACTTGATTTGTCATTAATCAAATTCACAGTTTTGAATAAAACATATTACAATAATAATGCTGAGACTTGAACATATAATTACTTTATTGAAATCGATATAAATAGATGATCAAATTGATGAGGATGATAAGGGACAGATTATGAATTGAACATTGAAGATAGGTAAGTGTTTTGTTTCCTGAGAAGGTATGGCAATACATACTGTATATTGTATAATTTTTTTTTATAAAATCTTAAAACGAGCCCGTATTAAGACCGTTCATAAACGAACTTTTATTAAACTTGAAAATCATTTTTCTATTAAATTGAGTAATAACGATTAAAAACTTCGCCAAATAAACCAGCATATTTGGAATATTTTATAAAGCAAAATTTAGCAGGGTGACAAATAGACAAATTAAGTTGAGAATTAAACAAACAAACCAACTGGTTTGAATTGAACAGAACGCTATAATTGAAAATTATTTGGCCAAATCGTAAAACGATGCATCTTAACTTTTTACCACATGGCCATTATACCAAATAAAATTGATTTAGGAAAATTGGAACATATCGTTAACAAAACAACATAATAATTAAGAAGATAGAAGTCCTAATTCAAATATTTGTTTTGATTTACATATTTAATTTGGTTGTCACTGCTAAGTTACAATGAAGTGGGATTAATTCGAATTAGATTCTCATCGATGATGGCCATAAAAGTTTGGCTACAATAAGGTAGTTCTATCGCACATAATACATACTTTAGAAACATAAAAATCATTTTATTTAATTTCAATACTGTACGTTGGTTTGCTTGGAAACCCTAATCATACATATTAAAAATAATCATTTGAACATATAAAACATCTTAAAATACTCAACCAAAAATCCCCAACATATAAAATATAAAAACAAAAATCCCAACATAAAAAACAAAAATTTCACTAAAACCAAATGAAGATTATTAAAAAAAAAATAATAAAAAACCACAAAAAATTATAGATAAAAAAAAAAATATTGCAAAATAAAACAAAAACAAATCTTAGTGTAGTTAAAGAGTGATTTTTTACCGATGCACACAACACGCGGAATTGCTCACCAGTTGGGCACAGTAGGGAACCTGGAAGAATTACGCAGATTTATAAATAAAATTTAACGCATTTGTTTTCAAGAATGAAAAAATTATATATAAAACTGGTAAATTGTTTCTAGTATACAGAAAATTATAAAATAATAAACCTAATTCTTTTATTACCGATGTTTAATTTAGATGTGTTCTATTTAATTATTTATTAGTTTTAATTTAATTAATTTTCAATTTTTTTTTTACTAAATTTCGAATTTTTGAAAACAAAGCGAAAAATAATGTTCTCTTTGTATTAATAAACAATAAAATAAAAACAATTTATTTTATATTTTTATGATAAATAAAAAAAAAACATAAATAAATAAATAAATAAATAAAAACAAATTAAAACCGATTAAAATAATTTAAAATACTTTATGATGGAAATTGTGATATCAAACTATATAATATGTTTCGTTTATTTCGAATAAATTATTAAATTGAACATTGGAAGTTTATTAATGATGATTGATTTTAAAGTGCATATATTGTTTTTATTTAGTGTAATGCAACCTATTCGATGTACAAATCTATTTCTGTTCTCAAAACTAATAACGTTTAAATTGTATGATAAAAAATCTAATTCAAAATGCTTTCTTCTTATTTATTATATTTCGTTATAAACATATCGTTGGAATGATTTCTCGGTTGATCAATTGTCTTCATAATAATTTCATTTCAGAGTTCATAACTCGATACAAAACATTCAATATTTTAATCGAATTATTAAATATTAACATTATATTAATGATATTATCGACGATCAAGGTCCATCCCAAGTAACAATTTGTGTCCAAAATTTAGTCACGCTGGTCAATTTTCGTAGACGTCTGTATGTGCATAGTTAACTTACGATAAAGTATAATAGATAGTCATTTATTTAGCTAAATAGTGACCTAATAGAAGCTCCTTTTTCAATTGGAATTCATGCTGTCATGTTCATATGGCATTTGTGTTCATTATTATTTGACATTTCACCATGAATAGACTTACGTGAGAACAACATTTTAATTTGTGGTAATTTATTTCAAATCAGTGTTCAGTGAAAACATATTTTCGTTCTCAGGCTCTGGGTCTCTATGGCAAATGTAAATACGTGGTGTATTTTAAAGTGAGATCTTGGTTTGAAGACGTACAATATAGAGCTTGTTCAAGAATTGAAGCCGGTTGTCCTTCCTTTGGGTCATCGATTTGGTTTATGGGCGTTGGAACAGCTACAAATTGATCCGTATTTTTTATCAAGAAATTGGGTTCACTCTGTCATTTAAATGGTAACAATTAAAATGGTCGTATTTAGGCTGATGAACAGCTAGAAGAAATTCAAGAGCGCACTGTTTGGTGCGGTTTATCGACAGATGGCACCTCTTTAAAAATTCAGAAGGACAGCGTGTAAGCTTTAATGGTGCAAACTACAGAGCAATGATCAATGCATTTTTATTACCAAAAGTTCAAGATCTTGGTGTAGCCGACTTGTGGTTGAGAGCCAGTCGCGGGCAAAATACCAGTTTGATATGGGGTTTATTTCAATACATCTTTCTGAAGCTCTTATTGGATCACCATTTATTAGCTTTTCTAATATTGACAAAAACTGGATTTTGTCTCAGATATATAAGGATTTTTTAACATTTCTGCAATATGTGGAAGATCATACCTTTTTAAAAGGCAAAGTAGTTCTAACTTTATGTTTGCTATTATAAGTATAAAACTTGGTAGAATACAACTTCACGCTCAACAATGTCCGCCATTTATTATTATTAAGTAGATGATGATCATGATTGCCTCAAATGTTGTACGAAAAAAAAAAACAAAAATTGTATTTATTATCGTTTTTGTGAACAAACTAATTTGCTAAAACTGTGCAGTTAATTTGCTTAAAATCCAGATTAACTGTCACGGACAAAATAATAGATCAATTGCCGCAGCTTTGCCCACTGTGTGATTTGGTCGGTCCTCGATTTGGTTTTTGGTCGTTTTTTTGTCGAAAAAACGTGTTCAGCCATAAACACTCATTTTTGGCTGACTGGATACTTCACATATAAAATTGTCGTATTTGGGCTGATGAACAGCCAGAAGAAATTCCATAGCTTCCAATGCATCCTGAAAAATGCACAGTTTGGTGCGATATATGGGCAGGTGGCATCTATTTTAAAATGCGGAAGGACAGCATGTGAACGTCAATCGCACAAACAAACAGCGATTATCAATGTATTTTTATTGCCAAAATTTTAAGATATTGGTATAGCCAGGTTAAGAGTCAGTTGTTTTCAAACATTAAATGTCATAAACCGAACTTACGTCACAATTACAATTTTTGATTATTAAGTTGATTTTAATGCGTTTTATTTCAAAACAACTTCCTGAAGCACTTATTGGATCATCATTTGTAACTGTTCTGAACTGTTTAAATATATTGTTTAGTAACAAACAATTAATTAAATATGCTTCTAGTCAGCTAATTTGCTAAAAATCCACACATTAACTGTTACGAAAGTAATAATAGACCATACAATTTTTTAAGATTAAAAATCTGATTAGAAAATTAACGTTTTGTTTAAATTGTCCGTATAAATCACCAAACTATTCACTGTGACCATAAAACCGACAGAATTTGCTAAAAACGAAATTCATTGTTACTTGGAATATTATTCATACTTCACGAATAACATTTTGAACACCGTCGAAACAACTTTATGTATGCAACACATTATTGTCCTAATTTCTTTATATTACTAACCCATTACCTTAAATTTGTTATACAAGTCATCATCAATTTCCAAGCAATAAAAGATATATTCAAGAATAATGAAACACATAAAAAGTAAAATCAACCATTGAGAAAATTAATTTTAATGAATTTCTATATATAATGGATGATGAGGATAATGATTCGGTATAATTAATGATAATTATAATCTTATTAATTTTAGATTATATTCTTTTAATTTGTGAATATATTGATTATGAAAACCAAAAATTATGACGAGGCAAAATGTGTGAGCACTATTTTGCTCTGGAAATAATAATAAATGAATCAAAATCAATTTAGTTTAGCGAAAAAAAAAATATATAAAACGAAAAATATTATAAACATTTTAAAAGTGTAGCAGCGATTCCTAGCAATTTATTTTGATAATTAATTGTTAATTTTCTAATTTAATTAAGTTAATATTATATATGAATACGATTTTTAAACAAAAATGAATTAAACAGTTTTTTTAGTAGTTTTAACAAAGGCTTTGTTATTGTAATAAATTAGTTATTATAAATTCATTATTTTGTTTTGTTATCACATGCCTTAACTAAAACAATAGTTTTTTTTTGTAAAGTTTTAGAGCACAAATAAAAATTTATAATTTTGTTTTATATTTAAACAATCTAATTTTCTAATTGTTCATATATAATTTAAACAAAAGAAAACATAATCATAAATAAAAAAGGATAATTTAATAAGAGAACAACTAATAAAATTTAAATAAATAAAATAAATTATTTTAATAATAAATAGATTAACGAATTAATTATAAAAACAACACTGGTATTACTCACTTTGCATGCACATGTTGTGCACTCATTAGATGAACTAAATGATTGTCCAGATAAGTAATTATGGCCCATGTAATGACATGGTTTACCCGATGTAAATGAAGAATTTGGAAATAAACCGCATGGATCATCCTCACACCGTTGGCAACAGTCTCCTGGTTCTAATGGCAAAGGTTTATCACATGTTAGCGGTGGACACTCTAATTTCCAACAGTCAAATTCACCGTACTAAATATATAATAGAATATATTTTTAAAAAAATTGTCAATTAGAAATTATTAATAAACTTACAAGACATTCGCATGTCTGACACTGATATATCCATTGCTCTCCACTTCTAAATACTACATGTTTTAGTTCTTGGTGTTGGCATGATTCCTTAGGATCACACTGTGGACAACATAAATCTCGACCGCTTCCACGGCGCCATGTCGAACAATTGCATGGCCTATCCTCACATAATATCACACCTTTATTGCATCTACATATTTTACATGGTTGATTTGCTGGTGAGACCATTTGTCCATCAGGTACATCAATGCCTTCGAAACTGCAACCTAATTTGATTAAAAGCTCAAAAAATGTTCTCAAAACAACAAAAAAAAGTAGTAATTCTTACTAAGTCTACAGTCTAAACCATTTTCTATCGGACATTCACAACTAAAATGTCCATCGGTGTTCACACAACGGGCAGACTTATGACAAGTGTGTGTATTGTGCAGACACTCATCAATGTCTATACAATCAGTACCACGTGATTCGTATCCCGGTTTACATTTACAATAGTAGAAACCTGGCATATTTACACACGTCGCTGTACTTTTACATGTGTGCAAACCAGTTGCGCACTCATCCAAGTCTTGTTCACATGATGCTCCTATGAATCCCATTCGACATGTACACACATTTGGTGAAAGACACTGTCCACCATTGAAGCAAGTTTGATTGCAAACAGCTGGAAACATAAAATACTAGTGTTAATGAAATTCTATTTTAAAATTCGAATATATTTTTTGTTCATTTTCTTTACGTTTGCAATTTATACCATCGCCCTCGTATCCATCGTTACAACGACAACGGTATGATCCAGGTGTATTGATACAAATCGCATTACTGTGGCAGTCATGTTGCCCCATTGAACATTCATCTATATCGGCACAATTAAATCTATCTACCCGTCGAAAACCCGGCAAGCATTCACAAATATATGAACCCGACGTATTAACGCATTTCGTATTTAAATGACAATGATTACCGATTAAACCGCCTTGTTGGGCGCATTCGTCTATATCTGGAAATTGTTTTATACTTATTTACTTAATTGTATTTATTTACTTCATTTTTATCAACCTTTCAGCAAATTTATTATTTTATATTTTTGTTAATTTCATCTAAAGAGTAGATTAGAGCTTTTTAACATGCACATTAATTTTCGAAAAAACGATTTCTAGATACACAAGAACTAAATTTTCGATTTTCGTCTTATTTGTGCTTCGTATAGTGTATTTTATTTAGCAAACAAAAATAATAGTTTGGTTAAATACTTATGAATATTAAATTAATAGCGAAAATCATAAATTTAATTATCTAAGTTATAAGATCATCTAACAATTATTTTTTTTCAACTATTAATAGAGAAGAAATACAACAAAAAATAAACAAATCAACTTACCCGAGCAATGAAACCCATCTCCTTGGAAGCCCGGGCGACAGGTACACGTGTACTTGGTGTTAAGATTAAGACACGTAGCATTAGCATGACATGCATGACCTTTAGCGCAATAATCATCTCCTGACGATCATTATTTTTAGTTTTATAGATTTTTTTTAGTTTAGGAAAAAATGATTAGATTGCATATTTGTTAATAATAAAAGCCGCCAATCAGTCAATTTAATAAAAAAAATTATTTTTGTTATTTTGTATAGTTGTGAAGAAGAATAACAACAGCCATTATGAACAGATTATAAATATTAGAAGAAGTGTTGATTATTTCATCATGATGATTAGCATATGAAGAATATTGTTTAGTTGTTAAACATATATTAATTATTAGAAGTAATGAAAAGAAATAAAAATAGATAATTAATTGTAAGTACTTAAAAACTAGATTATTATGTATTAATTATATAATATTATGAATGCGAGATAATGGAAATTAATTATTAATATATTTGATTAATTGAAAGCCATATACAAAATATTAATAATAAATACATTTATTATATTGGAATGTTAGATATGATTTTTGTTAATTTATGTTTCTTTTTTGTTGTTGTTGTTTGTAATAAATTAATAAAAAAATCTAAATAATTTAAAAAAATTTAACTTTATTAAAGAAATTTTGTTAAAACACAAAATTCCAAGTACAGTGAAACCAACCCAAATATAATTTGTATTCTAAGTTTTTCTGTTTTCATTTATTTATAAAAAGAACATTTTCTCAAGTCTTGATAAAAACATAATTTATAGAAAATTTATAAATAATAATAATCATTTGTCATCTAAATAGAAAATTAGGTTTCACTGAATTTCTATCATCATTATTATTACTTTCATTATTATTATTATTATTATTTATGTAACTTCGATCATCATTATTATTATTATTATGATTATTTTCATCATTATCTGCATTTAGATAATTTTGATGATGAATTAGACTTTGATAATTTTTATCACCTGGACAAAATTTACAGCATCCATTTTCAATGAGTACTTGTAGTTCAGGTGGGCATGACAATGTAGGGCATGTAAGTCTTTCACATTGCATTGTGCCATCCCGGCATGAACAATTTCGACATCCTAATACTTCTATTTCTCCATGTTGAAAGTCTTGCTGACTTATATAACAGTTTTCTAAAAAATTGTTAAACAAAAATAATGTGATTAATATATTTTGGAATTCCAATTTATGAGGGATATCCAAATATTTTTAGAATTAGAGATAAAATAATTTTAGTTAAGGCGAAATAACAAATATGTATACAGCAAAGCAAGCTACTTGTATTGTGTATATGGAGTGTCATACGCATGATGGTAGGTTTTTAAAATTTAAATTTAACCAGAACATTGTTTCTGAAACCTTACAATTGTTAGAGAAGAAATACAAGTTTATGCTACGAAAATATTTATATTACCCATTTAGAATTTTTAACTTGATAAATGACGCAGAACGTAACGAACTTTCTTCGTAAGGCTTTGTTATATTATAGAACATAATTTGTTGGATATTATATGGTTTTAAAAATGATTCATAATACACTGTACAAAATGTATGTAACGATTGGAGGATAAAAACATTGATTTGATAGAAATTATGTCTGGACTAGTAGCGGGTACAAAAATATGTCAAACTGAACAAGTATACTATCCATATTTTTAAACTTAATTCAAAGCATATTAAAAGATCACTGAGCGACGAATAAAGTAAATATTAAAACACGATGTTAACTTTAAATATCAAAATCGAGTGCCTAAACCTAGAGTTGCTGTAGTTATCTTAATCAAACTATCCACGTAAGATAGCAATGGATCATAATCATAGTACAGTATAATCTCGATATAACGGACCCCGATATATCGGACTTCGGATAAACCGGGCACATTTCGGCCATATAGGTACAAGAATACTGTGGCATTCAAAGAAACTTGATCGCCGACTTTTTGCTCAAAGCAGCTCTTTTAGCATTAAAAAGTGTTAAGAGAAGATATTAAAAACTCCGTTCATTGCGAAAAACTTCTTTGTCAGAACACGAATGTTTTATTAGTGCCCTAAATCTGAGGTTACGTAACTACGCTCAGGATTTGCGGATAGAATATAAATCGGTATTCTTACGGGTCATGATCTAACATACATAAAACACCAAAAATACACTTAAATGTGTGATTGAGAACGAAAATCATGTATTTTTATATAACGGACAATCGGCTACACTGGACTGCCCTCGTTAACTAGTCCGGTATATCGATGTTTTACTGTATTGGTACTTATTTTTATACGTAAAATACAAATTGATTGATAAGATGGAAGATTTCGCACTTGCCGATTTCTTAAAGGATCATGTAACAATGGCAATATTTACACACAAAAATCAACTGGAATCTTTGGGATTTTACGGTTTTTTTAATTTAAGTATGGATGAAAGCCAAAATTTTAGTGATCAAATAAGAATTATTCATTAAATAGAATCAATATCGATGTAACTCGAGCTTCAAAAATTCAGAACCTACTGGGAATATGAACATTGCTAGAGTAATGTCAAAGCAGCATTCAAATTCTTAATGAAACAATACAATTAGGCAAAATAGATGAGTTTTCGTTTATTTCCATTATTCATCTTCTATGAATCTTTTAGCGTTGCTATGTCGTAATTTCTTTTTCTTTTTACTTAATCGTTCTGTTTGGCTCATAGTTTTCTGGTGTTTTATCATGACTTTTGTATTTTGAGTAAACTTTAACAGTTTTATTTTTTTTTCCCTAATAATTTATTATTGTATGTTGCTGTGTATGTCAAATTATATATATCCATCCGAAAGCTTTACTAGTACGGCTATAATAGTTGTGTTTAAGTGTTATTTAAAACTCCAAGGCATATACATAAATTATTTGCTTATAGATCGCTGGTTGTATCTTAATGGTTAAAAGAGTTTCTCATCACGCCGCCGTTTCGAGTTCGATTTCCGCCGTTGTGTGTAATAGCATTCGTTAGACTGACCTGACCACCTACAATGTGCAATGTATTAATAGTTCGTTAAGTGTCAGTTGAGTTTAACGCGGTTAGAACCTTTTAAGCCATAGATTTTAAAGTAAGTGCCTTCCTGCTATATACATTTGTAAAAATCGGAATTATCATCAATATTAATGTGACTGGATCTTCAGAAGTTCAGAAGCTATTGGTAATATTGAGTAATTTTAAACGAGCATTTAAATTTAAAAATTACCATGCCTTTCGGTAATTCCATGTATTCTTCTTCTTCTATGTACCTTGGTTAGCTGTTATGTCATATTTTTCTTTTTTACTTAATCGATCTCATTTATTCTGTTTGGCTATTATTTCCTTGGCTATTATTGGATTGGTTTCTTATCGCGACTATTATATTTTGATACTTGCAGTTTTTTTTTTAGTTTTGCCTAATAAGTGATTATGTATCTACATATGTTGCTAATTTGAGCGGTAAGCACTCTCGAGATTTGCATAAAAAAATTGAATGGTATCGATTTGAATAATATTTTATTTTTACTTGTTTAATCCAACAAGCCGAGAGGATTGGAAACTTAAACGATCAAATCCGACATAATTATTAAAATTCAACTCGAAAAAGTGGATCTCGAGGATATAACAAGGAAATTTAAATTCACTATTTATTTTTGTATCTTTAATATCTCTTTAACATAAACTTTAATAAAATCAAAGAAAGGGTTCTGAAATCTGCTTCTATAACAGCAAACCAATAAACAAAAGCCTTGATTATTTATAAGTCTTAAGAACATTTATATACATAATGTGGACTAAGATTTGTATTGATCAAACGAATAACTATTAATTAAATAATTCGGTTAATGATATTATTAATAATTTAGTTTATTAATAATAACATACAACTCAAATACAATTTTTTGTATACATACCTAACTGATTATTTATAAGCCAAGAACATCAGCTCAGTAAATCTTTGATAGAAATTTAAACACGTTAGTTAAATTAAAAATGATTATGAACTAAATTGGCTTTAAAATATAAGTCAGCCATTTAGTTGTGTATCACATAATAAGTAATGGTTTTAGTGTACAGGAATCTACATATATATAATCTCTTGAAACGGTAAAATTATTTCAATAAAACTTAAAAAAAAAAATAATTCAAATCTATAATTTGAAATCCCTCAAAATTTGAATCGAATATAAAATATTTTAAACTTACTTAAACATTTCGGACAACATTCACCTTCTAATTTTTCTGGATATTTACAATTCGTTGGCTCACATTGCTTTGCACCACAACTGATAACACCATGCTCACATTTACATTCATCACAACCTATACTCCATTTTTCACCGTCTTCCTTCCTCGTACCATTTATAATACACGATTTTTTACAATCACATTCTTCCAGCCGCGAGACCCGATTCTCGGCGGCCACTAGCTAAATAAAATAATATAAAAAATTTATTTATATAAATTAAATTGTTTGTAAATTAAATTAAAATGCCTACCCTTTGCGTTAATTGGTTTAATGTATGCCTCAGCTCTTCTATGGTATTTTGTAATATACTAAATTGTCCACATGTCGGACAAGAGGAATCTTGCATAGGGCATTGTGCTAAATAGCCATAAGGCCCAGGTATAATTCGAACATCTTGTAAATCACCCTTTATTATTTAACACGTTACAATTAATTATAGTTTTAATTCATGTTTAAGAAATTAATTTTTCTTTATCAAAATTACCTTAAATAATGAATGACCATTTATATTTCTTTGTCCGACAAATAATTGCAAATTGGAAGCACTAAAATTTCTATCGGGTATATAATGCGTAACACGACGATAAATTGGACGGCAATCAATATATAATTGAATCTCGCGACTGCTAACAGATAATGATATTTTATGCCATTCTTCATCAGCTAAATGCTCTGCAAATGATTCCATATGAGTTTGAGGTTTACCATTTAATGCTATATATGTATAGTGAAATCGTATTTCACTTCGCCTCCCACTTGATTGTAATTCTAAATATCTAAATTTTATTTTAATTTGTATTCAAACATTTTATTCAAACAAACATTATGATTTTATAATTAAATACAATTATTGTTTCGATACTTACACATTATTATCATTTGAAAAACTAATTATTGCTCCAGACGTTAAATTGTCTTGTCGGATTATAGCCGACAGTGTAAAATCTGTTGATCTTCGCAATAATTCTACCGTTTTATGATACGTTTTTGGTGGGATGACTAATTTACGTTCACGGTCTGAAACGATTAAAAATATACGTTAGAGACGATTTTTTCGATCACAATATGTAAAAAAGTGTCGTATAAATAATTCAAAATGAATTGTTTATTGATTTTCAGCCATAACAATTCTTGCAATGACTAGATAATGATGCTTTATTTTAAAAAATCATTATTCAAAAAATTGTTTATGTATAATAATATTATTTACCAACTTTATTTACATATTAAATGTAATGGCGCCTCTTTATGATGGCGCTAGGTTTCTTTCTCTTATTCACAGTAAAATTAATATTTATTAAGTCGACAATTTGGGATTGGTATGATTCTAATTAAAATTATTTAATCTCTTACATTAAATCTTTTATGTAAAATTCGGTTTAACTACATTCAAAATAAGATGTAAATTGATTTATTAACAAAGATTAATTCCGTACTAGATCAATTAACAATTAAAGTGTTGAACTGCATATCATTACCCAAGTGTTGGGCCACGTATCTTGAATATACGAGTACTATACAGAAAAGAACAATAGAATTACCTAAACCTAGACAATATTCTGCTTATTTTTATGGTTTCTGAAACGATTTCGTTTTTATTAAAATGATTTGTTTGACATTATATGTACATAAACAGTTGTTTTCTATTGGCAAGGTCGACTGCCTTAATTTATCGATATTGAACAAATATAACAATTTCTGTAGATATTTAATTTAATTCAATTAAAATATAATTAGCCAAAATAATTATACAGAGATACATAAATTGTTAGCTGTTTTAACTAATTTCATTGACAGTCATTTAAATCAAAACGTCTTGAGTGAGAATATATCGGGTATTCCAATAAGAGTGATATGATTTCTTTAAATAAAAAACCACACTTATTGTTAAGGGATGTTTTTTTTTATTTAAATAATTTGTAATCGATACAGTTAAGGTCTGAATAAAACGTCATTTAAATGGCCTCCACGACTTTTTCTGCAGGAACGAATCCGATGACCCAATTTTCGAGCACTTTTTCCACTAAATCAAGTCGTCAATAGTACGTCAATATTGACTTGCAAACAAGAAATATTCTAATTTTGTTAAATCACAACTTCTTGGAGGCCATTCAATATTACAATTTTTTGAAAAATCGAATCTCCAAACTTTTCTCGCAATAATTCAATTTGACAGTAACGGTGTTACCAGTTTCATTTCGAATAAAAATACGGAGCGATGATTCCACCAGATCAAAAACCACATGAATAATTTGTGGTTTTTCATGAATAATTTATGGATTTTCTTCGCACCAGAATCGACAGTTTTGTTTATATACCGTACCACTCAGATGAAAGTAAGCCTATGTTATCGTATTCAAGTTGTTAGTTTACGATGTTCCAATGGCTTCAGTTCTTGAGTGAGAACAATTTTATACGGATGCAAACGCAAATATGTACTTTCTCAAAATCCACCAGGTTGTGATTTGAGACAGTTCCAATTCTTGAGAACGTTTTGGAATCGACCAATTGCGGTCTTCAGTAACACTTGCCTGAACGGCAGCAATATTTGCATTACTTCGATTGCATTACATTTGTCTTATTGGCACTTGAACATTATGTAAAAAAAATGTACGCTTAAAATTTTCAGCAATTCGACGAATAGCGGACGATTATAACGACTATAAAATGGAAAAAGCGCACGGTAATTGCAAATGGACGATTAGTTTGATAATAAACTGAATAGTTTGTAAACGTTGTTCTTGCGTATATCTTACCATGGTGAAATTGTAAACAGTACATGTTACAAATGGCCATGACATCATGACATATTACAAATGGCCGAAACGTCACATAAAAATCATATCATTCTTATTGGAAAACCCGATGGATATAGTTTAAACTTAGTCATAACATTTTTTGGTTTCTTTCATCCGCTCTATGCTGCTCTGTGTGCTTTCATTCTTAATACGAAATTACAACTATAAATAAATTTTACTAAGGTTTGCTAATCCATACCGTCGTGCTATAGACGCAATTAATGCAAACTATCTGCCAATTGCATTGTACACCCAATATTGTACGCCCATGCACTGCACTCTAATCATTTGACAAAAAACAATTTTTTTTCAATCACTATCGGGATAAGAAACTTCTTCTGCTCATTATGTTGCCATTATCTATTTGTTCGATTAAAATATATATTAGGTTTGCTTTTCTTATTCGAAATATTCAAGCAAGAATGAAGAATATTGTCAGTCACGTTTTAGTTAGTGCTTGATAATTTAAGCGAACAATTTAAAAAATATTAAAAATAGAATAATAGATAGGTGATTAAATTATAAAGCTACTACTGTACAGTAGATATTGATTGCTAAATCTAACGTTGATAATACAAAGTACAAGGACAAATTATACAAATAAGCAAGAGACTCTCTAAAATTAAGAGCCTGCTCCTCCTACTTATTGTGCTGTTTATAAAGTCAATTTTTCTATTTTGTACACACCCCTCTCTCAAAATTTACATATTTTAATTTATAATTAATTTGGCTTTTAACAACAAAAGGGTGGTACGAAATAAAAATACACAGATTTTGTAAAATTCATATGTCGATAAACAATTAACCAATTTAAACCATCCCTTTATAAGAATAAAATGTCCAGAGTCCTACTCTATTTTTCCATATTGATTATTGAACTTGAAGTTTGAATTACATTCTGGTAGCACAAACTGCATTCCTTTAATAAAAACGAGAAACAGTGTGCTCTTTATATCATTCGCAATAATCGAATTGTCAACTTGTAATAATAATTGATTTAAATTTGGCTGGTTGTTCTAGTTTTCTCTATTTTACGTATTAGTTCTTGACCAAATGAAGCTTTTATTAAATGAACTGTGTTTAAAGCCTGTATAGCAATTCAAATCGATTTAATACTGAGTACATCGGAAAGGGATTTGTATTTACCTTGAAACCATTGGCTAATGTATAATGAATAAATAATCTAAAAATTAGTCTGTTACGCCATGTCTAATTGAGATCTTACATACATTCATAAATGTAACGTTAAATTTGAATATATTTTGGTTGCTTAATATCAGTGGACCCAAAGGCCAAATTTAAATGAGAAATTATTTTAAATTTATCACTGTCGTTCCGAATCAGTTAAGGCAACTATCTGACATACAGCTGTTTAATAGCCAAATACTTATTAAAACTACATAACCGGACGATTTGACATATCACTAGCAACGGTAATCTCAAATACTTTTCACTTTTGACTTTTGACGTCGATCGCCCAATATTAAATAAGAGATAGGTTTTCATTTCGGATTTTTTAACACTTTTCAACCTCGCATACTAAATGGATCATGCACGTTTAAGTTCAACTGGTTATTTACAAATCATAGTTTTTTTATATATTTACCATTTCGGAATGCTTTAAACCTCCTTTTACCAAAAATTTATAACTTGAAACATCTAGCTGCTATATTTTTCTATTTTACATGAACAACGGAAACTGAAAACCGGCCAATGAATTCCACTTCTTAGATGTTCGATAAATTCGCGCTTTGCATCTCCAATTCAAGGTTTCGGCAGCTTCACCGTAAACCTATGAGCATTAATCATTCCTCGTATTACCAGTCCTGGCGTAACAAATGGTGGCATTTTCTCCTTTAACTTTTAGAGAAAAAGTTAAAGGAGAACTTTTTCTCCTTTTAGAGTTCTGCAACATCTCTGCGGAGCTGTAGGATTTCTAGATCTTTCGTAAGTCTGGAGTTTCGTATTATTCCGATGGCACGCCACCGAACTCTATCCAGAAACTGGAAAGCAATGCCATATGCTACACCCCACACCTGACAGCAATATTCGATACACGGTCTAATAAAAGTTTTATATATCTGGAGAACCTCATGCGATCTAAAAAACCGGCTGCATCTATTGAGGAACCCGAGTTTACGTGAAGCTAAACCTGAGTTTACGTTGGCCAATACTATAATGTGTTCATTCCACTTTAAATTGTTGCTCATCTGAATATCAAGCAAACGAATTGAGTCACAACCCACACAAAAAGGTATTCGTTGTGACTTCTTTTACGCGAGAATGTGCAAATTTGTGTTTTTTTCTCGTTAAATTTGATCTAATTTTTACTCCCCCACTCACATATTGTACTCAAATCGAAACTAAGCGAAGTGACAACTTCCAGCCGTTTACCTTTTAACTCTGAAGGAGGTTCGACCTTGAATGAATAGAAGAGTGCAATGTCGCATCATCGGTAAAACTGTGGCTAGGGTTTACAGTGCTATCCAACAAGTCATTAATGTATCCAGAATATGACTGCTTGTAGAATTTTGACATTCAAATGTGGAATCACTCAAAATCTGCGTAAGTTCATGCGAAACAGCAAGCCTCTCCGTCTGACGCCCAGCACAGTTCGTATTTCGGTGATTCAACCAATTCAATAAATTAATTTATACAAATCAATTCACAAAGACGGGATCTATAACGTAGTAGACTATATTTTAGTATATGTTATTGATTTGCGGGGAATCCTGATAATATGGTTGGGTGAAATCCACACGATCGTTGTAAGTGTTAATTTTTTATGGTGCTTTACAATACAATAGCATGATAAATTCGGAGAAAATGAGTAGCTAACCTAAAAACTACTGGTATAATTTAAAATTCAACAAAAAAAAAGAAATCCCAAAAGCATTGGGTTAATTTCAATCATTGCATTCATCGCTTTTATTAATTAGAGATCAAAGTTTCAGATACTAAGGATTTTAATTCAAACCTACTTTCTGTTTTTATTATTATTAAATTTACAATGCAATTTGGGCTTTGAAAGTTGTAATATGCGATAGAATTAGAATTATTTTATAGGCAAGTACATAAAGGCAAGTGAAACCAATCTCGTTTAAAGCATCTTATTTAAACGAAATGTGCAGTAAATATCACAAATCAATTTATAAACAACTAAAAATAATGAAAAAAGTAGTGTACGTACACAATACTGGCCCGTGTTGTGCAGGAAGTATATCCTAACTTAAAAAATGACGAAAAGCTCCCATAATGTTAGTGATATTCATGTTATAAAATACCCTCGTTCTAATTACTTTCCAAAAGGTCTGCAAACTAATTGTTAATAGCTCCCTTTAGTGTAGGTTTGAATCGATATATACAGACTCAAATCATAACGAAACCATTACATATTGTTTAACTTTCAAATCGGTCGTTTGTTGAACACATACCCATACGAGCACTTTTTGCTAAATTTTAATTTTTTATTGTACATCTGGGACCGGAGTAATAGAATGAAATTTCAAATTCAAACAAATTTTTTAATATTTTCATTTCTGTTTATCTTAACTTACTGATACTGAACAGATAACTACACAATTGTGCAGTGAATTAGGATTTCGAGATTGTTAGTAATTGGTGCTATGGTAAAGACTGCGGCAATTGGAGCGGGAGGTACCGGGTTAAAATCCCAATAGGGAATGAACACATCTATGACCTCAAGTTGGAGTGTAGAATTTATGGACCAACCCATCTATCATGTCAGTACTATAGGCTGGCATGGAGCTATGCAGTGTGCACATGGTTATACGTAAATCGGATCTATGGCCGTACATCATCGATGGTAAAGGCGTAATGGCGTAAGGTAAAGGACGCAAATAAGCGAACCTCGAAAGAGTTGACAGACAAACAGACAGAGATTGTTAGTTTAATTAAATTTTTCCAAATTTGAAAACATTACGTGGTGTTTGAAAAAAGATTATTGTCAATAATATAATAAATTATATTATTATTAAATGCTATATATAGGGTGTGTTTAGTGAGAACTGAATCATTACCAATTAAAACAAATTAATTAATTAATCAAAAAGGGTTTCAAATTTTTCATGTATAGGGAGCTAAAATACAGAACTGTTATGTAATATGATGTTTAAAATCTCTGTTGTGCAATATAAATTATTTACATAAATGGACAGTTAAAGTGGCTATTTACACTATAATCGTGTGATCAATAGTCTTTATGAGTTATTTTATTACCTAAAATAATATAAAATCAACTATAATAACGACAATATACACTTGGGTACAAAAAAATCTCACATTGCTCAATTTTCTACAAAAGTTCAAAAATATCAAACTTAAAATCCAATATTTTTGTATATACGTGCCATGAAACTGATTTTTGGGAGTAAACATCTAAGGTACACGTTTTTGTGAATTTTTCAGCATGATTATTAGGGGTAAAAATCGAATTAAAACATGAAAAAACAAAAAAAAAACAGTTTTATTAATAAGAAGTATTCCTTCCTTTGGCCCGAATGACAGCTTCCATTAATTTCACCAAAATTTTCACAAAACCTTGAAGTATCACTCTCCATTCTTCTACAATCGCTTGTTGCAGCTCCTGGAGAACCCTTGGAGCAACATCTCTGGCTCGAACCTTTTTTTCACTACTCATTTCGTAAATGCTTGATAGGATTGAGTCCAGGCTTCGGACTGGCAACTCCATAACAGGAACATTCACGACTTGAAGTTAGTGGTATACTACGTCAGCAAACTTCCGCATCCATTGCCTCCATGTAAACACACCCTGCACTCGTCAAGAACAAGACTCTTCTCCATTCTTGTTCTTTTCAATTCAAATGCGCTCGAGCGAACTCACACGTGCTTGTCAGTCGAATGCCGTTAATTTCGGCCCGTTTGCTGGTCTGTGTACAGTCAGATTAACTTCTCGAAGTCGTTTTCTAACTGTGCACCGACTGACTTCAACTTCACGAACTTCTTGGAACCGCCGTCCCAGTTGAACCGCATTCATACGATGATTTCTCAACGAAGTTGTTACAATAGAGCAAACTAGTTTCTTGATATCTCTGCCATACTCGACGAACAGAGAATTGGTTTTGACACTTCACTTTGGTACCACCCCGAATAAATTAGTGCAATCACTTATGAGGCTACCTCTGGTGTGGTATCCATTTCTTTGCTCCGATTGAAAACTTTATTAAGTTCAGTGTGAGCTTTGATATTTGAATGAACACAATTCCGAGCGAGATATTCATGGCATGCTATTGTATTGACCTTGTTGAATTATTTTAAGAATTTAATTTGAAAGTCTGCATATTCGTAAAGTATACATTTGACAGAAAATCACTTTGTTATAAATGGTACATGCACAAAGGTATTACTGTATGGGTTTTGAAATAGACTTTGAATCTGCATTAAAAAAATGAAACAAATATTGAATTTTTTTTGATATTTATGAATTTTTGTGGAAAATTGAGCAATGTGCGACTTGTTTTGCACCCAAGTGTATGTAAGCAGATGGTTATTATTTTTCTACAGCAAACTATTTGATTTAACTAAATTAATTTTCCCAATTGTGATCAAAACATAAAAAAATGTGGACAGTAAATAACAACGTGGAAAATAAATTATACATCATAAAAATTATATAACTCAAACAATTACATAATAAAATGTTGAATCAACCTTCCTAACATAAATTTATAAAAACAATTTAACGATTTGCCGAAAAATTGGACTCGTGCTCCGCGGCCTTTAATAAATCGACCAGAACACAAAACCATAATTTTTTTTGTCAAAGATCAATATTTTTATTACCTTCTTCGTTTCGAGTATAAAAGCCAAATATGTTTAAAACAAAAACTTTGGAATTCATACGTGCATGCTTTTCATTGACATTGAATTTTCAACAAAACAAATTTTCCAAACGGGGAAAGAAAATAACCAATTGATTAGCTAAATTGATATTCATATCACATTTTTGCTGTATGTATACGAGAACAAAGTAGAAAATGAAAAACGTTATGTATCGACGAATAATGTATGTAAATTTAAATTTTTATTTCAAACCGAAAGTGAAAACGACATGAAATTTACATTTTTTTTAAATTTTCAAATCAATACATATTTTCTGTTTATTATACTAAGTATTGGAAAAATAGACTATTAAAAGAAAATATATAATAATTATTCAAAAATAATTAAAATATTTTAAAATTGGTTTCACTAGTGAATTCCATATAGAATTTTTAATTTCTAGACCTAATGACAGTAGATTTTTTTCCCACCCAAGTTTCGAATTTTTAAATAAGTCGTTGAAACGCTTAAAATTAATCTATGGCTAAGAAACCGTAAACGCCTTACCGCGTCTCAGCTGAGACTTTACGAACATTCTAAGGTTGGTGCACATTGTAGGTGGTCAGCCCAACGAATGTTTTTATACACAAACGCTTTTTATGTCATCCGGTGCGTGTTAATTTTTGGTCAACGGCGAGAATCGGACTCGAGACCGCGACGCGATGAGAACCTTTCTTAACCATTAAGCTACAACCGGTGGTTGAAACGCTTAAGTTTTAAAAACAAAATGTATTTCTGAATAAACCTAACTTATTACTTAGAGGGCTCGAAAGGTTAAGTAAATATTTAGGAGCAAAAACTACTGGAGAACTGGGTGCGATTATCTATGCACGGCGATTATACAACTCACGGAATTGCTGAGGCGGGAGTTTGATTCAATTTTGATGGTTTTCGTATTATAGAAAACGTCGGATGTAAACTGAACGAATAACAGTAATGCAGTGTGTAAAATAGGTATTATTGAATTCGCAAGTGAAACGATATCCATGTCAATTATGTCATTTGATATCCGAAATAAATTGAATAAGTTTTAGTTGTGATTTTGTTAAATTGTGCACTCGATGATGTTTCGACCGGCTCTTATTAAAGTGGGTTTTAGGTGTATTTATTATTTAACTTCAAAATGAGGTAATAAGCCATGGTAACAGATATTAACTATTTCAGACAAAATTACTGAAACTGTTGTTTGTACCATTTCATTAAAACAATCTTGACCAACACCATTCAACGACTTTCGTAATCAAAAAGTTACTATGTCAATTTAAATTCCGGAGTTATATAAAAGACGATTTTATTACCTTTGGTAAATTGCTTTTCAGCACTTTTAAAAGCAGCTTTTTGATTCAAAAGCTTTTTATAAATCTAAACAAAATTAACATTTTACTAGGAATCACAACCAATATCTTTACTTACTGGGTGTTCGACAACTGAAATTTATTTCCATGCACATTTCTCACCGCTTTTCTACTGTTCAATATAAAATTCAAAGATACAATTTTGACAGCTAATGAAATTGCAGTTTCATTGCAAATCGGTAGTACAGTTTTATATAATGCAAAAATAATTAATTGCGAATCGAATGAGGATCATTTGAGTTGTATAATCGACATGATGATTATTTTGCCGATAAATTATTAACTTAACTGTAACAAATGTGTTATACGGAAAGCCCAATAATTGGTAGGAAGATTGTGTACGGTTTTCTGCTAAGAAAATGTCAACTACTCCTTACGAATTAACTGGACACTGCTTCATTGGTAAGGGAAGAGTAGACTCAACGTTGTTTTATTTGAAAACTTTTAAAGATGTATTGCCGAAAAAGAGGAAGAACCCACACTTTATTTTTTAAATCTACCTCAAAACAGACTATAATCGTGATTTATGTTTTGCCAAGACATATCGTCCGGGGTTGGGCTTCGATCTTCAAATAGTAAACAGTGCGTTGTGATATAGCAAATTAATGTATATTATTAATGAAATAATTTTTGTTATTGAATTAGAATGAGTTTGAAAATTTATTAAATAAATCAAAAATTTGTGACATTTATCTTGTTTATATCGAAAAAACTAATCCGTGATACAAAAAGCTATCCATTTTTTAGTTTTAGGCCTACGGACACATAATACGAGAATGTATCGTTGAATCTTAATGTACATAATATAAACAGAACACTCGTATGAGTCTCCTTTTGACTGGTTTGTCTATATATAAACTTTAGAATTTTTTTTAAAGATTTTAATCAAAAATAATGTAGTTAAACAAAATTGTTCGGTTATCTTGAATTAAACAATTAATTATTATGTAACTCAAATTAGAATCGCTTGAATTGACCCATTTTAGGCACTTGTTCTGTTTAAATCTACTATTAACTTATTCCAATGTAATGATGCGTTGGCAAATGTTTAAGAATTTATGTATTATAATAACAAATCATAAATAAATATCAAAATGAGCTTTTTTTATCTTTTATGCTTTTCAAACTTTTTTTGGCTGCTTATCAAAAATCAATTGAATTTATCGAGCTGCTATTTCGAAACACTCGATTCTACTTTAGATAAATTATTAATTTAATGTATTATATAGATATTTTATTAGAAAAATCATGATAGTATAATTAAGTAAACCAATCATATTTGACTACATTTTATTTTGTGTTAATTATACTCGTTAACCAAAACACTACTTACTGTGTAAGTGATATGCCGTTTTATCTTGCTGCATTCCAGTTGTTAAATTGACGCCGTCATACTGAGAATAATTCACTTGAAGATTTAAAGCTTCTAAGAGGTCGATCCCGTTATCCATAGCAACTGCTACTGAAAAGATAAAATTTGTAAGAAAAAAATCATTAGATATTTTTAAATTTTAATTTTTACATTATAATTAAATTTTAAATTTTAATTAGAAAACACAATTGCGAGAATAATATCGATCTTTTAAATAAGTGTAAGCTCTGTTAGAAAATTTGAGCTATGTACTATCGATATCTTCAAAGTACTTGACGCAAGCCTAGCGTATCCTATTACTAGCTGCCGTTGAAGGAGTAGCTCCGTTAAAAAAAATAAAGGAAGTCGATTGAAAAATTTACCTGTTGTTTTATTAACGTTGTGACGTCATATATAGATCAATTATTTTCATTCTTACATAAAATAATTTTACTTGATTAATTTATTTTGAATGTTCCCAAATTTACCACTAAATTAGCTTATATCGTGTTTGTTTGATTATTTTGAGTTATGACTATTTAGTATATTATGTACATATACAACACTATTTTATTTTGTATATTTTAATTGCTCAAAATATTACACACAATAATAAAACTGTCACAAAATATGACACAAATGTAAATCCACACAGTTTTGAAAAAATTAGAGCGGCACACTCGGTTGAATTATTCACTATACAGTGAACACATATGTAAGAAATGTATTGCTTAAGGTTATGTTGGAAATTTTGATTAATGAAAAGGGTCTGATCAGAAACTTCATTGATAGGAACAAGCCCTAAGCAAATTCTGAACACGGATGCGAGGGTTATTACTTCTTTGCCAAGATGTTTTAAGATGTTGTCGGTAGTGATCTTTATTAACAGTTTGATACATGATAAATCACTCTGAAACTGGTTTGATAGTAGAGCAATTTTATACCGAGGTATAGTGATGGCAGCACGTATTGCTCATCTAAGATAAAAATGTACTTAACTTATATTATATAATAACTGATTGGTTCTTAAAATCCAAAACTTCATTTGTATAGGCATGAGCTCCATTAGAATAGAAGTAAACCTACCAAGGCCATTGACCAAACTAGTTTAATCTGAATGTTAAGATACATACGACACGAGCTTCAATACATGCACCAAAAGCGATGTGATTGAATGAAACTGATGTTATTGAAATTTTAACGATTACATTCTATTTTATATTTTGTCGCCGATTGTAGCTTAATAGTTAAGAGAGTTTCTCACACGCTGTGGTGTCGAGTTCAATTCTCGCAGTTCACCAAAAATTAAAATGCAAAACGTTTGTGTGTAAAAACATTCGTTGGGCTGACCAAGTACAATTTTAACCAATACGTTAAAATGGTTCGTTAGGTCTAGTTGAGATGAGATACAGGCCAGACACATTCTATTTTATGTAGCGTTTTTTATAACTGGCTCACAGCTTGAAGTGTGCTTTTAAACAAAAATGCAGATGGCTGTGAAAATAAATAATAGCTTTATATTTGCTAGCTGCAAGTATTCTTTTATGAGCCCACTAAAGATATGAAATAGCGAAGGCATTAATAATAAGCTACCCTCATGTCTCAATTTGCTCTAAACCTTTTTCTGTGTAATAGGTTACTCACATTTTGTGATAATTATTTACATCCACGTTATTGGAAAACAACTGCACAGTGCACCGAAGTGTATCCTTCAGTATATTAAGAGAACACTTAGATTAAAAGAACTTTTGCTTAGTACCTTTTTTTTTCTACAAGTAAAAGGATAACTAAAGGTGTAAAAGAGAGAGAAAGTCACTGATTGTAACTTAGTAGTTAATGGTGTTTTCTCATCACACCCCGGTGTTCGACTTCAATTCGCCATTGCTCAAAACTTAACTTGCTCCGTATCACATGAAAAGCGATTATGTGGGTAAAAATGCCTAAGGCTTCAGTTGATGTGGTTTAAGCAACAGATAAAAATTATAATAATATATTGATTGTTGTGACACTAACAACAAACAAAACAAGCATTTAACTTAGGTATACGAAATTTTACAAGACGAGATGATTCACTTTTAATTTTTACTTTAACCTCACTTTCGTTGTAGCTTTCTAAATAAGGCCTTCTTTAAACCAGGATTGAAGAGGATCTAGTAAAGATGTGGTTTGTAAGGCAAATGTTAATTAATGTACGTCTAATTTAATTTGACAAGTACTGGACAAACTTCAATAGATTTCGTAGACTTTCCTTTGATTTTTTTTGAAAAATTATTAATAAAGCGGATGTATGTACCAATGTTGGGTGATTATTATTCTGATATATAAATATTTGAAGTTTTTATTTTGTTGCTGTGATGTTACTAGACGATAATGAGGAGTTCCAATACATCTGAGGATAGAATTAAGAATCTAGTATAGGTATAAAGTTACTTTATGTATTGGAATATCAACCATCTTCTAGGAGTCAGAACAACTACAAAAATATGGCATAGATAAAAATAATTGGCAATGAAATGTTGATCAACTTTGGTAATAACATAAAAAAAAATCTTAAAACTAAAAAATTACACTTGCATAAAACTATGATTTAAAGAGGATAGTATTGTTACACTGTTGGCGCTTCAGATAAAGACTGAGAAAAACGTGAAAAAATTTAAGAATCATGAAAACGTGATCAAGTCGGCGTAACGGATATCCATTTGATATTATGTTCGATATTTAGATTTTGTATTTAATCCTAGAAATTTTGATTAACCAGAACTTTTTATATACCACGTCATACGCATGATTTTGCCCTTGAATGTGGAGAGGTCGCCTGTTCTAATAGGTCAAAAAATTATGGTTAAATTTCAAAAGTTTTAACTAAAAACGATGAAAAACTTAATAAATTTAATAAAACCCAGTTACCCGACCGATTGCTGTTTCCCATGTTAGTTTTATATTGTATTTATCTGCTAATATCTATCCGACATTCTGGAACACTCTGTATACAGTATACACATCGTATGAAAATAACCAATAATATACAAAAGGTCATCAACCTAAATAATAGCGACAAAACCCCATTCTATAGAAAAACTCATACTCGTCTGAAAAAATAAATATTTTTCAATTTTCCACCCTCAAAATATGTTTTTTTTAAATAACTGACTTAAAACAAAAAAAATAATAAATCAGCACACCATTCCGTTTCTCCTCCAACTCAACACCCCCAACAAATTCAGTATATTTTTCGTTGCAACGTTAAATTTTATTCATTTTTATTTCCTGGTTTTGTATTTTAATCTATATAGTTTACGAATTGCAAACAGTATAAAATGAATATATTTTCATATTATGAAATATATCTTATTAAAATAATGGATTTTCTTTCAAATCGACGCTCAGAAAATTTTAATTTCAATTAAATAACGAGCCTTTTATTTTAAAATAAACTATATTATTATTTCAATGGTGTAGGAGGATCGATTTACTTCCCCTTTTGGATAAAAAATGGTTTTAATATTCTTAAAGTAATACAAAATTAATACATCTTTGTAAATATCTTATACTAACTTGATGGGGACTTGACTACTGGATGAAAGGATTTTTCTTTTATTAATATATTTTTCTTATGTACCAAGAAAAGCCGTATCGATGAAAACGTATCCAGAGACTATTACCTAGTCATAGCCCACAATGAACCGCAAACTCGGTTTATAATCGTAAAGAAAATCAAATGAAACTATTTTTGTGAGTGCAATATGCAAGGATTGACCGGATTTCACCATACTTTAATACCTTGGTCAACTGCCATTTTGGACCAGTATGAAAACTTCTGTGTACTCGGTACACGGCGTTAAATATTTTCTGTCATACTAAATATTCCACATGTGTCACAAGCTATTATATGAATTTGAGGGTTTAAATACCCTAAAATACCTATATGAAGAATTCACTAAGACCATGCAGAGATAATAGAAAAAACATTCCCCTGGAGTTGATTGCATTAATTTAGAGCTCTTTATATTCGGACGGATAACTTTGTCGAACTGGCCTTTTATCATTATTGGTATAGAGTAATTAAGCTTTGGCCAGAAAATGGAAAGGAGCTGCGTTATGCCAAACCACTACATACATCTATTTCAAATGACATTAATGCAATTATAAGTTATGTATATATAGAAGTTGAGAACAGGCTATTTAGAATTCTGTTACGTCTTAAAATCAACGAGTCTAAAACCAAATAAAGGGTGCGCGTTTATAAAGTTACATAAGTTTAAATCATAATAAAACGAAATATATTTTGAATATCAATGAAATTTTATAACATTAATGTTTATTTATGATTTCGGCATAAATCCAATGGGGTTAAATCATACGATCTTGGTGGCCAATTGAACCATTACGCGAAATTATTTTTACATCAAAAGTTGTATGGTTCAGTCCTGTTGGAACCACATTTCAGAGAGATTAATGCCAGCTTATCGAGGTAGAAATAAATGTCTATGTCCTTATACCGGTCACAATTGACAGTAACATTCTGGCCATCATCATGATTTTTGAAGACATGTTGACCAATGGCTCCGCTAGCCTATAAAGTGCACCAAACAGTAATTTTATATGGATGTTATGGTGTTCCGACAAAAGCTTGTGGATTATCCTCACTCCAAATGCGAAAATTCTGCTTATTTAGGTATCCATTCAACCAAAAATGGGCTTTAAAGAGAACAAACTGTTAAATAGAAATTCTACATTAATCAAATTGTGCTTCAGCCCATTCGCCGAATTGGCAGCGCATACAATGGTCCCTAGCTTTAATTTCTGCACAAGTTGAATCTTAACAACTTTTAAGCCAAGATCCTTTCGTAAAATTTTCCATAAAGTAGAAGGACACAACTCCATTTGCTGAGAACGGCGACAAATTGATTGATTTGAATCTTCTTCAATGCTGTCCAGCGGCTACAGCTTCTTCAGTGCCTACTATTCGGCGTCTCAGATTATCATTAAGAGTAAATGTGAGTAAACGTGAACGACGATTATGTACGCCATAAAATGGACAAAGTGCACAATAAGTTTGAACCACTATATTGATAAAAAATTTCAACAATTTGCAAATCAAACTAAATATAAACCAACTTTCAGCTGATAAATGGGTTGTCAAAGCAGTGTTACCAACTCAATGTTGCGAACCTCTAAAAAACAAGTTGGAAATTAATATTTAATTTATGTTCAAATACTAAACTTTAACTTCTAAAGAATTCCCTGGAAGTAAGATATATCCTAAAATAAAATATGAAGCAATTCCTAAACTTACAAGGCATTGAGAAAAAGCGGAACATATTCGTTAGGCAAATTAGTGAGGTACTATTATTAGAAAATCAGGAACCTCTATACAGGGTGAGTTTCCTAATAAATGCAGGGCTTTTATCTCGAGAACGGTGCTAGATAGGAGAAAATTACTAATAATGAAATTTATTAAGAGTCGAGGGGGACGTCTAGTGGTGATCTTCAATGACCTTGAAACTCATTAGTTTCGGAGATATAGGCTAAAGCTAGGTTTTTTTAAATTAGAACCTATACTTTTGAGTGTTTGTTTTTATTAAGCAATTAAAAGTAAACACTTTTTGCTCACACATCATTTTTGTAAAGTGTATGATTTCAGAGATATTTGCAAAAATTGATATTCACTAAAGCAATCGAATTTTCCCTAAGTTCTACAAATTAAAATAGAAAATATGTTGTTCTTTGACTTATTATGCAATTTTTTTGTTTTATTACTTTGTGATAAAATTACAATTATCTTAGAAAGTTTTTTATCATGTTGTTTATTAATTTAATAAATGTTCAAAATGTCCGCCATTTGATTCCAAACATTTTTCTACTCGTCTTATAAAATTTAGATGAACTGCTTCTAATTCAGCTTCTGAAATATGATTTCTAAAAATATCTTTAATTCTTTGTTTCATATTTTCAGCAGTTGGACTTTTATTTATGGGGAAAAGTGAAAGACTAAATCTATTTCAATCGGCCTACCCGATTGAAATAGACTTAGTCTTTCACTTTTCCCCATAAATAAAAGTCCATGCATGTTAAATAGGGTGATCTTGCTGGAAAAGGAGTGGGGCCACTTCTTCCAATCCATTTATTCGGAAACATTAAATTTAGTTGTTGTTGGGAAGCTATACCAAAATGGTGAAGCGCACCATCCAACTGAAGCCACATTTCTTGTCTTACTCGCAATGGAATGTCTTCCAATAAATTGGGAAAATCTTGTAATAAAAAATTCACAAATTTTTGTGTAGTTTGTGTTTCATCAAAAAACAAGGTCCAATTAGGCGAGATCCAACTATTCCAGCCCAAGCATTTACACTCCAACGATGTTGATGGTCAACGGAACGCATCCAATGTGGATTCACGTCATTCCAATAATGTAAATTATGCCTATTAACATTACCGTCGCTCTTAAACGTTGCCTCGTCAGTCCACATGACAAGACGAAAGAAATCTGGATTTTCTTCAATTTGTTGCCTCGCCCAAAGACAAAATTGAATTCTTGATCTAAAATCATTAGCAGATAACTCTTGCAGCAATGATATGTGGTACGCATGGAATTTGTTTTCTCTCATAACGCGAGACACGGTCGTTTGAGATATTCCTCTATCTCGTGCAATACCTGTGATACTGCAGCTAGCACATCTACAACAATTTCTTCAGGACACTCACGATCTTTCCTTTGGTTTCTTATGCTTCCGGTAGTGCGCAGCTTATCTGCTAAACGTTTAAATACACCTCTTCTAAAGTGCCGACGAAATGGTGTCGTTCATTGTATAATCTAATCGCCATGCTTTCATTTTGTCGACACTCACCGTAGATCATCATTATGTGGAATGCTTCCTGGTTAGTGTACAACATGATAAAAAACTTTTTCTAAGATAATTGTAATTTTATCACAAAGTAATAAAACAAAAAAATTGCATAATAAGTCAAAGAACATTTGATATTTTCTATTTTAATTGGTAGAACTTAGGGAAAATTCGATTGCTTTAGTGAATATCAATTTTTGCAAATATCTCTGAAATCATACACTTTACAAAAATGATGTGTGAGCAAAACTTGTTTACTTTTTATTGCTTAATAAAAACAAACACTCAAAAGTATAGGTTCTAATTTAAAAAAACCTAGCTTTAGCATATATCTCCGAAACTAATGAGTTTCAAGGTCATTGAAGATCACCACTAGACGTCCCCCTCGACTCTTAATAAATTTCATTATTAGTAATTTTCTCCTATCTAGCACCGTTCTCGAGATAAAAGCCCTGCATTTATTAGGAAACTCACCCTGTATTAAACGAGTATACCAAATTATACTTACGACGTAAGTAGATGTTAACCTGTATTTATTTGAAAATAAATGCATAGATGTACATAATAATTATAATATGCATAATATCAATAGGTACTTTTAGACACGCAGGCATCTTAAATATTCAAAATTTTACCAAGAATAAAATATCAACAAAAGTAAATAAATAAATGCTTACACTGCGTACATAATAAAATACCTGTGTAGATAATATTATTTGCATTGCTAAACGTAGAAGTTATGGCATGTTCAATATAATAAAAGAATAATTAAAATCAACAAAAAAACGAGATCAAAACAAATAAAATAGCTTTCTTAAACATTTTCTCATTACATACCTAACTAGTGACTTAGCTATCACATATGAAATGTAGAGAATTTATTTATCACAATATAAGATGTTGAAATCAACAAAAATAAAACAGAAAATCTGTATAAAAATTCTCACGAGATAAGATAATAATTATATCAAATGTTTAAATATTAAATAAATGTTATCTTAATCATTTTTACGTTTAGATGTTTACTGTACGTTATACTCTTGTACGTTATTTGTAAGAGTTTCTTTTGTGGTTTACCGATATCAGTTTTTGTCTGCACCAAAACTATATTGTACACATATATGAAAGCATATTTTATTATTAATAACTTCATAGTAGTGTTCCTTGTAACTACTTACTATTAAACATCAATTGAGAAATCCAGACACCTCATAAGATAAAAATCGTCTCGTAAGATAAAAAATCAAATACTCGATACAAAATATTAAAAAAGTCAAAAGATAGCTCCATACCGACGTATAATAGTACTGACATGCAAGATGGTTCAGTTTATGAGTTGTGTCTGCCAACAAGAGTCAGATGTTCATCTATATCACCAATCGTAATCTGATGATGAAAAAAAACCTATCGCTTTTCGATGCTGCCGCAATTGGTTGGTCATGTAGATTATTTGGTAGGTTGACCAAAGTTAACACAAAAAGTACTCCGTATAAAAGAAACCTCTCGGCTAAAAAGTAAATTCATATATGTTTGACTATCTTATAAGTATCGTTGAAAATTACATTGGTAAGTACATTTATTGCAAATCAACAAATAAGTTGCAAGACGACTGAATGTTTTCAAAGTTTGTGTAAAAGAGAATTCGATGATAAAACTTGAAAGGTTTTAACGACATGAAATGAAACACGATTTTGAAAGAACGAAAATTCGTAAAACAGCTCAATATGTATGTTAACGAATAATGATAAATGACTGTTTCAAACTAATTTTATTTCGTGTTACCTATGTATATAAGAAATGTAAGGTACAGTCCTATATTGTAACCCAAAAATCAACCAAACAAACGGATACAAGTAAATACTTATATTCTAAAATAAATTTATATTTGTATTTTTATATTAACTTTTATTGATTTTCATTAGATTTTCAAATAGATATGCATTGTACATATTATACCTATTCGAAAACGTACATGGAAAACTCTCATTAAAATTTTAGGTGACCTTTTATAATAAAATACGTGTTATTGGTTTATGTACGAGCGTAAGGTTATCACGTGATGTAAAAATAGGTGTAGATTACGTGTTCTCGAACCTTCATTTTACATATTAAAAGACGCTTGAACTTTATAAAGTTATAGTCAGGAATTTTAAAGATATTTGTTAAGCTTCTAACATCCCAAAACTTTATTACAAGCAAATGCGGTCCCTCGCCACATGGTTTGATCTTTATGGTTCGAGTTATTATTTGCCTAATCAAAAAGTTCAAAAAGTGTAGAATCGAATATTTCAAGCGAGCATGATCGATAATCATGCGATTGATTTTTATATATCATTAAATTTAGTATAACATTCCTAATAAACAGCCAAATTACAATCGTAATTTACTAATATTTTTGCTAGCTTTTCCAATACATGTGTTCAATTTTCAATACAATCGAAATATCGATTTCTACGAATCATTGGTCTATATTATCATATCGAGAATTTTACGCTGAAAAATCAGCTGTACCGAAAGCAACCTCCCTCAAAAATTATTTTTTCGGGGCCACGATCACACTTTTATAAACAAAACCATTTAACTAAAATAGTCAAATCATTAATGTTATTTGCTGCGGCTATTAAGTTAATTCGACAATGGTTAATCCCTTTATTTGAAAGTAAAATGATTTGATTAATTTTGTTTTCATTTTATTGAAAATTTTGTCATAAAGCTAATTTTTTTTTAGTTAATTTAAAAAAAACTCTTTTGAGAGATTACCACTGTTATTCTTTTCTCGTTATAACATTAAGCTGTTATCTGCCATTATTTATTTATTTTAATACAATCTGTTCAAAATTCCAACCATCCATTTAAGCTTTTAAAATACAATTTTTTTTACTTTGACTGCAACTTGTTATGCAGATTCTTAAATCTTAGGAGCGGTAGGTACCGAGTTCGAATCCCACAGGGACAGGATGCAAAAATGATACCTCCTTGTGACGATTGAATCACAAATACGAGAAATTTGTATGAACGAAAAAGTATTGATTGGTTAGCTTTAAAGGACATTTAATGTATTGGCTAAATCAGTAAATCATACGTCGATCGAGATATGCGAGCTATAGCACCACTAATTTGTTTGAATGAATCATATCATTCGTACAAATCGCTAGTACACACTAGTCAGCCGCTACTAGAAAAGATTTTATCTTTACTATGGTCGTTTGAACCCTTAAAAATGGTTGATATAATTAAACCATAACCTATATTATATAGTGTATTGTCCGTCAAAACTTGGTATTACAATTTTTGTACGAGTCAAAACAAAATAAATCTGTTTGACAGAAAAAGCGAAGCGGTTATACATTTAACCGCGCAGTGGTAAAATTAGTTGCTATGCAATCGACCAATCGCTAGTGAATCGCTAATAGTTCGGTTTTTGTTTGTTTGTTTTTATCTCTACAATCTGTTTTCAACTTTTTCGCGGTTCGTTTATTTACGTCCTCACCTTACGCTATTACAGCCAAATTGAGGACGTACGGCTATAGGTCCGATTTACGCAGAACCATTTGCATATTGCATAGCCCCATGTCAGCCTATAATACTGACATGGAAGATGGGTTGGCCCATGAATTCTGCACTCTAACAGGGGGTCATAGGTGTGTTCATTTACACCACCGATTGTAATGGTATGGTGAAAAATCCCTTTACTATTCTGCTGCTATCGGGATCCGAACCCGGTACCTCCCGCTCCAACTACCACAGCTTTAACCACTGCGCCACCTGGACGGTTGCTCTTGCTATTTTTCACGAGTAGTAAGAAGCAGTGACGCATAATTTCACCACTACGCGGATAAGTGTAGAACCACTTTATTTTTACATTAAAAATTATTATTTTTTGTTTTGAATCAAGACTACATGAAGCAACAGTTTTGACTCATAGAAAAATTCCTATTATGATTTTTGACAGATTATACTCAAACACAATATAATCTAGGTTATGTATTACATAGGTTATGTTTTTCTCATATCATCCATTCACGCACAATATGTGCTTTCCAATTGACCGCTAGAACCTTCAAGATAGTTAGGTTTTTGTCTTTTATCGACCATTGGGAATAGTTAATTTAGCAGAGACATAAACCTTTCTTATAGCGGTTTGACGACTGGAACATTTTAGTAGCAAATCTGATTTTGCTCGAGCGATCGTTGTATATATGTAAAGTAAAAATTTTGTTTTGTGTTTTTAAGTTGTCAAACAATCATTTATAGTTGTCAACATTACCGAACAACATTTCCCAAACAACATTTTCTACTAAATATTTTAAGTTAACGGCGCTGCGACCGGCATTGTGTTTAGAGTATTAAAGTCATTTTACTTTTTTTTCATTAAAGATGACTACGTTTTAACCTTTTAATAAATTATATTATATAAATTCATGGATGATAGTATATTGAGTATAAACCAATATACATGTAATACCAGTACAAATTCAACCACACAAGACGAATATTGAACCGAGATCATAATTTATATATTTGATTGATTGCTTCTGAGTCAAAGTTACCGTCTAGTTTTAAGGTAATTATCGTAAAAATCTTAATTGTGTTAGATTACCATAACATTTTATTGCGCTATTGTTATACTTTGACTTCTTACAATCTTAATTAAATTTTTTCTTTGTGTAGATCATTGTACACTTTCAGCCAGTGAAATCAACATATTAACTGATTCTTAAAACTAGATATTATTTTGTTTTTAAATTTATAAAAATTATGTAAGGATTAGCTTTCTTTATTTTTCAATATTACAAAAATTAATTAAATAATTAAAAACAAAAATATTCCCAAAATTAATCAACTGAACAGTAGGGTAGTCGAATTACTCCATACAAATTTTAATTTCATTCAAATAATAGTGTGTCGAATAAATAAATTATCACGTGTTTCTTAGTAATAAACTATTGCTCTAGTGTCTTTTGCTCATTAGAACGATTTGCATAAATATTTTTGTTGGTCTATATAATCTGTAAATAATTAGAATATGAAACAGATTTTATAAACCGTATGGGCAAACTACATATGGAACGCGAACTAGAATTGAGAAGCGATTCATCAAGCTTAGTAAATTATATGATGAATTTATAACAGGATGACCCTGTTTGCTTCAGTAATCGGAATGCAAATTACTTGTTTGACGTTACCCTTTCTAATTGGATTTGTGTTTCTACAATAAATGTCTGATAAAATCTATGGCTTTTAACCGCGTCTTAACTGAGACCTTGCGAACAATTAAACGTATTGATGCACATTTTAGGTGGCCAGTCCAACGAATTCTTTAATTCGAACTCAAGATCGCGGCGTGATGCGAAACTCTCTTAACCATTAGGGTACAACCGGCGACATTTGTCTGATGAACCCCTTTAACGTGTCAGTAAACAAGTGGTTTCATTATAGTCTAGTTACAAATACTTATATATGTCCGATATACGATTAAAATCAATTAAAAGGGGTTTTGTATTACGCATTTCAAAATTGAGTTTGCGTCGAACAGAATCTGCCTGTAATTTAAGTTAGTTTTGAATAATTTATTTCAACCATTGTTTCCAAAACTACTCGTATTTTATATATTTTATTCAAACATGTTTATCTCAATGTTCCTTTAAGAAATACTTTAATAAACAAGTTGTCACAGAAGACGTTGCAAAAATCGGACTTTATCCCCGAACCTGTTTTTCACAGGATTTCATATACACGAATACTTTACATTTGTTCATAAACTTAAAGTTTGCACTTAGTTTTTTATAGTTACCAACAATATTTTTTTTAACATTTACATATATCCGGCCTATGATGCATACAGAGGCATTGAAAGAACATTTTCTGTGTATTTTAATACACACGAGTATTTAATAGTCACGCAATTTTTTCGTATCAAATTGCACTTTCTCGCGTCTATTCCATTTTTTTTAAATTATTAAAGTCTAGACGACGATGGATGAATTTAGGTTTATGTATTTTGTACTTTATATACGAGCATACTAACGTACCCACATACTAACTAACTATATATGCTTTTATACGTATATGTATATCAATAGAGGAAGGAGTTATGTATATTAGGATTAGTTTACAAAACGTTATAAGATAATGAAATAGTAGTACTACACAATTCGGGAGTCTTGTATAATCTTGCTTTAAAAATAAGCTGCTGAGGTTATAATTATAGAGTATGTGGTTAAGCTAACATTTTTCAAGGTAATTAAATACTATAATAAAATAAAATGAAATATGTTTCTTAACATGCAATTGTACAATAGCATATTTCTATTTAGTAAACAAATCATTGATTGAATGTCTTAATAGTTTTTATTAATCTTTTTGTGGTAAATATTATGTTAGAATTATTATCCATAAATTGTACTCGTATATTTCCCATTCATAGGAACACGGAGTTCACTACCTTAGTAGTAGTTCACTAACATTATAAAGAAATATTTTACTAAAATATGTACATAAGTTATTCGATTGCATGTCGAAACTATAAAAATGTTTAAGTATAATATGTATGTAAAAAATTCTGTTCGTTTCATACTTAATAGAATCTATTGAGTATATAATGATTTTGAATTTAACGTTGTTATTTTAAACTCAGTAATATTGTATTTTGATTCATTTATAATATTTAAAATATATTTCCCTCGAAGTTGATTGAAACTTATTAGATTATAGAAGTTCTGACAAGGGTTAGATGATACTATAAGAAACCTAGTTTTTTTTCGTCCATCAAGAAAATTAAACCTATATGCAAATAATACTACCTAGAGATCTGTCCAAACCTATCGAACAAAATAGGAGACTGTGTCAATTTATCGAATCAAATAAATTCTTACTTATTTGTGGTAGGATTTACAGATAGTTTAAAAAGAATATGTTTATGTCCTGGCTACTTCCTTATTTCCTCTATTATGATGTTGCAGTATTTGGTATATTTTAATGCTTGCACCCACTGAAAAAAAAATTATTCAAACTGACCAAAATAACATTCACATGGAAAAATTCCTTATCAATATACAACCGACAAAGATTCCTATCAATGAGATTTACGAACTTATCACTAGCTAAAAAGTTCATATAATAAAAAAAGTGAATTTATCGATCGGAATATTTTATTTTTTGATTTTAATAGATTTCTTATTTAATAATTCTGTTAAATGATTTTCATATGTTTCAGTATATGCACATAAATATGTTATAGTAATTTATGAATTTAATTTAAATACATAAAAATACATGCTTAAAAACATATTATAAAAGAAAAAGCTTTCTTAATTTGGAACATTATTCCGGGAAGGGAACATCCATTTTGAACTTCCCCATCTATAATTCGCAAATTTTTATTTTCTTATTGATCGCAAATTTTTATTTTCTTATTTGATAGCAAAATAACCGTTTAAAATAAACTGATAAATTTATCATATAGAATACATTTTTATCATAGTGATAAAATATATTCTAATAAGTTCAATAAGAATAACAAAAAAATTATATTTTTGTTGAAAAATATAAATGAAGGTATATGTAACTGTAATATTCCAATTCGAAATGAAAATAAATTATCAGAATGAAATAATGTTTTAAAATAACAATAAAACCACTGACAAATATTTATCAGTATTTTTGTCACTAAAATTTGTCATATTGAGTGGTACATTCGTTTCGACCATTTTTTATTCTATATACTAAGATCATTTTTGGTTGTAGGTTAGCTGTTCGGAAAAGATAGCAAGTCGCATTACGAATCAATTTTATTAGACGTATTTCGGTATGAAACTCTATTCAATTTGGTATTAAGATTTTCAGATCTGTCGAGACGTTTAAATTAATATTTCTTAAATGGCATGCTGGAGTGACAATTTAGATAGTAGTCTAAATTTCGTTGTCAGATTTTTAATTTATTATCTGCTTCATGCTGCTCATCTCATTGTGAATAAAGTGTACTCAAAATGGAATGTCTCTCCATGGTGTTGATTTATTCAGTAATAATTTAAAGAGGTTTTATGCATGACGGATGTAATAATTTATACATTTTGCTTCCGTATGCGCTTTTCCTTCTTAATACAAAATTATTATCAAAAAATAATAAAAATTTACGAAATTTATCAGGAATAATTAAAAATTATATATATTGATTATCAGGAATAATTAAAAATTATATTATATATAACTAAATTATATTGATAAAAGGAGAGTAATATACTGCTCCTTAATAATATACATAAATAAAATGTATGATCTTGAGTGAATTATTGGTAGTACTTAGACACTTTTAATACTTAGTCATTCAGGCAATATGGTTTGAGTTTTCTTTATTCTAAATTCCAGCTTTCCCAACCGTGTGTAAAAAATATTGATTTATGCAATAAAACCTTAAAATATGATATTAAATAACAATGAAATTTCATTATTTTTATCAAATTGAAATTGACTAATTGACATAAACTGAACAGGCAGTAAAGCAACATCAAGAGTAGGCTATTCGCAAAATGCCTGGTAAACATAGTGGAAGTTGTCCAATTGTATGCAGGAGAATAAACACAAACTAAAACTACAAATATCTATATTGGACTCAAATTGTACACTTAATTTTGAAGGTTTATCGTTGATATTTATGTATGAAAAATTGTATGACTCAAATATTCAATATAACGGCATTTACAGATGTCGACCCGATAGTCAAATTATGCTTTAAAAATATCCCCTTAAAAGTAATCTAAAGGCGTTAAAGCCTGATTTCCATTATGAAAAATATACTGACAAAATAGTCAAAGTAGGATAAAAATACTATTTTTCTTAAAGTGCGAGAGAAATAAAAAACATTTCCAGTATAAAAAATGTATTCAGTTCGGAATAAATTTTTATGGTTACTGAAAAGATTATTATATGAGTAGCAGTACTGACAAAATATATCAAGAGAAGTATTTTTATTCAGTACTGGAGAAATATTTTATAGGAAAACTGTATCATTTGTATGACATCATTATGAAGCATTTTATAGTACATACTTATTTTATGGTGAATTGATAATTTTAACATTTCTTTTTGTGTCATTCATCTTAATTCATTGTGAAAATAATTTAAATAATGAATAATTATGTTAAGTTTATTTTTTTTTAAATTTATTGTTGTAGATTCAGTGTTTTTTGTCTTTTTTGCAATAAAAAAAAATTGAAATTTATTGGTTATGTTACAAGCATCTGTCAAAATATATCCACTATAAAAAAAAGAAAAAAGTAAAAAACGATCTCTGTCACGCTAAAGTTATTTTTGATTTTTTTTCTCGCTTTGGTTTTTTCAGTAAAAAGTACTGACAAAATTTTTTTCATTATGAAAATTAAATCGCATAATTTTTAGGCCAATTCACATTTCCGCGACGAGAAATTCCGCAATTAATAGCGCAAAAACTAGTAGAATTATTTGGTGTACGAACAGTTTTTAACCTACCAAATTTTGTTGCTTCCACCATATAATCTGTAGTCTTGAATTAACGCACTGAACGATGGTGGTTGTTTCATTATGCGGTTATGGCGATAATATATTCACGAACTGCACGAAACTGTGTTTTTTTCACCATTTTTGTAATGCTCTTGAAAAACTTTAATACGGCCTTTAATCAAATAATACTCCTTAGCAAAAAATGGCAAACATTCAACTAACAAAATGGCATGAAATGATACACAATAAATTTGGCAAAATTAGTTTTTGGACAACTCTATATATATAATTTACGATGGACGTTTACATGGTCAAAGTTTACCATCTAGCAATACATTACTACAAAAAGTTATTTGAGAAAATAACATGGGATATAGCATGACGACTAGTAGCATCATTCAGTATGGAATATTGCACCATTAATGTTAGATGAGTAGAAGTAAGAGCATGAATTTCAAAATAAACAAAATAAGTATTAACATCACCAAAAGGTTCAAGTCAGTTAGACAAAGTCTTACAGTTATGTACGTCGATGAGAGAAAACGAACAGTTTTTCTTTACCATCAACTTCAAGCTTTTTGAACATATTTGCGTGTATTTATTTTATTTATAAGAAAAGTGTGGTTTATGGATGATTATCTTCTAGCACATTTTGCAGCAAACACGTGATTAACAACCAAATTTTTGAAAAGATGGACTGGTCATGGTGGCCCTGTCAACTAGAAGTCAAGATCCACTGATTTAAATTTATAAGAATTTTAGATATTGTTTAGGTCAATTTTTTTAAACAAGCTACTGTTATAGCTTTTCGCTCAATTTTACTTCTAAACATTTTAATATACATCGATTTTTAGATATACAATGAGAGCTAGATTTTTTAAAGTTTCAAATAAATACTAGTATAATATTATGCATTTAAATGCTCATAAGTTTTAGAATTTGTTCCATTTCTCTTTTCATGAAGACGTGAATTATGTAAGCGAACTTTGAGTTACCCTGTTAAACAATTTCCATTTTCAGATAAAACATCTAAAATTCCTTCTTAAAAGTTTATCATGCAAATAAATGTTTGTGTTAGATTAATTCTTATAATCAAATTCCATTTGATATTAAACTTCGTTCACATTGAATTTGAATCGTACCACATCACCCTTTACACTTTAAAATTTAATTTAAATACCTTTTGAAAATGAACCGCAAAATGTTGAATATAAAAATATTATGCGTACCAAAAACAATTAAAATTGTACAGAATGTTTTCAACTAAATTGAAAAGAATAAAAGTTAACTTAATTTAGCTAAATCAATATTTTCCAAACCAGCAGATAAAATAGAAAATAATATATATTTGTGCGGCCTACAGGTTTGACCCAGTCAACCTTTGGTGTCAAATCATTCTGCGAATATTTTGAATACCCCTCCTATTTTTTCAACAATTTCATTATATAATTTCTAAGAAAAACTAAACAATTGATGGAAGTTGATATTAATATATAAATTTCATCCTATTTGTAAGAACAATATAGACGAGACAAAAGTTTCATTCTACATCCCTTCACTTAGTTTCATATTAGGAGTAGTGTTTCATATAAAGCAAAAAATCTATACTTATATATACATATATAAGGGCGCCAGAATTGCCGTTCAAATTTTTTATTGGTGAAAAAAGTCTGGAAATAATTTTATTTTTTTTTTGTCAGATGGCAAGAAAATTAAAAAGAAAGAAAAATTGTGTATGTTTGCTTATTTACGAGTATGTAGTATCCTATATATAACGTATTTGTATTTTTTAAATTTTTACGATACATGATATAACCGTGCTTATTTATTTGATAAAATATTACATTTTTAAAAGGTTAAGTAAGATAGCTATGAGGTCAAAAAATCTCAAATATTACGTTTGTATTTATTCGAATTCATTTATCGTTGGGTATCTGACAGTTAACACGCATATAAAAAGGGCGATGCTATATTATCCGGTTACGTAATATGTAAGTGACACTTTATTTATGATACAAAAATCTAGTTCGCTAACCTAGTAGCAATTCAACTATTTTCCCAACAAAAAACATAAATCAAATCATGTCTTTTTATGTATTATATATGTTAAACATATATATATATATATATATATATATATATATATATATATATATATATATATATATATATATATATATATATATATATATATATATATATATATATATATATATATATTGTATAAAAGAATATAAAGGCGTATTAGAGGATCATATCATTATAATTTAACAGAAGCAGTAAATTAGGCTCGTAATTTGCCTTCAAGAATTTTATTGGTCCAGGAAACGGAAAATAAACACGGGTTCTCTATAAGTCCTGCATATTTTATTCTACTTATTCCTCGCAAGTTAAGTTTTACTGAATTGCCCCAAGCTGTTGAATGTTAATTGGACTTTATATTTAAGTATAGTTTTACATATGAAAGTTTCATTTTAACTGACGTAGCTTTAACGCCATTTAGTCGACATGATAATTTGTCAACCATACAATTTTTTATACTAAAACAAAAACATAGTCCAATCGCTAAAATATTTACGTAATATAATAAACCAACTATGATTTGTAATCGTACATGTATCCATTTTCTAAACATCATAGAAATTGATTTGATTTAACTGCGATATAGTAAAAACATTTACTTTAAAAATATAAATACATTTAAAGCAGGAATTGATTTTATATTAATTAAAGATTAAACTATAATCTTCCAAATTTTGACTGAAGCTTGTGTGCATATTTGAACTAAGAAGAATACGCTATTTAAATATAGAAATTAGTTCCAAGAATGAAACGAACCGTAGATAATACTCGCACAAAGTAATCACTAATCACTAATAGAACAACATACCTTTCCAAAGCTATGTAACCAACGATTTCTGTTCATGATATATATATATATATATATATATATACTAATGTTAAGCAAATAACAGAACCGGAGCTGCAATACTCGAACCAACCACAATTTTATTTCAATAGTCAGAAAACACTAAAAATGAATTTTATATATATTTAAGTATATATATAAATATATATATATATATATATATATATATATATATATATATATATATATATATATATATATATATATATATATGTATATCTATACATATATATATATATATATATATATATATATATATATATATATATATATATATATATATATATATATATATATATATATATAAATATTCTACATATATTTGAACTATAATTATAAAATATTTTTATTAGCCTTAGTAGTATAGTAATAATTGTAACATGCACATTTCATACTATAATAATTATTAATAACCATATAAAAAATTTAGTCTATTTGCTATTAAATTAAATTTTTATTTTTATTATATTTTGTGAGAACGAGACAAACTGACGACAATTTATATCTATTTTACCATTAAACACATTAAAATATAGTTTTTATCACATTTATATCAAATAAATAAAAATGCATTCTAGATGATTCAAGAGTAACAATATGCTATTATATATAAATTCAAATTTTTTTAAATCTTATTTCTACTGGTATAATATAATAATCTCACCTAATTGTTTATCTATATATGTATGTGAAAAATATTATTAGGATTTTCCTTTTACCAATTCTAACGTGAATGAAACAACATACGAGTAATAAACTATATATAAAATTATATATTTGTTTGTAGACTTAATGTCGGCAAATATAAAAAATGATAACAAGTTTAGTTGAATGGTTGTGAATGTGTTTATTCTGTATTCGTGAAGTTGTTGTTAATCCAACTTGGTGGAATGAAAAATAGAAATTTAATATTAATTTAAGATTAAAAACTTGTTTATTTTATAAAATTAATTAAATTTTATTGTAAATATAATTATGTATGTTCATTTTCCTATCAATTTTTTTATTTATTTCGTGTCAATTTTGCTAATAAAATTTAATTATATTACAATACAACTAATTAGTTCTCGTTTAAAATCTTTCCATTACCGTTCAGTTCATACGATAAATTGTGTACAATCCGTTTTTTATTAAATGCCATTACGAGTATAAATTTAAATTCATATTAGTTTCGAATACTATTTTGCAATCCAAAACAAGTATAGTGATTTTTCAATTCAATATAAAAATAATAATATGTTAGCATCAAATTGTTTAATACCAGGAGATTTTTAAATTTATAATAACATTTGATTACATAATAGTACGATTCGACCAATAATTGATTTTTTTGCAATCGATCAATTGCTATAGTTTTATCAAGATAAGACTCTGCCGTAGATAGAGTTAAGTAGAACATTTTTCGCTGGAGTATTCGCTGTCTCTATCAATTTAAACATAATGTCATGATTCGATAATTATTTAATTTTGGATTTGGGTTTTTAAATATATTTAATATTTATAGTAAATAAAATCGATTATTCACAGTAAAATTCTATAACAATATACAAATTATGATTTAAATATGAATCATTCGGTTAGCTGTTGAATGCTGTGTTAAACATGTAAAGGTGACGTTTAAGTTTGTTTAAATATGTATAAATCACCATATGTAATCGATTTAATATGGAACACCGAGTCTATAAGAAAATCTATCACACAATAACAAACAACTAGAGTAAACTGTTTATACGAGTGCTTAATATTTCTTTAAACATCGAGCTAATTACTAATCAGCATTTAACATTAACAAAGAAGATTTAATTATAAAAATAAATTAAAACAGGCACAGTACAATAGTAATTATAATAATATTAAAAAAAACAAGCAACTGTTTAAAATATGTTCATTACCAACAATATTTTATATGCAATCAAAATAGGTACCGAGTATAATATATACAACCTTTCAGTAAAAACGCAACCCTTTAGTTAATGATTCTGAAGTGAGAATTTTTCTTAATTTTAAATTTGTGGTACAAACTGTTGAGATTTGAAATAACATAAATATACAGCGTATTGTGTTTCCCTTTATATTGTGTTTCACAAACACGAATCTATCAAAAAATAAAATTCAATTATGTTTTGTTTGCAATTTATTTGTGTTTGTTCGGTTTTTGTCAATTCAATATGTTTTGGGTCGAATCACTCCTAACTCTTTCTTAGTTTTCTCTTTCAACGTTTTACATAACGCCGAAGACAAATCGAAGAGAAACGACCATCTGCTTATTGCATTGCTCCATGCTTACATTTTCATATAGAACTAACATGGAAGAAGGATCGTCCCATGACCATCACCGATTATAATCGATGAAGTCAACATCAACCAAAGCGAGAAATAGCTTTCAATGATCCCAATTTATGATAGTTCAGTATAATAAATTAAGTAAAGAAAAGTAATTATATAGAAATCTTTTCCAATATATTAATATCTATTACAATATCTACTTCATTATTTAATTCTTATCAATTTTTTATTTATCAAAATTGAAATATTTTGGAGAAATATACGAACAAAAAACCAAACCACTTAATTTATTTATCTGTTTAGAAATAAATTTTGAATAAACACATATCAAATTTATTATTTTGAATCTTTGTGAAAGAAGAATTAAAATACTGCAAAATTAAACTTTTTTTTTAAATATGTAAGTGATTGATTATATTGTCAGCTGAATTTAAGATATGAACGCTGATGTGCAACAATGCTTGCCGACACTGCATATATAAAACATCATTAATAAACAACCGATATGGACTTAATGGCGTTAATCAATAATATGCAGGCATTTATGTACATTGGCAATAATTGTCACAAAATGTCAAATCGATAGGTGAACGTATATCTCTAATCTGTTTTGGGGCTCAAGGCACTCCCTACTTTTTACCGGTTCGCCTATTTTACGTCCTTATCGAGGACGTACGGCTATAGGTTCGATTTTCCTAACCATCTGCACATTGCATAGCCCAATGCCAGCCTATAGTGCTGGCATTGAAGATGGGTCGGCCCGTGAGTTTGCACTCCAACAGAGGGTCATAGTTGTGTTCATTCACACCACAGATCGTAATCTCATGGTGAAAAATTCCTTTTTCATCTTGCCCCTATCGGGATTCGAACCCCGTACCTCCCGCTCCAACTGCCGCAGCTTTAACTACTGCGTCACCTAGGCGGTGGGTGAACGTATACCAAAAAATAATTTGTAACCACCATGTTTTCAATTACTTACAACAAAGATGCAATTAATCATGAAATTCTGGAAACATTAAGATGCAATTTATCATGTAATTCTGGTTTCTGTTTACATTTTACGATAGATGGAAAAAACAACTTTGGCTTAAAGTGAATCTGATAGTTTTAAATATGTAGTTGAACTTTTATACACAAACATTCATACTTCATTTAGCCATGTATTTTTGTTTGTATAAATTCTATATAAAACAACTCATCTGAGAGAACGTGATAAGGAACTTAAGCATCATTGACCGACATCTATCTCATACTTTTCCAGATTTCCAGTTTACCACATGCATGTTAGATATATTTGCAAGTTGTATTCATTATATTTCATTATACTTCGTTACTATAAACTCAAAAAAGTAAATATGTAATTTTGTTTTTGGTGTCCGCAATGTAGCTAAAAACATATAAGATGATAACTTATGTTTAAACAATCAGCAAAATTTGGTATTTAGACAATCATAATGGTTTATGAATTACTTCGAAATTAAACTTGTTTAAACCTATCAAATATAGGTAAGTGTATCATTTCATAATTGTGGTTCCACCTTAATTTACGTAAAATATATGCATTTATAATAATACCACCTACACTTTGAACTGGTTGAAATGATGTTCTTTTATCGTTATTTTTGATAGAGTTAAAAGTAAGTTATACTCTGCATTATGCGATTAAATTATAAAAGCTCTTTGATAAGGCATTATTTAGCTGATTCATATAGTTTCGATATGTGCGATTTATTGTAACTTACATTAACACATATATGAACAGTACGTCTCGTTATAATTATGTTTTGCAAAGTGTAAACAACCTTTTAAACATAATTCAGTGAACTATTAATGTAAATAAAAATTTACAATTAAAGTATAACATGCTCATATTATATTATATGTACTACATATTGCTTGATTGAATTTCAATAAAATACTCTAAATACTATGTATAGTCGTAGCTTCATGATTGATTGTTTGACATGACAGCGATCGATAAATCGATTGAATATTTTATATGTTAAAATTAATGTAATCACTTATTTTCAATTTGACATACTCGTATATATTAAAAAAACATATTATTTTAAAATAAAACAAAATATACTAATGTCAAATACTTATGTACAAATATTTCACGTTATGCTAAATTAATACAAAAAGCGTGTAATTATTCAACTAGGTTTCTAAAGTGCTAAATCTCCACATCATTAAATGTGACAGGCTGAAGTGACGAGAATAGATAGAATATTTATTTTTATAAACTGCATCATTTTGATGTTTATATATATATATATACCTATGTAAATATATATATATATATATATATATATATATATATATATATATATATATATATATATATATATATATATCGAGTATGTACACACACACATAATATATGTATGTGTGTGTGTACATACTCGAGAGTATTAAAAATTCAAATCAAACATCAGCATTTAAAAGAAAAGTTAAAAATTCCAGACGTTTGCATAAATTTAAAAGAAACAAAATAGAAAATAGTTTAATTTTATTCATACTACAGATACTTTTATAATTGCTTGAAAACTCTTGATATATTAAGGTATCGGTTCGAAATAATGTTGTTGTTTTGTACAAATAAAAAATTGTAACAATTATTGTTTTTATAAAACTAAGTAAAGTATTAAATAACACAAAAACCACAATAATGACTAGTTGGAACTACAATTACTAAATTTTTCCAAATCGATTTATTTTGACAGAAGGATTCAAGTTCTTACCTTATTTACTAGTATAAGGTATAATTTTAAATAAGATTTCACAATAATGTTTCTGTAATACAGTACTGAGCAAAAAATCCGGGCAGCTAACATTTTTTAATTAAACTAATTTTTTCACAAACTCAATTGTTGTAACACCAACAAGTAGTTTTTTCTTATTATTTATTCAAAATGTTATTTGGTTTTAAATTTCATGATCTGAGTAAAATAATTTGAGCGAATTTGCAAAAATAGAGAAAAATTTCCATATTTTTTTAAACGAATTAATTTTAATCAATTCAAAACAATATATTAATTTTGTAATTAGGCATATTTCAAAATATAAAATTAATAAATTATCCACTAAACTATATCAATTTAATATTTGGTATGACCGACACTTTTCTTAATTACTGCTGCACACCTGTTGCTCATGGAGTGAATCAAATTTTGAATCACGTCAATTGCTAATATCATCCCACGCAATTTGAATTTCGTGCTTCAGTTGCTGGATGATTTTTGGATTACTTTGACGGACTTTATGCTTCATAATAGCCCAACTTTGTTCAATTGGGTTCATATCTCGGCTATAAGGGGGTCATTCCATTGTGTAGATGGAATTATCAACCAAGTACTTTTTCACTTTCAAATATAAATAAAATTTTATGTAACAAAGTTATTTATTATTTTTTACCTGAAATTTATACAGAAGTTTTAAATAAAGAAAAAAAAGTGCATATAGTCAATTGTTTTGATCTGTGGGCTGGCGCGTTGTCTTGCTGAAAGACGAAGCTCTCAGTTTCACTGAACAGCTCTAAAACTGATGCTTTCCAATGCCTTTCCAGAATGTTCAGGTACACATAACCGGTTACCCCTGCTTCGACAAAGGCAAAGTGACCAACACCAGCATTACTAAAACAGTCCCAAACTCTTACAGCCTCAGTTTTATTAGGCACTTGTTGAATGCAGATATCGCTGAGGCATTCTTCTGGCTTTCCACGCACAATTAGCCGTCCATCTTCCACATGCAGTTTAAATTTGCTTTTGTCAGAGAACACCACGTTATACCACAACTCCCTAGTCCAGTTAGAGTGCTCTCTGGTCAACTGAAGCCGACAAAATTTTGAAAATATCGTTTGAAAAGATTTCTGCAGCGAGCGGCGTGCCTTAAGATTAGCGTTCAGAAACCTTCTCCGAACAGTTGAACTGGAAATTTCAAACAGCCCTACCTTCCATAACACGATAACAACACTTTTTCTTGTTCGTTTAGTTCAGACATTTTAAGTACTTTAGTTGCTTTTTTATACTAAAAGCTCTTTCTCCATAAACATAACTTCAACAACTTATACTTTCAGAGTTCGAGTGAATAACAAAATGCGATCTATAAATTTGAATATAAAAAAAAGTAAAAACACTAGGCATTATTTAAAGTTTTTATAGGTACTCGAACTGTCCGGATTTTTGCACAGTACTGTATAAATTTTATATACATTTCCTAAATGCAGATATGCATATTATCATAGTTTATAACCTAAAACTCCAACCACCGAGGGAGAACACTAAATGGGACGACCGACCAGGAATACTTGCGATTTCTCCTAGATCTGATTCAGTTTACTTGAAAATTTGGTTATATAGCCTAAAATCCATTTTGCTTAGTAAGGTAGTATAAAAAATAAGTTTTCTGTATTGTTTTAATATCGTTTTCTGTATTGTCTTAATTTATTTAAACAAAAATACCATTTTGAAACATACAAAACCGATTAACTAAGTAACGCATAAATTAACATTTAGACAAATATGAACATCGTCGCTTTCATATCCATTGGTGTATTTACAAGGTATTCATTTTTTCAGACGGATATAAACGATTTACTTTTTATTAAGTAATTCGATTTATGGAACTTTGACATGGTATTTCGTTTAGTCCGAGGCATAAATAAACTATAGTTTTCAAAATAATTATTATAAATACAATTTCTTATTTCTAGTTGGACAATCTTTAGGTTCAAGGAGGAATATTTTACCATTATCGGTATTCTTTTTAGGTAAGAGTGACCTATTTTCAAATAAATTTCATTTTAAATTGTTCTCTAAAAACATCTTCGTAGTTTTCAATTTCAATACTAAAAATACATCACTTATGGCGTTCTTTCTAAATAAACATAATGCACACATGCAACGACATATGTCGTTATTTTAATTAGCATACATATATGTTTATATCTCAAAACAAATCGCAAAATCGTAAACACGTTTAATTTCATATAGAATTTTTTTTGTTATTTTATCTCGTGTGATTTTCGTTACTATCAACCTAGACTTTGAAAATTGCATACACAGTTCGTGTAGCTAAAATAATATGTATCTAAATAACACATTCAAGATGAAAAAATTAACTTTATATATTTATAACTATAAGAGTAAAAATAGAATAAATTTCGATACAATAAGTTATTTTTACAATTAAATGTCGACTAAATTTTAAAAATATAAAATTTCCGTATTTTTTATTTATTACCTGTTGCATGATTTTTCTCCTCTTTACTTTGAAGACAGGGAAAAAAACAATCAAAATGTCTTTATCTAAAATAGATTGTTGTGTAAACTTATGCAAATATGACAAATATTATGAATGAGGCTAGATATATAAAAAAACACGATACATCAATATCATCCCATATTATCAAAACGTTGTCTAGCCAGATATAGATTATTAATGTTGTGTATAAATGCTGTTGATTGAAATTCTATAGGAGCTCTTCGCACACATAATAAATTACCACCTTTGTTCAAAACAAAATCACGTCACTTTCTTTCTCTGTGAAAGTTTTTTGAGCGTTACTAAAACAAATTTTTAATAGAACTGTAGCTTCGAATGTAAAATCATGGTTGAGAATTAATAATAAATATAGGAAATAGCGTGGTGCAACATTTAACAGCACCAAAAATATTTTTTCGACATATGTTGTAACCATGAGAAATAATAAGCTTTTATAATTAATAGCTAAGTATTTAACCTATATTCCAGTTGGAACACATTCAACTACCAGAGTTATTTTTGAGAGCTAAGTGATAGAATTAGAAATCTTCGAATCTAATTGATTTAATCGTAACCAATTTCCTCGAAATATTCGGTTACACAATCACAGCAGTATAGGCCGCCGATGAAAACTTAAGATATTGGCCTTTTAAAGAAAATGTATATGCTTATTAAATCAAGATCTGAAGTGGTTCGATCATTAATGGCAAAATAAAAATTGTGTAAATTACTCTTCGTTTCGTTTCAATTTTGTCGTATCCATCAGATAAATTAAAATAAATTTTAGATAATAGCAGAACTTTATTAATTCAAGTTTTGATTATTTAAAAACACTGAAATGCACCATGGTTTTGGAATGATAGAAATCTCAACTGGATAGTTATGTATTCGGCGTAACGAAGACCAAGCCCAAGATTCATATGTTCTAAAGAATATATATTGGTCTTGAATTTTGTTGTGCCAACGTTGTTTGTATAAATTAAAATGTTAGCCATACCCTTCGACCTGACGAAATAAAATAATAGAGGTTATAAGAACTTAGTAGAGTTAAATATCTATTACGTAATGTTGAAACAACAAATATTATTAAATTTTGTAACTTGGAGGTACAGTCCGTTTTATTAACCTCCTCGTTAACGTATATAATACAAAATGAAATGTTTTGGAAACAAATAAATTTCGATTTCAGGAGTGCTGATCAATTGACTATAAATGTTATAAATGATATTTTGATCAATTATGCCGTCAATTTCACTTTATTTGATATAAGTTGTCTATTTTTTTTATCAAATATTGTTTTATTGTTATAGGAAAATATGAAAATTTATAAATTTAAATATAATAATAAATAAGTAAATCTTACAGTGGAACTTAATGGAGTGGTGAATATCCTAAGAAATCTCAAAAAAAATATTATTGGTATTATCAGACATAATTCCAAAAGCTATGAACTACTTAAAATGTCATGGCTCATTTTCACAAATCAAAATCACAAATTTTAAGTGACATAAACTTATAAAAAAGTCACGCAAAAATGTCATTTCATCAGAATCTACCCGCACGCAGAATTCAATTCCCACAAAAATAATGAATAAACTAACAATTACTTATATGAAGGATTATCGCGATAATTTTCTGTGATTATTCTTACATCCAACTTTGTCCGGTAAATCATGATTCATATACTAGAATAATAAATAATATATAGAATAAAGATTAACGTCACAATTTCACCGATCGATGAAAAGACTATTTGGTATCTACATGGATGGTCTAAAATAAACATTATAGTAAAAATAGAAAAATCGACATAACTGTAAATAATTAAGTTGATTAAATTATATTAATTAACAAATTTCCTCATCAAAATATATTTAGATTGTTGGATCATTATAAAATAAAATAATGACGTAACTATTTTCTTTTACGAATTTAAATATAGCTAAATGATTAAGAACATTTTCGAAAATAGGATTTAAGATATATAGGCCTATAGATTTGGTGTTATCCGTTTGCCAGAATCTGTGATTTTCAAAAGTGTCGTTTTATCTGACTGGAGTATAAATGGCTTAACAGATTGTATACAGAAAAATTAATTTACCACCCAGGTAAAGAGAGTTTTCACCATACGATTACGATCGGTGGTGTGAATGAACACATCTATGACCCCCTGTTGGAGTGCAGAATTCATGGGCCAACCCATCTTCCGTGTCAGTACTTTAGGCTGGCATGGAGCTATGCAATGTGCAGATGGTTCTACGTAAATCGGACCTATAGTCGTACGTTCTCGATTTGGCTGTAATGGCGTAGGGTAAGGACGTCAATAAGCGAACCTCGAAAGAATTAGAAGTGCCTCGAGCCTCTAAACAGATTGTAGAGATAAAAACAAACATACAAACAAAATATTAAATTGGGAGTAAGAATAGATTTGTGAATTGAATCGATCGAAAAATTATTTAATAAAATATTGATCATATAAAATTGCACAATAGGTAAGACTACTACTAAATGGTGTTTTAATGTATGAAATGTATTCTTTTGTTATTTGCTACTTTCAAAAAGCATATTATATATATATATATATATATATATATATATATAAAGGGTGTTTTTTTAGAAGGTTTGTTTTTCCGATAGATGTCGTTTTATTTTATGACAGTTGTTTTGACAGCTCAAAGTGGCATTTCTACTCAGTATTGTTTGGCAAATCATTATGAATAGGTTAACTCCAGAACAACGTTTTCAAATCGTGGAAATTTATTTTCAAAATCAGTGTTCAATTAAAAATGTTTATAGAGCACTTCGTGAATTTTATGGTGCACATAATCGTCCGTCAGAGACCACCATAAAGAACGTAATTACCAAATTTCGGTCTACATTCACTCTTTTGGATGCCAAGCCACCGACAAGAATGAGAAGAGTTCGTACAGAAGAAAATATTGCTGTCGTTGAGGCCAGTGTCGAAGAAAACGACAGTTTATCGATTCGTCGTCGTGCTCAGCAAATTGGACTTTGTCCATCGACTTTATGGAAAATTTTACGTAAAGATTTGGGTTTGGTGCCATACAAAATTCAATTGGTGCAAGAATTAAAGCCACACGACCATCGTTTGCGCCGTGAATTCAGTGATTGGTCGTTAAATCAATTGAACGAAGATCCATTTTTTTACCGTAAAATTCTCTTCAGTGATGAGGCGCATTTTTGGTTAAATGGATACGTCAACAAACAAAATTGTCGCATTTGGAGCAAAGATAATCCACACGCCGTTCAAGAATTACCAATGCATCCTGATAAATGTACTGTTTGGTGCGGTCTATGGGCTGGTGGGATCATCGGTCCATATTTCTTTAAAAATGAGGAAGGACGACGCGTTACCGTGAATGGAAATCGATACAGAACCATGTTAAATGAGTTTTTGTTGTCAAATCTTGAAGATATGGATATGGATGAAATGTGGTTACAACAAGATGGTGCCACTTGCCATACAGCACGTGAAACAATCGACTTATTGAAAGAAACTTTCAACGACAACATTATTTCGAGAAATGGTCCGGTGAATTGGCCTCCGCGTTCGTGCGATTTGACGCCACTCGATTACTTTTTGTGGGGATACGTGAAGTCATTGGTTTATGTGGATAAACCTCAATCGATTGACGCTTTGGAAACCAATATTCAACGTGTCATTGCTGACATACGCCCTCAAATGCTTGAAAAAGTGCTGGAAAATTGGACCTCCAGAATGACATTTGTGAAAAATAGTCGTGGTAGCCATATGCCAGAAATTGTGTTTAAATGTTAAATGCCAAAAAATTAACTACCAAATAAAAAAAAATTTTGGTCATTTCATAATTTTATATGTGTTTTATTCAAAAAAAAAATCGGCAACCTCTTAAAAAAACGCCCTTTATATATATATATATATATATATATATATATATATATATATATATATATATATATATATATATATATATATATATATTCTATAAAACGTAATTTATTTATTGAAATAATATCTATCAATTTAATTAGTAAACTAATGATTAAACATTTTAAAAATATTATTTCGTTGAATGGTAAACGAACCTTTTAACATTTGATTACTATGTATGTACATATATTATTTATTGGCTGATGGTAAGTTTTTAACACCCTATTAATATAATATTATATTTAGTTTGAAACACGGTTCGAAATGATTGAGGTTTATCCTTTCATACACAATTTTGCTCTTTTAAACTATCTTATGGCAGCTTAAAATGAAGTTAGTAAAGGCACAAACGGTTTAATTCGTATAGCACTTGTTTTTTTGCATATAAATAGATAGATAAAATTATGACAAGTAGATAAACTTTCCTAACGAATCATGAATAGCGTTAAAAACAGTGTGTGGTTCACAAAAATAAGCTAGTTCAACAAATAAAATTTTTTTTAAAGCTTTTAACTTAGACAATGTATACTTAAAAATACAACTTTTTACTATTTCGTACTTTTCTTAAGAGGATTATAGGCCAGTATTTTAAAAAGGTAGTGTAATGATACAATATCGAGTATGTATAGCATACCCCAGCTAGACCTAGTTACACAACAAATTTTTATTTTGCACCTAAGTATTTTTTTCCAATTTTGAGTTTTCTCCGTTGTCCAACAAGACATATTTCTTTATAAAATTTATTGTTAGAGACAAAATAAAATGTTTTAAAAATTATTAAGATATTAATCGTATTTAAAAATAGCTAACAAGTTATTATTTTAATTGCCTTTATGTATATAAGTGGAATGTTACTCTTAATTGAAATTAAAATGATCAATTTTATTGAAATCTGAATATATTGTATATAAATAGATTTATAAATGAAATGAATATATTTATAATAAGAAGAACATTATATGTATGTAATTATAGTATGTATATCATGTGGAGAGGAAACAGTAAATACCCGAAAAATGTATTGGTCAAGCATATTTTGTTAATATCATATAATATGCAACATTGTATAAAGATAATATGACAATTATTTACATTGTTGCAAATTTGTTAAGAGAAACATTAATGATCAAATACCGGTTCAACTTTGATAGGCGTGTTGATATGAATTTTTAAAGCACATCACGATTTAAGACCTCATATGCTTTGCGCATGCCCTTTATTACACTACTTTTATACATACATTAGTAGAACAATTATAGATTTTGGGCACGTTGACATTTTTTAATTGTCCACGATAATCTTATGTGATTATCACAACAAAAAATTACGTGAACTGAACTAACCTCACGAATATTTTATGAACTATGTACATTTTATACTATATTATATATATACATATGTATATACTCGTTATAGTATCGTGCCTATTTTAACAGCAAAGAAAAGTAAATAAATTCCAAAAACAAAAAATGAGAAATTTATGATTATTCTTTCAAATGAAAATCTATTTCAATTGTTGGGATTTTTCAGTTTAAACAACAAAATATAATGGCACATTATCACGAAGAGCACCGTTGCGTCATTCGCAAGACATAATTTTTCTACACACGTATATATATATATATATATATATATATATATATATATATATATATATATATATATATTATATATATATATATATATATATATATATATATATATATATATATATATTTTTATATATATATATATATATATATATATATATATATATATATATATATATATATATATATATATATATATATATATATATATTTAAACTTACATTTCTCGCACTTTTACTAATATTTAATTTATTCGTATGCAATAATATTTCTCTTCATATCACAGATTAACTTTTAACGATACATATTTTGCTGAGTTTATTAAAAATCTTATTTTATTACTTATTCGTCTGCTGTTTAAGATCATATTACCGAAAAACTTATAGCACGTGTTTCAAAGTTTCAACGCTATGTAACACACGCATTCTTTTGTGCAGTTATGTATTTTATATGGTTAAAATGATACAAGAAACCACACAATTATTGTATTGGATTATGTTACATTTAAATATATTAACCCATTTCAAAGCGGTGGCTTCAACCGACATACATGCTTGCAAAATGTGATTTAGGTTTTTGAAATTAAGGAACAAGTATCAATATTGGGATATCTCAGGGAGATGTGACGTACCTATACTTTTCACCTTGTTATATATTGAATCACAAACTATAAATTGTATTGGATTAAATTACATGATTAATTAGCTAGGCCCATAGTTTAATATCTTTTTTAAATAAAATAAATCTCATAAATTTACTTCCGATTTTAATCTCATATTACAAATACATTTAAGTATATTGTATGAATTGTATCTTTATTATTTATTATCCTGTAATTTTATATCATATATAATTACAAATATTTCACACTATATAATATATATATATAGATATACATCATACAGATGTGATTATATACAATTTATAAGAAACTAAAATATATAATCCGACACTGCAACAAAAATAAAAAATATAAAAATTTATGTCTTAAATTCCATTATCTTTCTAAGAAGAATATTGGGCGAATTTACTGTAAACATGCATGGGTTTTATGAAAAAAAAAATATGCAAGAAATCACATACATATACATAAAAACATAAAAGTCCGCCAAATTATTTATTTCATTTAAAAAGACAAAAAATGAAAAATTATAATAAAACAAAATAAAAATTTATATGTGTATAGGCTATAATAAAATCAAACCAGACTAAAAATCCACATTTACAATTTCAGTGTGGTCGCCGCCAAAAATGTTTTTTAAAGGTATATTTCGCGTTTTTCTTTTTAACTGTGTGAAAAGAAAAATATCGTTCGATAGATGATCGTTCGATTATTTGAATGCGGTTTGAAGCATGTATGCTTACTTACTTACATGTATATATAAATATATATATATATATATATATATATATATATATATATATATATATATATATATATATATATATATATATATATATATATATATATATATATATATTTATACATATAAATACATCATGATGATTATATATGTATATGCGAGATGAAGTGAAACATTTCCAACGCATGTTTTAACAGTTTGTGTTAGCTTAGAAGCGGCATAGTATATGCGAATGTTTAAGTTTCGAGATTTTTTATTGTTTTTAAATGTCGATGAACGATATTTTTATGTTTTATACAAATTTTAATTTTGTATTAACATATAAAATATATATACCTAATTCTAAATAAGTAAGTATGTTACAAATGTGAAACATGCACGAAAATAAATAAATAAATTATTTCACATTGAAAAATGTTTGAAAATAAAAATTATTTATTTATATATAAGTATACTTGGCTAATAAATTAAAATTACGTATGTATTTCGTTTTATTTAAGTTAATATTTGTATGGTATAAATATAAAGTCTTGTAGTCAAGTTAAATCATATGTCTTATATTTTGTAAAGTTTCCGATTCGTATAGGATATAGAAAGGAAATAATATAAATACAAAGGCGGCAATGATGGCTTTGATTTTGTTCATTGAAACTATCAAAACCTAAATTGAAGAAGAATATAATGTTTATGTTCACTAGCCATAACAGTCAACATTAAAATGCTGCTCGCCTGATTTCATTTAAAAGTGTTAGTAGTTTTAGATGTTGATGATATCATATCAAAATAATTAGCTGTGGGTGTGTCTAACATTTATAACATCATTTTTATAAAAACGAAATACTATTGTACTAATGTGTCTTATGGACGTTTGCTCATAATAAATAAAACCAGATAACAAATACTCCCCTTATTTATCATATAAAAGTGTCTCTTACCTCACATCTTTTTTTTTCTATATATACTCTCATAATAACTTAAATGTGTAAATATTAGCCTATACTAAATACAATAGACGACATAAAATATGTGAAATGACTTTAACATGAAATGTACATTGGAATGCATCGCATTTTCCATTTCAATTTATATAACCAATAATTAAAATACCGATCAATAATGTCTGCTTATGTAAACTATTACAACTGGAAAGTATGTGGCGATACATATTTAATAAACCTCAAATAATTAAATTGTTTTAAAAATTCAATTCTATAGTTATTAAATGAATAAAACTTCAGATAATCTTATAGAAATGAATATAATGTACTCGCATAGACAAAAATTGAGAAACTACTTGTAAAATTACTTTAGCACGTACGTACATATAAAAAATAATACTTACTCGTAGTCCGCAAATCGTCACTAATATCAATTTAACAAAAAAAAAATCAAAAGCAACAAGCATTTATTCAACCACTAAAGGTGATAATGGTTGTATCCAGTTTCACATAATTTTTATGGGAACTAAATTTTGCTGATAATATTTTCACGAGTTTAAGTGTTTCAAATAACTTAAAATCGTAGAACTTGCAATTTGTGCAACCTGTTTTTTCATTCATAAAAAAAAAATGTTAAACATTTTAATTCCATATTTTTATACAAATTACGAGTAAAGTAATAATTTAACATGCCCATGTATACAGGGATGTCGTTTGAATTTAACAACTATTTATAAGTATTTTACAATGTTTTTGCAATATAAGGTATATAATTATAAAGAGAACACAATAATAAAATAGATAGATGTCTTATCATCACGTTTTAAATATCCTCTGTATAATATATAGAACTCAAATTTTGCACATAAATTTAACTTTCGAATTCAATGTGACGTATTCTTCTTGCAAATTGAACCAGTCAAAATAATAAATTTTCAATTTGAAATATAAATAAAATACCAAGGGAGTAAAATAAAAATGTGTGAATGTGGTAGGTACAATTGAAATTTAACCTCACTTAGGGTTATATGCCATTATAATACTTATACACATAATTGTTAATAATATATACGAGGGATAATCAATATATTCGTCAAATTGTCATAAAATTGGCGATGGAAAAGAGGCCGATCTTATGAATATATTAAAATAAATATTAAATATGCAAAAACTAAATGTCTACAAAACCAATACTTTATGATTATAAGTATCTAACTACTTATATATATATTCGAGCTGAATCTTTCCGCTTATTTTTATATACTTTATATCGATTCTACTCCACATTTCCAAGTTGGTTGTCTTTATCGATTACTTATATAGAAGAAAAAAAACAATATGATATTTGAAATGCATGAAGTGAATCAAAAGAGGGTGATTTTTTCTATTAGCCAAAAACGACGAAAATTTGTTTTTCTAATAATAATAAACTTAAAAGAAATAAGTTGAGCCACGTGACTAAGCACTTAAACAGATTTTTCAAACAGATTTTGTGAACAATGATTATTTGTTATATTTGTTGAGTAGTTAAATCGTGCCATCGCGATGAGTCAGAATGAACATTTAAATCAATTTTAATTTCATCAAATCTCAATATTTTATGTCTTTAATTGTGTAGCTAAGTAAAACAACAGAAATTGCCGAAATAACTCAGAAATCAGTGTTTGTTTGTATTAAGTGTTAATAATATTAATTATTATTACTTAAGAGTTTTAATATTTAATTATTGATTTAAAAATTTTAAGCTATAAAATAGTTTTTTTTATATATTTTTCAATTCTAATAATACCAAGACGTTGACAATCAAATAGTAATGAAAGTATTTGTAATTTGCTGCAACTCTTGTGCACAAAACATCTATCAATCACAATAACCGAGCAATCAGTGATGTTATAAACCTTAGAGGTGGTTTACTCAAAAATGTCAGCAACCTATAAAATCAGTAGTTTTAGACTTCTAAAATACTTATACAGTCCATGTACTCCATAGAGAGGACAACAGGTACTGTTTTTATCTATATACTGCACAAGCTTCAATGGAAGAAACATTGGAAGGAGTAGATCTCAGTAAATTCGTAATTTGCATTGAAGTTGAGTGTAATAGATGTTTTATTGGATGTGCAACATAACACACATAAGTAAACAAGAGTCTTGTATTTAGTAAGAATAATTCGACCTTAAGACGTATCTCTTTACGACTTTTTGTGTATAAAAGAGTTCGGAAATACCTTTATGGGATTAATTAGCTATCATCTACAAGCGTTCAGAATTTTCCAGTTTTTAGACATTCTAGACTTGAGTTTGAAGCATTGAAGTGTTATCTTTTTCTAGTCATATAAGTGGCAAATTTTTTAATCATAAAAGTGTTCTAAACATTACATTACTGATAATTTGGGATTTAAGGCTTCGATTTTGGAGTCTATAGTTTAAATAAAATTCAACCGTAACAATGCTACCTCACAACTACATTTTAGTTTCAACATACTATAGTCCCATTCGTATAGTACTAACATGTATATCGAGCGTACATATATTTAAGTATTACCGCATCATACCATATCGTGTTATATATATTATAAAATCGAAAATATAAAATACAAAATAATTTTATTTTTGTGCATTTAAGTATGGCAAAATAAATATTCACAAAATGAAAATATGCTCATCCATTTTTACACATATATTTAATTTTTTAAATAATAAATTAAACAAAAGTTTTAGAAATATTTTATTGTTTTAAAAAAATTTGTTTATTTTAGATTTTTTTCACATTTTTTACATAAATTTTTAATGTTAATATTAAAGTATATTATAAATAACGCGTGAGAATTGTTATTCTTCGTTAATTACTTATTTTACATTAAACATGAGAAAGAGGATTATCTTTTATTACTTGGCTTTAAAATTATTTACTGTCGTGTAGATTTTATTACCGGATGTTAAGTGGTCTTACTTTAAAGAAATGTGACTCATTTCGTCATATACTAAGTATATATAACAAAAATATTAGATTGAACGCTCTATATGTATCATCTAATCAAATCACTACAAATGTTACTAAAATACAATTTAATTATATTCTGTGTTTGTGTGATCAATAAACATCAACATTAAGACAACAAATAGTAAAGATTATTGTAACCAATGACAGACTCTAAAACATGTATCGTCTACACATAAACTCAACCGAACAATTCAAATAAAATTAACTAGACTAATTGACTCTCTAAGGTTTAAAAATAAAAACCTATTCGTTAAGTTCCGTTCTAAATAATTAAACAGTATAATTTGTTAATTAAATTATACACACATACATATAATGTATATATATATATATATATATATATATATATATATATATATATATATATATATATATATATATATACATATTCTCACATTAACATATAAACAAGAATTTCTAAAACTTGCCTTGAATCACCTTTTCAAATTAATTTTCTTTTAAAGATATAAAACAGATAATTATTGTGTTTACTTAATTTTTATTTAGTTCTCGTTAAGATCTTTTGATGAAATTATTTTTAGAAACATTTATTTTAATTTTCTTTTGCCTGTTTTACTTGTTAATAATTTTATTTGAAAGATAAGTATTCGCCTATAAACTAAAGTGAAAATATTGACATGTGATGAATATAACATGTAGAAATGTACAATTAATGTTTTACAAAAACAGAGAAATTTTTAAGATTTTTATAAATTAGCAATAGTCTGTCAACGGATATCTCAATCTATCGGCTATACCCGGGTAATTTTCCAGATTTGCTATAGTAACTAACATATTTGAATATCGCATGTTAATAACATGTTAGTCAAACCTGACTGACTACCTAGATTGAGTTTAAACAAGCTTAAGACTTTTATAAGTTGTGCTCCGATACGAAGTTTTCTCTTAACCCTGGCAGGCTAGATAACAAACTCCGTATTTTCGTCGATAATCGTTGAGTTTAAAGAAAACCATTTGAGAATGATGACTTAATCTTTTATAAGATCTCTTATATTTGTACTTCTTTAATAAAAGTATAATACTGATATACATACATATATTTAGTTCATATGAAGCAAATAAATCGGAAATAAGTCTGAAAAACCCCCAATAAAGAAAAATATATATTTTCCATTAAAACTAACTCAATTTGATTTATTACTTTATTTTATTTTTCTAAACTTTTATTCGAAATTAGTTTTCTTTTAAGAATGGACTTTTATTTGTATACAACATACATTCAACATACACATACATGCATACGTATTAAAATATGTTTATTTTTCATAATAATATTGTTATAGACTTGTTTATACTTTTTCGATAACCCTCTCTAAAAATAATCAAATACCATTCAAGAATTGACACGCCCTGCTTTAAGTTTAAAAAATTTTTTTCCACCACATTGCTGTCATTTTTTGATGGGTTTACTGTGATATACATATACCGTTCAATGGCATAAACTGTTGTAATGTCGAAGCAATTTAGTTCGTTTATCATTATAGGATTGAATATCATATTGAATTGATATTTTACGATCGACAATTTTGGTGTCGAGAAACAGGTTTCTATATTTGAATAGATAGACTAGACATAAAATTCAAGCGTGTTATCATAACTTAAACGTTTGCCACTTCTGAAATCCACGTTTTTATACATGTATATATACTTATGTACGTAAATCAAAAGAATGATGCCATCCAACAAATAGTCCCTCAAATCACACCTCAAATAATTAATTAGTCGACAATATAATATAATCTGATGTAACATGTATAATTATTTTCATTTTAGGAACACTTTTATTATTTAATTCAATTAATGGTAATTATTTCATCATTATCACGATTATAAGAGGGTAAAATATTTAGTGTTTTATAAATTCGGAGAGCATAACAATTAAAGGGTCAATAAAGTAACCAATATATACACATGAATACAAACCAGTCATGAAATATACTATTGATCCGAGAACAGAACGCCCTAAGCGATTAATTAGTCGTAATATGCAAATGCTTAACCTGAACTACTGTTGAAAAATTCCAATAGTCATTGATAAATTAAACTAAACTACATCAATTAAAAATTCAGATCCTATATTATCAAAGTAATTGAATGCCAACTAATACTTGTTAAGTATTTTTTCTACATTTAAAATATATCTCTAGTAAAAATGTGACGTATTAACACGATTCAATTTCAAACGCTATATAATTGATAACACGGCCTAATAAATTTTTCTTGGCTTAAATAATGTCTGAGAGCACTGAAGTTTCAAATTTTATCTAATCTTGGTATTTATATACTTGACAATTTTCAAAAATTAATTTTGGCACCGAACACACATACCATATATCGAACGATTCAATTATACTCTATGTAGAGCATTTGTGAGATAAGTTAAATGGATTCGTTGACCTAACAATTTAACGACTAAGACTACGGTAGAAATTGTTTAAACAGCCACGTTTAGTAAGCCAGTCGGTGTATGTGGATTATAAATACATATAATAATAAATAAACAAAATTAAGTGGACTTATATGAGCTTCATTGAAGTGTTCTAAAAAATAAGTTTTAACTAAAATTGCTGATCACAATGAATTGAAAATCGATGACGCATATTTCGTAACATACGAGAAAAACTTTCAGTTGTTTCAGCTCTTATTCAATAACTATATCGTGCTCAAAACGAAAAGAAAAGCGTGTACCACGACAAAAATCGATTATCTCGAAATTCGAAACAATTGCTTTGATGGTATGAGACATATAAAGATTACATGGAAACTAATTCACACCTCATGGTTTCTTTAGAAAATATAGTACAACCGTTTAAACTGTGACAGTGTTGCAACTCTAATACGGCTTGAGCTTCTAGTTCCAACCAAATATCTACACATCATTATTCCAGTACGACAGTAAATACTCTCCTTTCATTGCATACAGTGAAAACCAAAATCAGTGAAAATCTTCGAAAATAGTTGCTATATAAACTGTTTTGAACCTATTACATGTACATGCTTATACTTCGAGAAATTTTTAAACACAAATTTAGGCCATTATACCATAAAATTGTTTGTATTTCTCGTTTTTTAAGGCAGGAGTTGAATCGATATAGAAAACATCAATAATTTTGTTATTGTTTGCAACGGAAAAAAGGAAATACAATATACATAATTTTATTTTTCTTACCAAAACATTAAAACGGAGACGCCTAGTTTTTATGAATAAGGAAATTATCTTTTTATAAATACATTAAATTTGACACAAAAATGTTTTTGAATAGACCAAATTCTTTGGTAATTATATGATTTAATAGTTTCGTTAAGGAATTTAATTTAATATGATTACACGAGTATATAGTTTATATAATGCCTGAGATTGGTGAAATTTTACTGAAACATTACATAATGTGAGATTTGGGAAATGCATGAATCATCATATATTAAATAGATCGACAGTAACCTATGTGCCCATTCTGTATCAGCAAACCTAAACGAAACAAAAGTCGTTTTTTCAATCATGTAAGATCATTATTGATTATTTCTTAAATCTCATCATTGAACAAACATAGAATAAGTATTTATTTGAACTTCAACTAAATGTACGAAACTTGAGTTTTTTGAATCGCATGATATCTCGCGTTTGTCATATTCTCACAGCATATTTTATTAAAACATGTGATAGAAGAAAATCTAACAAAATTTCTATTACATAACTATATATAAAACATTGCCGGATAGTGTAATTGAAATGATGTATTTAAAACGAGATTGCACTACTACAATGTTATGTGTAGTTTAAAGTAACATAAGACATATTATAATCAAGAACACTCCACAAAAAGAATGCATGTGCTAAATAAATAATAAAAACAACATAAGCATACGAAAACAGAAACCAAAATCTTGTCCTTGAATAGAAGAATAATATAATCTTAATCGTTTGTGCAAAAAATAAAAAAAATTAAAAATGGACCTCCAATTTAATTTAATTATATTTAATAAGTCGCTGTGTGGTTTGATCGTTATTGTAAAGTAAAGGATTTTCTTCATGATTATACAATTTTTGATATAATAATGTATGTACTTATGTATACTATTTCGTTTCTTTTATATGTACATATAATTTTTTTTTTTTTTGAGAGAAGCCGCAATCAGGTAGACGCATGCGTTTTATCAACATTCATCCACGAATTTTTCACAATGTATCGCTTTCGTACAATTAATTAATTCCATTACAAGTTTATTAAAACGATTTTTTTGTTACAAAATCATCTTATGTACAATAAATTGATTAAAACAATTATTTTGGCCAAAAGACGTGTTCTAAAGAAATAGCACCTTCGATTGTATGGGTGAGAATTTTCTGAAGAAATAAGTAAAAATGGAAAAATAAAAAACATGATTTATGTTCGTTATAATTGTATTAGTACGATTTTTGATTTAAAATAATTTCCACTGCAGGGTGTATACGGATACAATGGTAAAAACCGGATTGCAACATATAATGTTCCATCAAGGTGTTCGATGTAGACAAATTGATTTTGTTTTTTACTTAGGGCTTAAATTGTGGAACTTGTAAGATTTGTACAGATGTCGTCATCCATTATATATAATTATTGACCTATATGGAAGTAAGACGTAAGGAGATTTTCTAATTTTGGAGTCGATTTATATATATTTAAGTAACGTCCTGTTAAATTATTATCATGACTATATATTTAAGACGCAATCGTGCATTAGCCAACATAGTATTGTTATGAAGGATAGGTTATTTTTTTTTATTACATATATCTAAAATAAATTTGTGCAAATAAAAAATATGATTTCGCTATAAAACATTCGACAATCTTCAGAAAGTCGTTTAGTTGACGCCGCTATGATCATAAGAATATAATTTCATGTCTTTCATTTTAATAAATCTGTGTGTGGCATTTTGCGAGTTTCTGCTTATATTTCTTTTCTTAGAAAACGACGAGACAAGAGAAATTAAAATTAAATAATAAGAAAATTTGGCAGTATGTCAAGAAAAAATACATTATTATAAGATACAATTTTTTTTTGTTGAGGAAGAAACTTATGCTTCCTCTTAAATGTTCACATACATATGTATGTATGTATGTATATTAATTGTTATTGTGCTTACCTGGATAAGAGACTAGAAGGATGGCCAAGGTGACTATAGTAGCCTGGACACATCCCCATGATGACCAGGACCACCTCCCAGAATTTTGGTACATTGCAGAGCTACACGATATTCGGCCACCGCCGATCGGGCTCCTTATTAAATTTCTCGGTGTGAATCATTACACAATTAAAACAACAAAAAAATTTCTTTTTCGATTTTGGAAATTATTTTTCGCGGTTTTTAAGACGTTCCTTCTTATATAGAACAAACATTTAAATTCAATTTATCAGGAATATTTTTATTATTTTTTTTTTTTACTTTTATTTTCCCAAAAAAAACTTATATTTTATATTTTAAAAAAATATTAAAATAAAACTATAAAAATTGAAAACAATTGAAAACAACAAAATTCACATAAAAAAAAATTCACATGTTATTCAATAATTTTCAAAGAATTAAAAAAAAAAACTCAAAATTATTTATTTATTTTTTCTTCTTTTTTTCTTTTAAAGAAAACACATTTTTCTTATTTAATTCCACTAAAAAAAATAAAAATTCACTAAATATACAAAATTAAACATTTTTTTCTCAATTTTCCACTTAAAAATTATATAATTTCATTTTCTCTCCCCGCTTGACAGTTTTTCAATTAATTTTCCAAAATAAATACATAAAACAAAATAATATTGAACCCGCCGATATAACCGATATTTGTGATTATTAGAGTTGAATTCTCTCCCTAACCAACAAAAAAAAATAAAATAAAAATCCGGCGAGAACTATAGAAAAAAAAACGAAAATTTTCTCCGCGGCGAAATGCAGTGTTTTAGGAAACGTGAAATTTTCCTTTAATTGTCAAAACTCTAAACAACACAAAATCTTAAATCACTTTTTCACTTTATGCGTTTATTTAATTACTTTTTTTATCAAAAAAAAATTAAATTGAATCAAAAATTTAACTAAAAAAAATAATAATTTTATTAAAATTTTTGTTGAACGACGTGTGTCTTTCATATACAACAATCCAAAACCGTTTCACTCTTTTCGGGATTTCAGTTCAACTGAAAGTTCTATTCTGTCGCAGTGTTGATGATCATACTATTTTTACGCACACAACTTCATTTTCAAAAAAAATCCATACAATTGTACAATTCAGTCGCATACACGTTAAAATTCTTATATGAATCGGATTTGCGATTCCGATTCAAATAAAAAAAAAAGTAAATAAATATTAAAGAAGTAAAATAAAATAAACGTAAAATAACGAATATAACCGCACACTATAAAACAAAATATCTACATAACAAAATGCGACATATTTTAGTATATATCCAAACATAGTGCGACAAAAAGAGACGACTATATAACTATAGTTGATTTAATTATGAGAAAATATACATATAAATTGTTTTTTATTTTGTTTCGGAAAATGGAAGGATTTGAAATATTATGAATGTGTGCGTATATCAAGCATAATTTATACACACACATAAACAATTTTATATACATACTAAAAGAAAACTTAAAGAGAATGAGCATTTAATAATCGTACGGGGAAATTGACCTATCAAATTGCTTTTCAAATAAAAATTTTTCAAAGAAAATTGTTAGGTATGCAATTTAGTATTTATTAGTACAGGGTATCGTATCACCTTGTTGTATGCGAATTGTTATATATTTGGAATATTATATAATGAATTTAATTTCCTTTTTGGTTTTCGCTTGTTCATAGTTCATACTGTGAATCATCAATAGCCATAACGAATACAGTAGCCCAAAAATTACGAGTTTATTGTATAGCATACAGAACTATCGAGATCTGACTTATAGTGATAATGCGGTTACTAGCAGCCGCTTACCGATTCAAAGCACTGTGGTTCCTTATTATATTTAAGTTGATTTAAGAAACATCATTGATAATCAAATTTGACTCAATTGGCAAGTTTAAGCTTTCCTAATGGATCATTCCAAAAAGTTAATGAATATTTGATTCTGCGCTTCGTGTTGTATGTACTGCCAAGCTATCTACCACATTTCTTAATTTTTTCCCCAAATTATATAAACACTTAAATATGTATACATAAAATGTTTTATTTTCTTTATATAGTTGTGGTTATCTAAACATTACGTATATAAGATAAGAGACATTCTGAAATGATGCATATAAATTTCGTCAATTTGTATAACCGAATACATATATAGAAGTATTTGAAAATATTTGGAAAAGTTTATAAACACCAGATAGAATCGTCAAGAAAATATAAACTGTAGAAGATGAAAGTAAATATAATAAGTGTGTGTGTATAATTATTATAGAACCCGGAGAGGGTAAGAAACTGAATGTAATCTCAAATCTATATGAGATAGGATTACAAGTGCTTCACATCCTCAGCTTGATTAATATACTCGACATAGTTTTGTTTGTGCTAAATTTCCTTATAAATAACTAAAAATCAGGATCTCGATTTTTAGTCATAAACTTAGCGAAAGATGACCTAACAAAGACAACTCGGTATATGCCAAAAATATATAAGAAAATGTTTATTATACCCCATCGCGATTTTTATATTATTATTTTTCATATATAACAGGCCAATAATTCTTCTCACTGAATGGATGTTCAATCTTTGCAGTCATCTCGATGAACTTGATCAATGGTGAAATGTTCATTCCCGCATTTATACTAGTTTTTGGAATTTTATACAATGATGCCATTTGTTCAGATGGAGTTAGAATTTTCACCATTGCAGTATTGCCACAGCCACATGCGAAACGAAAGCATAATCAGTATGTTAATAATGTTGGCATAATGGCTGTCCTCTTAGATTTCATGTAGTTAAGGTACTGTTGACTTTTCGGTTTACACGTTTAAATTTTATTACAGATGTTTTTCAGATTTTACAAATGTTTTATTTTCATAAAGTCTGGTATAAATAAATCAGTACTGTAACAAAATGGAACAATATCTACCTATGCCAACTAAAAAAGTCCATCTGATACATAATTTATTCAACAAATATTTAGTCACCTGACGAGTATTGATTTTTTTATGGATTATCTCACCTATTCACTTTTTCACTAAGAATTATGATAATAATTTATCTACATACATTTGTGTCTTTAACGCTGATATTAGTTAAGTATAAGCTAATCTACCTTTAAGACCTTCCTTCTGTTTTGATACCCATAATTATGGATATATATCATTATTATTCAATCAATTACTATATAACTGAATGTCGAAATATAAAATTCGATTAGCTCGTCTCCTTCTGTATTCGATTTATACAGTAATTTCCCCCAAAAGAAAAACAAATGAAATTAAAAATAATAAACTATAAAAATTAATTTAATTATGAAAATCATATTATTATCGAACCTTGACCTTTCAGAAAATTTCAAAACTATAAATAAACCTAGAAACACATCATCATATGGATACAAATACAACTACAAATTATTGATAAAAACACTGTACTGTTTAATATCCATAGGAACCAGAAAATAACAAGTAATTACTAAAACACCGGTTAGATGAAAATTTTCTTCGACATTATTTTAGGTAGACATTTTTCATTAATTATTATTTCGATATGACAACAACTAAATACAACAATAATATCCCACCAACCAAACCACTAAACATTACTGGCATCATATACACATTTTTGTATTATTAAGGATAAGGACAGGTGTGTGGTTGGAAATTTTGTTGTGAATTGTTTGTTATAGCTTTAGTTACCGCACTAACTATAATAAACTTGTTCAATGTTCATTAAAGTTTTTATTATGTGCATGATATATATATATATATATATATATATATATATATATATATATATATATATATATATATATATATATATATATAATAGGGTGCTTCTAAGCCTAATGTCGTCAATGATACTTTCGCATCCAACCGAAAAATAAACAATCGAGGTTTTACTGTTAAATTAAATGTATTAAAAACAAACAAATTTTAAATGTTCTCCATTAACTCGGACACAGCTACTTCTGGCACTGCAGAAAGTGGATTTATACCTTGAAATCTGTGTTTCCATTTTTACAGCGCTAACGTAAAGGTTGTTGAACAGACGGTAATATAACGAATATTACTATTAGTTTCCACACAGCTGGCAAATTAAAGCGTGTCGAATCTATTTCTTAATTGAATTTTCATTATTGAAATTTGTTTTCCCCATAATTGCAATTCACCTAAATCTTCTTCTACAGTGCACAACAAAAAAATGTATAGTAACGAATTAGTAGCTCGTTTTTTAATGTATATACTGGTTACTGAGCCATTCATCAATTAGGCCATAAAGTAAACTCTAAGGAAACATATTTTGAAGTTTTCATCTCATAAGATATTTCCTGTAGAAACTGAATGACACTTAAAGTTAAGGTAAAATCTTTCACAATAACATAATAATTACAGCCATTCAGCTCTTGCTTACTTCTCCGTTTCTTTAATTTTATTCAAGTACGTACTATGATGTGATGTCATTCTTGTGATCGGTTTCATTCTTTTGACCATTAGAACCTATTCCTTTTGAATTGCGCTATAGTACAGCATACAAATGTTGACTAAATATTTTTAGATGTTCAAAATAAAACTCTACGTTACAGAGTTGATTTTAAAGAGAGACCTTATAGTTTGTATCTTAACAATTTGTTCAGAGGGATGCTTCAACTGAAATCAAATTATTATTTTAAATATAATTTGATTTCAGTTGAAGCATAAAAACACCCGAACTCTGAATTAAGCTAGCTATTAAATTGCTTCCTATAGGGTCGTAATTGGAGATTTTACTTTGAGATTCCGAAGATTTTTTCTGGGTCAAGTCGATGATACTAACTTGGATCACATCAAACTACTGTCCAGCATACCAGATACAAATCCTAAGTTTAGCTATTTAAATACTTCCAAGACCAATTCGGATCAATTCGTACCACATCATGGGGAGAAATACTATCTTGCGGAGGACCACTATTTTGTGGAAAGTAATAATATTCATTCATTGCTGTTTTTAGAGATAAATGCAATTTTGATTTTCCTAGGTGTATTATTGCTAAGTAATATTTAATATCGTCACTCTCGTAGCAGGGAAAGTAGCATGCTTGCTCTGTCACTTCGGACGTCTCTATAGTTCGATTCCCGGTGGTGACCAAAAACAACGATTGGGTGTTTTAAATGTGTAAGTGTATGTGGGTTAAGCCGTGGACTTTAGTTGGGTGGCATTGAGTTCTGGAATAATCACGTTTTTAAGCACGTTTTTTAAGCTTTCAAGTACTTTCAAAAATATTTTGGGTCACATCTAATCGTATCTTGAATATTTTCAATGTAATTTTGATGTCTGAAAGGAAAAGGTGGATATACAATGGATATTATTTAAAGTAATACTTATTGATAAAGATCAAATCTAGTACCCACCTTTGACAAATAATTAATCTGATTTAGACTACAACTGATGATTGTGTCCACAAAATCAGTCAACAATTAACTTCCTTTTTTAAAAGTCTACACCGCATTAATTGGTAGATCGTCAAGAACAAGAACCAAGTCTGAGAGTTCAGCAGTGGTAATAAATTCGTAAATTTTACATAACTGTTCCACGGAGGAAGATGGTAATTCAAATTTTGCCTTTCTGTTCCTAGATGCTGATAATTGTTAAATAATCGCATCTATAGACGATGTTGTTGTTTGGAAACAACTCAGAGCTGTGCATAAGAGTCGAATGATCTTCATAAATCGCAAAAATGAACTGTTTAGTTTGTAAAATTTGACATTTTGGTAAATAGAACAACAATCTACAATTTCTACAATCTGTTTTGGGGCTCGAGGCACTTCTAACTCTTTCACGGTTCGCTTATTTGCGTCCTTACTTTACGCCATTACAGCCAAATCGAAGACGTACGGTTGGCTATAGAGCACCATGACAGCCTAAAGTACTGACATGGAAGATGGGTTAGCCCATGAATTCTGCACTCCAACAGAGGGTCATACATGTGTTCATTCACACCACCGATCGTAATCGTATGGTGAAAAATCCCTTTTGCATACCCCCTATCGGGATTCGAACCCGGTACCGCCTGCTCCTACTGCCACAACTTTAACCACTGCGCCACCTGGGCGCAGTGGTTAAAGTTAAGCAGCATTTTCGTTTATCCAGAATTATTGCTTACAAACTTATCGGTATTTAACGTTGTGTAATCAATTTCTTTGTTATAAATATACACATAATTATTTTAGAGCAATACAGTACAACATTTTTCGTAACTAAAGTGCATGGTGGTCGAATAAGGGTAGGTCCAGAACCTCAAATTTATATAATTTTATGGTTTCTTGCCAATACTAAAACCTATCGACAACTTTCGGATAGGTTCAACGTAACCCGAAGCTCTGTACATCGAATTCTCTATCGAGTCATAAAATGGTTTGTAAAAGAAAGCCACAGATACATAAAGTGGCCAACATCATTAGAAATGGAAACAACCCCTATGGTTATTGGAGCGATAGAGATCAGCCATATAAGAATTAATCCTCCCAGAAATAACAAAGAAGTGTATTATAATCGCAAAAAATATTATAGTATACTTTTACAAGGTATAGTGAATGCCGAAATATTCATTGCGGTGAACCGGGATCAATGCACGATGCGCGATTATTACGAAAATCTACGTTTTGTCACCGTATTAATGAAGATCCATCATTAATTCCACCTAAAACTGTTTTGCTTGGAGACTCGGCGTACGCCGAATGCAGTAACATAGTGCCACCCTTTAAGATTTTGGGAATTTGAATGCAAAACAACTTAAGTTAAATTACCTTCATTCAGCAACTCGAATTATTGTTGAAAATGCTTGTGGGTTATTAGAGGGTCGGTTTCGTAGATTAAAATCTTTCGAAAGCCCTAATTTAGGCTTTGTTACCAATTGTGTTGTAGCTGCTTGTGTTTTGCACAACGTATGTATAGCAGAAAACGATTATTGTGAAATCGAGTATTTAGATGACGTCGTTCCGGATGATTCACACATTGAACAAACTTGAAATAGTAGTTCAAATATCATCTGCATACGCAAGAAGTTGATTGGACTGTCGGAATAAGATATTGTCCTGAGGTGTTGCACTTTTACGAAGGATGTATTCCAACATGAGATTAAAAAGTATCGGGGACAGCGCATCTCCTTGTCGAACACCAGAAGTAATTGCAAAAATTCTCAATAGCCTGTTCTCAACTTTGACACAGCATTGTGACTGCGTTACTGTCATTTTACACAGATGTACATATTTTTGTGGTATTCCTAAATATTCAAGCGCATACCATAGCCTCTCTCGATTGATCGAGTCATAGACTTGCTTGAAATCTAGGAATACCTGGTGTACATCGCGAGATGTTTCGTAGTATTTGGAAAGAATCATCCGCAGCGAAAAAACTTGATCAGTGACTGACCGATTTGGACGGAATCCTCCTTGGTAGTCACCGACAATTTACTCCGCTAAAGGAGTAATTCTTCCCAAGATTATGTAAGACAGTAACTTATATGCTGTGCAAAGGAGAGCTATACCGCGATAATTCTCGCATTTCATGCGATCACCCTTTTTGAATATTGGGCATAAAGCGGCCACTTTCCATTCGTCAGGCATAACTTCATTTCGCCATACCAATCGAATAAGATCGAAAAGACAGTTCCACAAAGGTAGCCCTCCGAATATCAAGAGCCCTGAATTAATGCAATCAACCCCTGGTGAACGATTTTTCTTTAATCTCTGCATGGTCATTGTGAATTCCTCATAGGATGGATCCTCAATGAATATCTCCGCGGTCTGTATTTGAGTATTCAAATACAGCTTGTGATACATGTGGAACATTAAGTAGATCAGAAAAATGTTCACGCCATGTATCGAGTACCGCATCGACGTTAACACAGAGGTTTCCATCCTGGTCCCGAATGGCAGTTGACCGAGATCTTAAGGTATGGTGCAATTCGGTGATTCCTTTAAAGAAACCACGCGAATTGTGCTCATTGCTGTGTTGTTGTACTCTTAAGACCTTGGCCTTCCACCATTCGCGCTTCTTCTGTCTACAAATGCGTTTAGCTGCATACCGAGAGTGTGCTGGGTGGCATCGACAACCGAGATTTTCAATACTTCCCAGACACTGTTCACATCATCAGATTGGTAATTGGATCGTAAAATGCTATTGCTGACAAGATCTTGATATTTTCGTTGTGTTTTTTCATTTATCAGACCTTTTACTATCCATATATTTAAAATGTTTAAATATATGGATAGTAAAAATTTATTAAATTAAGATTTCATTACAAAATTCACATCCTTATTGCAAATATAAATAAATAAAAAACAAATAAAACTAGTTAAAGTTTATTAAACAAATAAAACTATTTGTTTAATAAACTTAAAATTAGTCGTTTTCTCTATTCTCGGTCCTTTTCCTTTTTTTCGAGATATTGTGCCACCAATGCAGTCTTCTTTTTAGTTCTGTTAAAATTTCCTTGTTGTTTTCCTTCTGCTGCCTCTTCTTGTTTTTTGAAAACCTTGAAGAATGTGGTGTATATGTCATTGGAGTCGGTTCCGGTTGACTTTCCATGCCAACAGAAACTGAATGGGTTGAACTCATAATGGGATTGTTGTGAAATAAATCCTCCATCTCCCATATACAAAAAATTAGTAGCCGTGGTGCCTGTTCCTTGGTCTTTAGCGTTTTTATAGGCACGCTGAAGGCTACGCTATTTCACCTCTACATTTCCAACAGTTGTTGCTGACACCTGTAACAAATAACAGGCGTAAATGAGGCAATTGGATTTTAACTTACAGGAAATTATTTAAGAAAACATTTAGTGCCTCCAAATTTGTTAAAAATAGGAAGAAGTCATAGGCCTCTATCAAAGGCTAGGACAATAAATATATGCCAATTAGTTTATGACATTGCTATACAGGTTTCAAAATTATTCTTAGTACATCTCTAACAATGAACATTGAACACTCTCGATAATGCGATTTTACGCGTTAGTACCTTTTGTTACTGGAAATATCAAAGCAATTGTATTGTAAGTGCATCAATCAGATTAGCAAACTCGAACCCCAAAACATACAATTCATACTTGTAAATAGTGGTTTACTATATATATATATATATATATATATATATATTATATATATATATATATATATATATATATATATATATATATATATATATATATATATATATATATATATATACATTAAATATGGTTGTAAATATTTCATTGAATTGGGTAAGAATAATTCTTACAAATTTTTTATAAACAACTTACATGCAATTTCACTCAAATTATGTTTGACAGTAGATCAATGAAATTCACTACTTCGAAATCAATTACAATATTATATATGTTATGTACTCGTATAATATAATAAATTTTTTATGCCATCGTTGATTCTTCTTTCAACCAACGAAATCAACCATTAATTTATCCAAAGGTTGAAATTTTAATGACACGTGTTGTATTTCCCATAGGTGCAAGTGGGGTATCAAATATGTATATTGTTGTGTTTACTTAATACTCTACTGATGATATTAAAATGAAAATGGGGGTGGTATTTTCTTTTCATATAAATATATATTTAAGATTGCAACATGTAATATATACATTATGATTTCTTTTTACATTTGAGGATTGCAACATTAATTTTCGTTAATCTTATCGTTTCTGAAAAAAAAATAAATTGGTTGGCTAATGTTTGTATAGGTTTTGCAATAATGTTTTGATACGGCTCCCTTAACTATTTCCATAATCTGCCACTGGCCTCAACCGTATTGAAAATCGGTTATGTCTGCTTTAATATAGATTTTGTTAGAATAAATAGCAGGTTAGGCTATATATACATATCAAATCTAATGAGACGATACTATATGGCTATATAGTAAATAAATACATAATATAAAAATATATTTGTTTATTAAGAAAATAAAATTAAATTTCTCCAAAACGGCAAATATATTTCCGTCTCAAATAAATTTTCCATTTCAAATGGAAACAAAAATGTTATTTCGCTTTCCATACAGTTATCGATTAATCCAATAATATTATATTATCGTTGTGTTGTTTTATTTATCGATTAGAATTAGTCGCCAGTTGTGGTCAAACTATTGTCGGGGAATAAATTAGTTTTGTTTATGATGTGGCCAAACATTTAATGTCCTTTGCATGAGGTAAAAACTTGAATTGGTTTACTGTGAAGATTTATAAAACCCAAGTCTAGACATTGCTACACAGTGGAGATGATGCATTACTATACGGTGGACATTCGTGTTTCGTTATTTTTAAAAACGAAACATGAAACCCAAAGAATATCACCACACCACAGCATCCAAAGCTTGTCGTAGGAGGCGACTAAATCTGGTTGGATCGCTTGGCTGACCACCCGCACCCATAAAAAAAACTACAAATTTTAAAATATCAACAAGTAAAAAAAAATCAGATACCGCCAAAACAATACCGACCCCCGCTTAAGTACTCGGAAACGAAAATGAGGATCGGCATGTGGAACGTGCAGTCACTCGAGTTCGTTTCAACCACGAGATCAAGAATTTATTGCAAATTCCTGATATCGATAGTGAAATCAAAGGACAGCGAGTACGCTGGCTCGGTCACGTTCTACGCGCGGATCTGAACCGACAGAGGTCACTGTCGGTGACGATGGCTCCAGGGCGTAGATTGCGATCTAGCATCTTCTGGTTGCTTGCAACAATATGAATAGCTGGCTCAAGATCGAAACCGATGGAGTCAGATTGTTGACACGGTACTGGCCAATAATGGCGTGCAAAAACCGTTAAAAAAATAAAAATATCCATTTGGAAACATGGACACATCACCGTAAAACATCTCGAAGCCAAACTGACCACGAAATTCAAAAGAGCGAGGTCGTTTGTTCAAGATCGTATCGGACTTTAGCAAAATTCGTAAGCAATCACTATTACCTGAAAACTAGGCCCAAAAATGATTGTTTTAATGAGGAGTGTCTACCTGCTGTTGAGCAACGAAATATAGTTAAAATAATTTGTAGACAGAAGAAACGCTGGTGGAAGGCTAAGGTCTTAATGGTGAAAGGCTAAGGTCTTAAGAGTACAATAACCTCTGTCTTAACGTTCATAATTGACGTGAACATTTTTCTGATCGACTTAATGTTCCACATGTATCACAAACTATGCATTTGAATACTCTGAAAATATATGTCTTACCGTTGACAATCGCGGGTATTACATCTTCTACGTCCACTTTTGAATTCAAAATATCTTGCAATTGCGGATAAGCTTAAATTGTACAGTGTTGATCAGTCCCGTTCTCATGTATTGCTGTGAGAGTTGAAACTTTCGAGAGAAGAATTATGCGTGTTGATTATGCGAATATTAAAAATACCATTTAAAGTGAACATTGTTGTTAATTTGATCCATACATAATTGATTCATGTCGCAGCTGACGGAAATATACATGTAATCTATCTGTAAGGTGTTAAAATCTCTCTGTACTTCTTAAATTTTTTTTACATTATTAATACTAACTATTATAAGTGTATTCATGGTTAGAGGATTGTAACAAATAAAGATAAGTACCAATAAAAAATTGCAATGCATTTTACCATTTGAGTGCTGAGTAACGCGGTGCACATGTTATCTCGTAAATCGTGTTTTATTTCTTCTTCGATGGTTTCCATCTTTAGATTCCTTTAAACGTTAGACTCCTTTAGTTCACTTTCCGTAAGACCTGGGTTTTGGAATGTTTATATCATATTTACATTTGTCTTTTGGTGTAGCCCCATATACATATAGATACAAATATATCCAGTTAAGTAATCCAGTAATCCAGTTAATATCCAGTTGCTGGAATTTCGACCGATTTATGCAAAAGAGTGGTCAAAAATTGGGTTCAAAGATTGGACTTCGTAAAACGTGCACGCGGTGGTCATGCAAAATAAATCGAGTTTCATACTTAAATGTATATGTTCAAATTCGTTAATAAAAAAAAAGTTACTTCAAAAGTCGAACAGTTTGTGTTTTATTCAAAAACAAGTTGAAGTGCTCTTATTGAAATACACGATAATACCAAGTAGAATTGATACGATATAGATCATAATCCAATTTATGTTTTAAACACTACTTCTATCACAACTTCAATTGTACATTTGAATGGTTTTTTCTGAATGAAAATTGATGGAATTAAACTTCTTTTTACTTCAGAATTAATTTTTCAGAACAACTTTAAACTGATGTTTGATTTAGATACCATATTACCATAGCCACCGTCTGTTGAGATGGAACCGATTATGTTGGAACACAGAATTAATATGAATGTTCTGTAGATGGGTTTAAGTCGCATTTTCATCTGCTGTTTGTCTTGGAAGCGGTTAAAATATAACTTCAAAATATGTAAATAAGTTTGCTTTTTGTTTACTTGTTGTACTTATAGTGATGATCATTCAGAATGTAAATTACAATCAAAGATTAGTGCAGCATTCCACAGCCCTTTTCCTCTGAATGATGATATTATTAGGTTCAGTATAGACACTTTTAGCTTTAGAGTCACCCTATGAATTGGTGACTTAGCAAATTAAAGACAATTATAAACTGACAATATATTGAAGCTATATTGTATTCCTGATTATTAGATATACCGGGTGTTTCTTTTAAACTGAGACGATCAAATATCTCGAAAAATAGCCACTCTACGGAAAAAATGTCCATAATCAAAATTTAATCATACCGCAAAATTTAATCTACCACATTAGTGCACAAAAAGTAGTCCCCCACCCCCGCTTTGTAGGTGGGGCGGGGGTAACTTTTAAACTAAGATAGGAAGCCATATTTTTTATTTCAGATACGGATTCTACGAATAAAAGTACGTATGATTTGAATGAAATATTTTATTCGGTTCATGATAGATGGCGTTGTAATCGATGAAATTTAAGATTTTCAATATCTTCTTCTTAGAACACACGCATTTGATTCTGAAATACGTTTGAAATAAAATTCGTCATCAAAACAATTTATTTAGTTTTGTAAATCACATTTAACGTTTGTGTTATTTCTTATCTTCATGTTTTTCGTAATTTTAACTGTGGCAGAGCAAATTGAAATGGTTCTGATTTATGGAGAAGCTGGCAGAAATATTGAAAATTCTGTTGTTATTTACGCTCAACGTTTTCCGGATAGGATTCGTCCGCTTGCTTCATTTGGCTGTACTTTCAAACAATTTATTACTGATGAAAATGTCCAACCGAAAAAGAGGACCCGTAGAGCAACAGTCACCGGAGAAAATAATGAAATTGCTGTATTGGCAGCAGTGGGTCATACTCCTCATGTTAGTACACGAGAAATAGTTCACGATTCCGGATTGTCCCTCACCAGTGTTTGGAGAGTTTTAAAACGGCACGGTTTCCAGCCGAAAAAATAAAAAAATCGATAATGCAGATTGTGTCTTTGCTATTCCAGCCGAAAGTTAAAAATTGTATATATTTTGATTGATTTCTAACCGGAATTTTTTCTCCGACATTTTCCAGCCAAAAAAAAATTTGATGCTACGAAAACTAACGGAACTAACGGAAAAACACTTGTATTAAAACTAGTTAAAATACTCATATGCAAAAATGTTTAAATTCAGAAATCTCTATAAAATCAACCTTTAAAGTGTTATGGCTGGATAGAAGTTTATTTTAAGAGGTTTGTCAATGGCTATCACTGGAAAAAAATTTGGGTCAAGTTTCATGTGGGGAGTCCGGGTTAATTCAATTCATTGAACCTGTAGTGCAAACTTCTAAAATCTCTATAAAATCAACCTTTAAAGTGTTATGACTGGATAGAAGTTTATTTTAAGCGGTTTGCCAATGGCTATCACTGGAAAATGTGATAGCCATTGACAAACCGCTTAAAATAAACTCTTATTTAGCTATAACACTCTATAGGTTGATTTTATCATGGTCAACGTGTGATGTGGAATAATTGGCAACAAACTTGGAAAATAAACTTGCCACTATTACTTGGAAATTTGAGCTTAGAAGTGAGACGGAACATGTGGTTTCAACATGATGGTTGTCCTGCACACTATTCGGTGGTGGCACGTGAAATACTTAATCGTGATTTCAATAGTCACTGGATCGGTAGAGCTGGTCCAATAAATTGGCCCGCTAGATCATCATATCTTACTGTGCCAGATTTCTGTTTGTGGGGCTATTACAAAGACAAAGTTTACAAACAAGAACCAACAACATATGAGAACATGCTTGAGCGAATCAGAAATGCGTGTGCTGAAATTCAACCAAACACACTTCTCAGTTGTGTACAATCATTTGAAATGCGTATTAATAAGTGCATTGAAGTCGCAGGCCATCATTTTGAACACTTATTTTAAGCTAAAATTATTTTATTCACCTGCCATTTACATTAATAAATTGTTTTGATGACGAATTTCGACTATTTCCAATGTAAACGTGATGTTTTTTTATTTCAAACGTATTTCAGAATCGAATGCGTGTGTTCTATAAGAAGAAGAAATTGAAAATATTGAATTTCGTCGATTACAACGCCATCTATCATGAACCGAACAATATATTTCATTAAAATTATACGTACTTTTAGTCGTAGAATCCGTATCTGCAATAAAAAATATGACTTCCTATCTTAGTTTAAAAGTTACCCCCGCCCCACCTACAAAGCGGGGGCGGGGGACTATTTTTTGTGCACTAATGTATTTCTCCCGCGGTATATGATTGAATTTTGACTATGGACATTTTTTCCGTAGAGTGGCTATTTTTCGAGATATTTGACCGTCTCAGTTTAAAAGAAACACCCGGTATTTGCATTGTTAGTCCAGCTGCTTGCATTTGTTCCCCCATTTTAAGTAATCCATATAATGTTACAAGTTTAGTTTCTTTTGAATGACCGGAATGTTCAGTTCTTCAGAGAAAATGGTTTGCTCACGAATCTTTTACTGTATATCTGTATTGCATATTAAGAATTACCTATACTCCAAAAACAGTTTTATGAAAGGAACATTTGTGAGTTCCGACCTTTAACAATTATTACTTATCAATAGTTTTTGTAAATCTAGAAGGAAACCCATGACGTTTAATATCCTTCATTTTTAATGAGCTTCTATAAAGTAACCACTAGTGGTTTACTTTATGAAATATTGGCTAATTCTATATAAAATTAATTTAATACCTGAACGGTAACATATTACATAAAACACATCGTAAAAAATTTATTTTAGAAAATTCAAAATTATATATCGATTAAAGTGACACGTATACACACCTATATATGTATGATACAATTATATGTATATGCAATTACATAATACTTTTTTGGTAAAACTCTATTGGTCTACTTAAGACGACTATAACGATGTGTTATAATAAAACTTACACACACACATATACAACATATATTTGGTCATTAACGAGAATCGATCTCGAGTACCGTGGTATGATAACAAACACTCTTAACCTCTTAACCGTACATCCCCTACTTTGGAATTTATTATAATCTATAAATGTTGCAATCAATTAAAAATATTTACCTTTGCAGAGTCTATATGCAGTACAAGGTTATAATAACTATATACCATAACTATTTTTATATGATAAAACTTTATGCATCGAACATAAATTTGAATGGAAAAGTTTTCTGGAAATTTTTTTTTTCATTACAAAGTAGAAAAATTTTCCTATTTAAAATATTGGCTGTATGTATATTCCTATCAGGTATTATATTAAATTTATAATAATATTATTTGATTATACTTTTCGATAACAATATATGTTCGCATAAGAAATACAATTCTAGTCAAGAAGATGTAATAATACTCAACATCATATATTGTAATTCCTATTCGAAACAATTTGCAACAGTAAATGTAATAAAATAGGTTAGGTTTTGGGAGCAGTTCTAAAGGCGAGATAGCTAACTATTGCTAATTTTAACTAAACCGCCATCTGTTAAAAATTCTTCTTACTGTTTCACGAATAGATTTTGTGTAATAATTCACGAATCCATTTCTATGTTAATTGTTAATTGCCAAACCGAACGTCGGTAGATTTTTGACATTTTAAAACAGATGGCACTGCGAACAATGTTGTTTTCGTTTTTACATGTAATTTACGTTTTATGTTATCTACGCTGTATTTTACATAATTTACATAATAATGTAAAAACGTTTTTTACATGTAAAATCCCAACTTTTACGGTAGTTGGTATATTACTTATTTTGTTTTTCATCTTTTTGAGCTCCGTTAAGATTTTATTAAAATCGAAGTCTATCTTATATATGTACCCACTAATGAAGCTGTGACCAGTAATGACACCGATACAGATACAGTCTGGCCATCTATTAGTAGCTATACTTCCGGAATAAGTAGTTAGAAGTAGTAAACCCGATTCCAGTCATTTCAATTCCTTTGCACTTCATTGGTCGTATAAAGAAGCAAAGAGAGACACTAAACTAGTCAAAACTAGTATACAATTTCAAAATTGACAACTGCTGTTCTCAAACAGTCCCTTCGCTGTAATTAAATAGGATGCAATTTGAGTTAACAACTTTTCTTCCATGTAGTCTTTGAATAATAGTCCTAAATAAATTTAAATTCACCAGGAATTCTATTTGAGATTAATAAATAAAGATCCAGGCGTTGATATACTCCTTAGAGCACTACTAGAACATCAGGAAATTGTAATTGAAACTTCCATCGAACGGTTTTAAGGACAACGTCCCATTTCAAAAAACATCTCATTGAAAGTCTTATCATGTAATTATTATGGCAAAATAGATTCGATCAATTGATGGATAAATAGATATGCGAAGATCACGCCTACGATCATTTGTTGGAGTGCAGATTGTATAAGTACTATAGTATAGTATTATTTAACACTTAAATAATCAGAAGTCTGATGCAAACTGAGACTACAAAGGTGAAGTGAAAAGTCTGGTAAAAATGAGGAATAATATTTGCGACCAATGAATGAGGAATAATACCAAAAAATGAGGAATAATATTTGCGTTTGTTGCAGCGATGATCTCATTCTCATTAGAGCCGAGTCATTTTTTCAAGTTAGAAAAGAGGAAATAGTCGCAGCGGACTAAGTCCAAAAAAACTGTGACAGGTTACGGTAACGTTTGTTTTTGGGATGTACCTTTAAATGGGAAGAACAGTGATAAAACAGATTCGCTAGTAGAAATATTGTTTAGACTGAAACTGTTTAGACTGTTCTTTAGTCTCCAGTGTATAGAGATGTATCCATGTTTCATCCAAAGTTATGGAATGGCTAAAAAACTTATTTTTATTTTGCTTGAAGATAGTGAACCTGCCTCTGAAGTTGTCACACGAATTTTAATATTCGTGTAATAATAACGCACACATTTATCTAAAATGCCTACTATCTCAGCTATCTCGCACCCTTCACTCTGCGGTCTTTCAATTCCGTATCATGGATTGTGTCAACCTTTTTTGGTGTGGTGACTTCATTTGGACGTCCTGAACGATGCCGACATCAATAAGACCACAACGAAAATCAGTAAATGGGTAGTGAATAATTTCAATCGATGGTGAAGAGTCTCAATAATATTTATCAAGCTTTGTTTTGGTTTGCGTTATGGTTTTTCCTCGTTAAAAATAATGTTTGATTCAATTGCTGTCAAAATTGATCTATCTGAAATTTTTCATTTGGTCTAGTGACAGATGGTATTAACACATGACTTGCGATTGTGGAGCTCTCTCTTTCTCTCTCTCTTGTTTTACCGGACTTCTCATTCCGTCCTCGTATGTCGTTGATTTTAATCAAGTTAGCATGTATCATAGAAAAATTTTGGAACCGGAAAATCTGTCTAGTAGGATTCCTTGGCGTAAAGTATAAGTTTTAGCTGTTCAAATCATATAAATATGAGAGGAGTGTGTAAAATAATGAGCAAAGGAGTGTGTAAAATAATGAACCTTATCTGGTTCACATGCAATCCTGCACTTACTACTTCTGACTAGAACACAGTTATTGTCATTTGACCTAGGTTTAGAAGGTAAACTGAGACCTCAGTTTACCTTCTAGATTTAGATTTCAAAAATATGGACCTAAAAACAAAAATATGTACTGACTTTTGGTAAGGAATTATATCAAATTAAAAAATTCGTTCAGTAGAACGGACACATTAGAAATTAAAAGGATATTCTAATAAAGGGTCAGAAATGAAACGTTGTCACTCTGTAGACTTTTATCGGAATATTGTAAAAATTACAGTTAATTTAATTACCTGAAGCATTTTCATTTTGAACAATCGGACGTTTAGGATCACATTCTGTCGTCAGATTACTCACCAAAATTAGCCCTTATGATCGTGCATTTGACCACTTTATAAATCCAATGTTCACTATATTATCACTCAATATAAATTATCTTCAGTAAGTGACCGAAGAGTTGGGGTGCAGAATACTGCAAAGTGTAATTAAATAATTGAGACGGATAACGATTTTGAACATACGTATACCGAGATACTTGATATCATTTTACAAAAGACTATAATGTGTTAAAGTTATATTATTTGTTGTATAAAGGATATATAATCCGGACCCCTTGTATATCTATATATATGTATATAAGCACGGTGTATTACATATATAAGGTCTGAATCGACGAATGAAATTTAATCGACATATCCCTTTTATATATATAGACGAGCACTCGTATATATTTGTTCTAATAACAAACGATAAATTAATTTTAGTTTATTAAAATTATTATTGTCACTTCATTAATGCTGTATATGAGTAAGACACACTCGATTCTCATGTACACAACGTATGGGTTTATTAAAGTGTAAATTAGTATTTCGATTAAAATATCATCTGCTTGAATGAGTCTTTGAAATAATCTTTTATTTCGAAATTTTTGTTAGAGGTGGTATATACGAGCACAATATAATTTAAAGAGTTGTTTGGTATTTTGGTTTTAGATTTTTCGATCCCTTTTTATTTAGATATTTCAGGTTCAATGTACCTTATGTTTTATTATATATGTTCTATGTACTCGAGTATATTGGTTGGTCTATCGTTCATATATCCCAGTTGACGTAACAACCTTTTATAAAATATATAAAATAAATAGATAAACGGGCATTTCATGGCCTTGAATCAATTTTCTTTTATCATATGTCTCCATTTAACACTGCACTAATCGCACTACTTTATATATATATCTATGCTAGGACTGCATTATTATTGCTATATATCTATATATGTTCTCCCCTCACCATATATAATGCATACAATACATATATTATTAATTTTGCAAAAATGAGGTCGTTTAGTTTAAATGGTGCCAAAAAAGACATTGAACGATAGAATGCTATACCAAAATTGGGGAAGACGGGTGGTTATCAATTCAATTTGTTTAGTTATCATTACTGTACCGTCGTTGTTTTGTTGTTGCAATAAATTCCTCATAAATTTTATGTTTCGTTGAGGATATTATTTTTATGACAAGTGCATTATCCTGTAAAAAATATGTACATATAAAATTTATGTATTGGAATAATTGATTAAGCCATAACCACAATGGTTGCCAATGTCTTTTATCGTTTCACTTTGAAAACAGATGCAGTTATAATGTAAGTTTCTATCCGGAATTTCTAGCATTGATATTGTAAATATCTCCACATATTTGCTTGATTGCAAAATACTCGTTGCAGTTCTGATGAATTTAGAGGTTGGATGGTCATCGAATAATAATTTGGAAAACAAGGACTGTTTATGGATATTCGACAGCTGCACTCATGATGCGTGAACGAGTAAATTGCCAACAAATGCGTGTATACAATTATTAGTTTGTCGTTAACTCATAAAATAAATCAAATCAACTTCATTAGAACAACAATTCATACGACCAAACAGTGGAAGGTACTTGGTTTGAATCCCGATGGCGAAATAAACAAATATTTGGCCGCTGTCATTCTTAACTGCGAGATGTCATTTTATTTCTAATTGATAATGGAAAAGCAGATAAGTGAAAGCCATTGCTGTTGCTACTTATTTAAAGAAAGAATCGCTACCTCATAGAACAACTAATAGATTCATGTTGCCTACACAAAAATGATAATGATCCACTTTATTAGTCATACCGGGACATGATGTTGATACCAGCAAATGATATAAGAGAAATAAAACTATAATAACATTCATATTCAACTCATCATAATCAGTATACTTCCAACAGGATACCATATGAAAAACTCTTTCGAGGAAAACGAATATTGTTCTGCTGCCGTTCTTTTATATAGCACAACCATCTATAACAAATCTTGACATAGCCGTTGCATATATAAAATAAAAGATCTTCTGCCAAAGAAACTGCAAGTTCTGAGATTGTTAAACAAAATTACTAAACTATGTCTTGAATGACATTAGTGCCAATGTTCTACAAGGTACCGCATTTTAAGGAATGTTGTATACTTGTTATACACAGATAGCCATTTTGATATCGCATTCGAAAACTGCTTTTTATCTAATATCATCTAAAAAGGTAGATAATTTCAAGTAAAATATTTTTTTTAACCTTAAACTCACATGACAGTAGTGGTTACTTGGACAGCACTTAAAAGGGCAATTTGACAATGATGGCAATTTCATCGTATGGAAGCATTTTGAAAACACCCAAATCCACTGAAACAAAACCTGTTGAGATAAATTTGGTTCACAAATTGGAGAAATGTTTGCAAAATGCATTTACTTTAATTCACAAGTCATAATTAGCTTACTAACCAAATTATCGACCAAATTATAAAAGTCCCAGGGCTAGTAACAATTTTGACTTATTTTAGCCATCGTTAAAGGGCTGGACGCAATATAAATGCTCATTTCCAAGTGAAATTTAGTAAATCGGTTAATATGAAGAATATACGGTTTATCGATTCTATACAACAACGATTTAACTGATACTAGTATAGTCTCTTGCCTTAGGTCTTCTTTGCTACAAAGTTTTAATATCGAAGATTTATATGGTTCATTACTTCATAATTGTTTTTATGAAACTAGCACAAAAATGAAAATTAGTCTAGACGAACACTTGTCAATACAAAGTTCATATAGAATCAGAACAAACGATCACTTCCATTATGTAAACCTCGATTCTTTGATATTGAAAATTTTTGAAAACACGAGAAACATTGTTTAGACAAACACATTGTTTGGCTAATATGGTTGAAAATTAAGATTTTGAGAATACAACTTAGTAATAAGCACTGCAGCTGTCTTTTACCCAAAAGACTATCTAAGAGGGTTCCCTTTTAATGGGTCAATTATTGACCTAGTGTTTTACTAAGATTAATTCTTTTTTAGCACTATAAAACATCCCGTGATAAGAATTTCACATGTTTTTAACTCGATCAATCGAAAAACGCTACATATCTGTAAAATAGCAGAAATGTAGTGGGAGCGTTGTGTTATATAGTTGAGCACTGTAGTTTATTGAAAAATCTTAAGTTTGACAACCAGAAGAACTGTTTCCGATAGTATTTTTTCTCATCTTCTTTAATGAAGTGAGCAACATTTTATAGCAACAATCAATCAGATACTTGAATATTTACTGCGCTATCTTAAAATTGTCTTCAACAACGATTTTCCTAGCAGGTTTTCCAACCAAAATAAGGTTCGATCACTAGATTGTAAACTTTTGTTTGTTTTCACAAAACTTGTTCTCCACTTTTATTTCACTATTACTATTACTTTCCCGATATTAACTTGTCGCGGTTTTAATTCAAACTGATTGAATACGCTTTCTGTTCGCTATTTATACTCAATTTGTTTGCTTCTGGGTCATCGAAGAAATTTCGTTTTATTTATTATTTACCATGAATACTGCGTTTATGTTACTTTTCAATTATAAATATTTTGTTATTCTACTGACTCAAAAACACTATCGTCCTTCCAAACCTGTCCATCCCGAACTCTATTTAGCTCTCTTGTAGAGAGCCAAACTTTCTAGATTACATCGTTAATTCTTGTAATCGCCGAATACGATTCTTCCTAAGTATACTGTATCTCTGGTAACAAGTTCTGTCCTAGCTCCTTGTAACTGTCAGAGCTCCTGCACCCAACGCGCTATCCGTTAAGTAAAAGTTGATAGCTGCCTTAAATTTGTGGATTGTGCATTGTTCAGGTTATCAAACCAGTTTAGGTTGTCTTTTTCTTCTAATCTCTGGTCATTCTCTCTGCTCTCCTCTTATGCATTGCAGAAGGCATCTTTGCTCGCTTACATATAATTTTTCCAGCAATCTTATGACCAGGTTTGTCACAGACCCAACATCTGAATCTGCCATGCCAGCCCGAAACCTTGTTGGTAGTCAATTCATTACTACGGTTTACCGTTTCTTCTTGAATTATAATTATTTGGTTCCAATCCAACTCGTCGTATTTTTTACCGCTAGTTTGATTAAGTTACAGATAGTCTCGTTTGTTAATGATGGTTGCGGTAAATGTTGTTTACGAAGCTAACACTACCGCCCGTCTTGTTTCTATATCACGAATTCTATCAGTAAATGCATCTATTTTATTCTCTCTGTGAATTCGGGAGCCATATTGTAAGGTGTGAGATGCACCAATCACTCTATGTCTGCAGCAAACTCCGACTTTTTGATATCAACCTTTAAGCTCCATTCGGTATAACTCTCGCTTGTGATCAGCATCAAAGTTTTACGGTCATCATGATTTTATCATAATCTCCTCTTTCCGATTTTGGAACCATCTGTAGCAAATCTGTTCATAGCCGAAATATCTCAAGGAACCAACATAACACGAATTAAATAAAACAGGAACAAATTAAATTCCAACAAAAATGGAAAAACAAAGATGGGATAAAAGATGATTATGAATATTGATGATGGACAGTAAAAGAAGAAATCACCGACGTGAAACAGAAGCTATCTATTTTATTATAATTTCAATTAAACTTAATTATTTTATCTTTTATTTATTGTTAATTTAATTATATTTTATTTTATCAAATCTTAAACATATATATATATTTAATTTATTCTTAGATGCTTAGATCACACTCCAAGTTATAACACTATTTTCGTTAGTTTTGTTTGGCAACTTAACAGTCTCAACTGTTTTATGCTTTTAAGACATAGCTGGAAAATTCCATTAAGCTTGTTATGCTTAGGTCGGAAACTATGTTTCAATCAAATTTTATGGGGACGTCTGCAAAGAGTGTTTCCATGTAATATGAGTGGCTGGGCACGGGTGAAATAGTTTGGTTTTATTTATTTATATAAGTGTAAATAAATAGGTTTCTTGAGTAACACGCTTAAGATTGGATGGAGATTAGTTTATTTTATTTCAATAAGTGCCTACTTTGTTGTATAAATAATGATCTTCCAAACTTTTAAACTTTCTGAAACGAATGACCGTTTTGGTGAGTTCTTTCATTGAGTTGTAGGCTGTTATTCAAGAAATCTACTTGTGTGTATTGTTTGTTTGTTCTAAGATCAAAAAAACGGACATAAAGATAGGATCGGAGGAATTAATGAGAGGAATGATCAGGTTAGCTAATATGACTGTACTAAACTATTTATTTATTTTAATATTATAGTTTCCCTCATAAACGAATCATACGGTCTGATCATCATATTGTATATGGAAATGCTGTCGAGTCATCGCGAAATTTATATTCTCCCACGCGTAAGATGGCGATGGATCAGGAATTATAGGGACACAGTTTTAAATACAGCATATGATGAAATGACCTAAAGATGTATTTTTTTTTAAGTGCTTCAGTTTTAACAGTTGAGGCGATACGAATACATATGATGAATTTAGAATCCTGACATATCCGACTAACAATAAAAACATTATCTAACAATAATAAATCTTAATGTTAAAATGATATTTGTACTAAAGTAATGATTCTGATGTGGATTATCACCTAAGTCGTTTCTGTGACTAACAATCCATTTCCTTAAAACCTTCAGTGTTGTGATGAAGTTTGCATAATTGCTACATATTTTTGGAATGTAAGTTTTCAGATATCCATTTTGATTCCCTGGTGAGCATGTTCCAGAATTAAAGTAACATGATGGTGTTGGTTGGCTAGTACCTTAATTTATTATACCATATTAATTAAATTAATTGTTTCAGATTCCTGAGTCATAAGTTAATAAATTTTCTTTCAGAGTTTTGTACTTATGTTAGATGTTCGGACTGTAATTAAAATAAATAATAAAATTAATTAATCTATTAAGTTACAGATTCCTGGGTGACTTACTAATAAATTTATTTTAGAATTTAGTTTTAATTTCACTCAAAATACAGCAGAGCAGAAAGGTGTTGCGGACTGGAGAATACTGATTGGCGATTGCAGACTAGTAGATTAGAATTGTGATTGTCTTGTGATTGTTTGCTAATAGTAGTTTAGTACCGACTGTCATGGTGTCTGTAATCGGGTCGTTCTTTTCTAACTAATATACCTTACTATCCTTACCTATCGTTTTATGTAAACGGCTGTAGGAATAGGCTCAGCGTTATCCGGGAAACTTGCCTAGCGCTTGGTCATACAGTCCTATCACTCAATCAATCAATCTGTGGCAAATCTGCTGCACCACCTATAAACGCCACTGTTTGAGCTACAACCTGGTCTCTCATGCACCAATTATTTCCCAACACTTTCAAGTTGTAATTTAAACATTTTGAACTGACTGATTTTACAATTCGAGTAGAACCGATAGATATTAATTATAATATCTAGTACGTCCTTTTCAAGTTTTAAGAACTTTGTATTAGTCACTTCAAATTGTTGGTTCATTTGACATTTAAGTTCGGATGTAAAATTCCGTTGAATTTTCTCCTGCTGTTCAAGCCTTTCTAACATTATATTTCATTAAGTACAAATTTTGGAACGTCACAGATCAGCAAGGATCGAAATATACGGAGTAAAACAACAATGCTCATAATGACCTTTGAGCTTCATCTCGTATAACTCTATATGCCAGCATGATTTTATCTGATTCCGGAACAATCTATACTGCATCTCATTTTAGCGCCTCTATTAGAACTGCAACCTCGTTCTTCCATGGACATGTATATTGTTTCGCATTGGTGTCGTTTCAAAATGTAATCCAAAAATGTTGAATGACGTAGTTCCGTCGGATGTCGGAGGCTTTAATTTGATGGCACTGACTGATTTTACAATTTGGGTAGAACCGCCATGAATTTTAACATCCATAACCCCTTTTTCGAGTTTTAAGAACCTCATATTTTATCTATAAATCACTCATCTTCTTTTTTTGTTGCCATTAACTGGCCTATATCGAAACTTCCAGGTCGAGAAAAATTAGTTCCGCCATTTATTACCCCTTCTACCGCATCTGTTTGTTTGTTTGTTTTTTTATCTCTACAATCTGTTTAGGGGCTCGAGGCACTTCCAAATCTTTCGCGGTTCGCTTATTTACGTCCTTATCTTACGCCATTACAGGCAAATCGAGGACGTACGGCTATAGGTCCGATTTACTTAGAACCATCTGCACATTGCATAGCTCCATGACAGCCTATAGTACTGACATGGAAGATGGGTTGGCCCATGAATTCTGCACTCCAACAGGGGGTCATAGATGTGTTCATTCACACCACCGATTGTAATCGTTTCTATCGCATCCTCTGCATTTGGTGCCCTATAGTATTAAATTCGCTTTTTAGACGCTTAAAACGGATTATGACCATTGTAGTAATATTGTTTTGGAGCGGTTGCAGATATGTCATTTTATAAGGCACTGAACTAAGCCACATAGTGACCAGAGCTGATAAAAGACGACTAATGGTCTTATCAGCTAAAAGATCGGAGCATGAACATACTTTTACGGACCAACAATGATCGATAAATTGGAGTAAAACAAAAATGCTCAAGATGACCTTTGAACTTCATCTAATATAAATTTCATTTGTGATAAGCTTCATATTTTCGTTCTAAGACCAGCACGATTTTATCTGTTTAAGGAACAATCTGCAGCAATCTGTCCTGCGTCGCTTTTTAACACCTCTAGAGCTGCAGCCTGGTTCTTTCATGCACCAATTCTTTCTCATCGGTGTCGTTTCGAATTGTAATCTGAAAATGTTGAAATTTAGGAGGCTTTAATTTAATGCCACTGACTGATTTTACAATTTGGGTAGCGCCACCATTAATTTTAATATTCATAACCTCATTTTCGAGTTTTGAGAACCTTTGATCAATCACTTCAAATTGTTGGCCCATTCGACATTTCAGTGTTAAATTGTCACCTGCTGTTCCAGCCTTTCTAACACTTGCTTTGATCTTCGTTTTGTTCGATCTCTATTCTTTCTATGTCCGGTTTTCCAAATTTTACTGATTTTTGTTGCCACTTCTACCTCATCCTCTGCATTTAGTGCCACAGTATTTAATTCGCTTTTCAGACGCATTGTTCAATATGGGACAAAATACATTAATACTCTACAATAATCGAAAATATTGTCTTGGAGTTGGTGGAGGTAAGCCATTTTATAAGACATTGAAAAAACTCACATTAACCAGTGATGGTGAAAGGCGGCTTATGGTCCTATCAGATAAAGGATCGGCACATAAACATACTGTCACTGTTTTAATATATGTAATAATGAATTCAATAATTAAGTTCAAATTTTGGAGTGAACAATGCTCATGATAGTAACGTTTATCGATTCTATAAATCGATATCATTTGCTCATCTTCCCACCGACTATAATATATGTATGAACTTTAATTTCATATTAATCTAAATAAATTATGTATTTTCGACATGAGTAAGCATTATACAAAATAAATTAATTAATCAACAAATTTTATCTTTCATAATTAAGCATATACCTGTATGAAAAAAAAACATGTCAAATGTAACATCAATTTGATAGAATCGATACTGTTCATTAGGTTAGACAATAATATGTTGTCTACATATATGCGTGTTGTCTAATCCTACACACAAATTATGAAATCTACTTAATTATTGAAAACTATTAAGAATCCATAAACATACATATAACAAATTGAAGATCTTTAACTTTAAGTTAAGTTCGGTACATTTATTATAATTTGACACCAATAACGAAATATACATTTAACAAATTACTTGACATGACATAAACACATGTTTGTCGTCCTAATGCCCTCAACGAACCAAAAAAAAAAAACATAAAAAATCGTTGAAAAATAATCACTTATGTTAGAAATGATCATCCTTCATAAAAGATGAAATATAAACAAAAACAAACATATTTACCGTTGTGTATATACACAGGAGGAGATACATATGTGTACACACACACATATCGTTTTATTTTCATTTTTTATGGTTGATTTGATACATAAATTTTAAGTAAAAGTGTGACTTAACATTAAGATTAAGAAGATGTTATTTCCAAAAGTGTTTTCTTCTTTTATTACTTGTATACACTCATATAGGTCTCGTGCCACAATTGCCTTTTTCCATCCCTTGAACAATTTCTAAGAAATAATATCGAAATACATCATTATCGATTTTTTTTTTTTGGATTTTTATGTTTTATGTATAACGAAATAAAGGATATTTGGTAGAGTTTCATTACTTAACAATATACAGTTATTAATTATTTGAGCCAGGTGGTTTAATTCAACCGTAGACGAGTTGGTGATAGAAACTGAAAATGGTATAATGTGGTGGTGCATATAAATATTATTATGTGTGGTGTATGAGCATATATCTATTACGTATTTGATTATTTTACATAACATAATATTACTCATCCTCATATAAGTGGTGGTATATCTCGTATATATAACTAACTGGTTATTCGTTGAGAAATTCGATAATTTTCCAGTTCATTTTTTCCCAATCATATTCACATTAATGTTTGCGTACCCAAAAAAAATTGATGTCTTCATTATAGAACATCAGGGGTCGTGAGTAATTTTATACCGACTGTATAGAGTGAAATCCAGAAATTGTTGTAACCTGATTTGAAGCGTAAGTGAACGCTAATTTTAAGCCATTGCTTAATCTTACCATCAGTTTTAATCATGAACCAAATTAATCCAAAATGGCTGGATACCAAATTACCCTAAATAGAGCAAGATGATTGATTGTGACGTTTAGAAAGATTAATAACTGACAAAACCAGTTGTTGGGTGTCCTTTTACAAGAAATGTCACAAAATAAGTTGGTGTGTTAGTAATTTAAATTTTGTTAAAATGATGCAGTGGTTAAAGCTGCGGCAGTTGGAGCTGTAGAAGTACTCGATACGTTCAGGATGCAAAAGGGATTTTTCACCATTTGATTCGGATGAGTGGTGAGAATGAACATATCTGTGACTCCCTGTTGAGTTTAGAATCCATGGGCCGACTCATCTTCTTCCATGTCAGTACTATAGGACTGGCCTGGAGTTATGCAATGTGCAGATGGATACACGAAAATCGGATGTCGAAATGGGCCAATATCGAACCTATTTTTAAAGTGTGATCAGTGATACAATATGTAAAATGTATGAAGTGACCATTTACAATATGACCAATATATTCTACAACAATCAACTAATGGGTGATTCATTTTAAGTTCCTTTTTTCAAAAATAATTGTTCTTTGCTTTTGCAAGTATTGCCGTGCCATCGGCAAAAGCCACCATTGTTGCTTCTGTAATTGGGTTATCTCTAGTAAATAGGATGGGTCCAAGAACACTATTTATTGTTATTCTTTTTAACTAGGGGAGTATTCATTCTCATATGTTACTCGTAAGTGCCTTTCTGATATGTAAACATTTTCATAAAATTTCTCCGGAAGATCTCGATTAAGTTTGAATTCGAGCCTCTGGTGCCATTCTTTGTTATCTGCATGCGCTACATCGAGGAATATGGTTGATCACATTTGTTTGATTTCGAGTGATTTCTCGATGATAACATCAGTATTTCGATGTATCTTAGAATATTTTTCCAGGAATACTAACTGATGTGAAGGGATAAGATTCTTTTCTTCGATAATTGGTTTTAATTCTTATCTGAAGCCTTTTGCGTATTTACATTATTCTTGTTTTCCCATTTTAGTTCTATCAATTTTACAGGTGTAATTTTTATTTCACCCTGTTTTTATCGAAGTAATATTTTCCTCTTCCGTTTGTTTGGGGTTAGTTTTTCAAAAATAAAAAAAAAAATAAAAAATTAATTTTATCGAATAATCTTTACTATCATAAGAAAGAGTAGGCGTCTTGTTGAAACCAAATGGCGTCGAGATCACAATTTTAGGCAGCAGCAAATAGTTCCTTATCATGGCGCGATACCAATGATTCACAGTTAGTTGGTCTCATTTTTGAAAAAAATATTAACCCATGATTCAAACCATTGTTTTATTTGGATGTAAAGATAGCTATTGAACCTCTTCGGGTTGCTCTTCAGCTCAATAATGCAAATTTTGCTTATTAACGTAGCCAAAACCAGAATTGGGCTTCGTCGCTCAACAAAATGTTGGTACAAAAACAGTGGATCGTCTTCAAGAGCCCATAGACTGAAACTATGATGATTTGGAACGCTGGGTGGTTTCAATTCGTACACGAGTAGTTGCATACGGCAAGCCAAGCAGTTGCGAACGGTGCTTAATCGATTCATCAGGTACACTATCAGTTACGCGCCCCTACATATTTTTCACTATATGCTGGATGTCTCACTATCTTTAAAAGAAGATACTTAACCTCGTGCAATGGACTACGTTATTCACAATAAACTGAACCCTCTCCGACATTCCTACGAAAAAGTGCTATGATCTCTGCAGCTAAAAGACATGATAGGAGGACCACACTGTGGCTTAGTGCCATGCTAAAGAAGAATTTATGCAGGCTTAGGGAGTGATACGACTACGATGAACGCTAGAAAGGGATGTTCTCATTGTGGAGTTCTGTCTTCGCTCTTGTGGTGTCTTGTGTATTGTCAAACGACAACTAATTTTACTGTCAGTGTTATGTCTACGATATTACTATAATACTGGTAGGTAAATATATGGATGTACTATGTGTCACATGCAAATAGCGATTAACATAGTTGTAGCCTGTTGTAGTGATCGGGGTCTATCAGTCAACCCTATAGGAATACAGATTATTGTTTTTGTTAAGTATTTGGGGATATGGTTAGATCAGAAGAATTCCTGGCAAAAAAAACATAGAAGAGAAATGCATTGAGCCATTTGATAAATCATAGAGATTGAAACCCAAATGCCTTGAAAGATTTATCTGTCGGATCCATCTATCACCACACCTATTGTTATCTACGAGGCGAATACTGATTGTTTCCTACAAGTCTTTCGGACACTATGGTGTCGAAGAACGTTTTCGGGAAATTAATTCATGTAACTATTACTGAAAAGCACAAATGAGACTAAAACAGCCCATCCTATCTCTCCGGTTACTGTATGATGACCTTTACTGATCTTTATTGAAGTAATAGAGTACGCAAAACGTAATAATATCCTAATCATTGCCAGATGCGATGCAAACTCACATCACGTATGCTGTGGCAGAGCCGATATTAATCCTAGAGGGATTTCCCTCTTAGAATACCTATCCGCGTATGACCTAATCATCGCAAATGAGGGCCATAGACCTACCTTTCTGACATCCTCAAGACAAGAAGTAATTGATATTACTCACGGAGTCATAGTAGAAAAGTCTTATCCTGGGTGGCCTTAGATTACGTTACTCTCTCTCACCATCGCTTCATCTTCTTCTCTCTAACCAGCGATAAACCTGAAATTAGAGATTTTAAGACCCCAAGAAACTCTGATTGGGAACTTTACACACTCCATCTCAACCAGTCACTTCTATCTTCAGTAATGAAAATCAGAGAGTGCGGCAGCATGGAAAGGGCAACTGACATACTTGAAGAAGCACTAATTAGCGCCTATGATAAGAGCTCTACTATAAGTAAGTCTAATAGAACTGGGACACTATAATGGACTATAGGATTGGGCAGACTGAGGAAACAGGCATGAAAACATCTAAGCAAAGCTCAGTAAACCGGTTCAACGGTAGATTGGGACTTGTACAAATTTTCACAAAGAGAGTACAAGAAATATATCCGAAATGAGAAAAAACATCGTATAGTGGAGATCTTTCTGTGAGGAAGTGTATAGTCTTACAGTAACCGCTAAACTCAAGAAACTACTCTGTGGGAACATGAAGGTTACTATCGGAACTCTAGAGCAACCTAATGGAACACGAGTATTATGGTACACGAGTATATTTCCCGAAAATGAGAATATATATTCTAATGAAGTTGATGGAAATTAACTCCCACACCAACTACCAAGTTTTAGAGATTGGAGCTTGATGGCGAAGGTGGTGATAAGAGACAGAATCCGATGGGGCATCGGTTCTTTCTCAAAATTTAAAACACCAGGTCCAGACGGGATATTCACGGGGATATAGCCTGTCCTTTTTTCTACTTAGCGATTGGTTGACAGGCATTTTAGGGAAAATGCACTATTAGTAAATTCCTTACACTCAACAATAAATTTGCCTTGGGACATTGAAGGCACGTTTGACAATACATCCTTCAATGCAATGATCTCTGCAGCTTAAAGGCATGGCATAGAGACCACACTTGTCCGGTGGTTTAGCACCATGCTTAAGTCAAGGAGAATAACTACAGACTTAGGTAGTGATATGACGACGGTGACCGCTCGAAAGGGTCTTCAGGATGGGGTTCAGTCTCCGCTCTTGTGGTGTTTTCTGCGAGGGTTATGCTTATGACATTGCCTGGTGAAGTGACCAGGATCTATCAGTCAACCCTAGGAAAACTGAGATGGTCCTTTTCACTAAACGCAGGGCTCTGGGAAACTTTAGTCTCCCAAAAATTTGGGCTCAAACGATCCCAATCTCTTCGAAAGTCAAGTATTAGGGGGTCTTGCTAGATCGGAAGATTACTAGGGAAAAAACATATACTGGAAATGCAAACAGTTATTTAGTAAATCATGGGGCCTGAAACGAAGACGCGTGTACTGGCTATACGTTTCAATGATCAGACCCATAATCTCGTTTGCCACAATTATTTAATGGCCTAGAACAATTGGAGGGAAACCTCTAAGCTGCCTTCAAAGACTAGTTTGTCTGGATACTGCAGCTCTTCAGATGGCTGTGGATCTGCTGCCGCTTGATCTTGGAATCAGAAGGTGTGCAGTGGTAACAGCCGCTCGCCTACAAGGCAAAGACAATCTATTTAGCCCTTCTGGGCGTTGTCAAATATGGAGGGAGTTGGGCCGGCGCACAACTGCCCACATGCCCTCGAACACAGTGGTAATGAAGCACGTCTTCGGAAAATTATTTCATGTAACTATTACCGAAAATCATATATGGGACTATAACAGCCGATTCTACCCCTCCGGTAACGAAATGTTTTTCTTTACTGATGGATCAGTATGCCGTCATCTAGTTGGTGCCGGTTTATACATACAAAATACTGAGGTTGAATTATCTATCCCACTTGGTAGATACGCAACTGTTTTTCAGGCAGAAACAGCTGCAATTTTTAAAGTATAGCACTCTTTGTAAAAGGAATAAATTTCAGAAATCGTCTGTATCTGTATCTTTTCTGACAGCCAAGCTTCAGACGATTGGTTCCAATACTGTTTCATCGAAACTTGTTTTAGAAACGATAAGTGCCTTAAATCAATTAGGCAAGTTGAATAAAGTTAGACTTCACTGGATACCCAGTCACATGGGTATCAAAGCAAATGTATTGGCCGTAATAAATTGGCCCTTTTAAGTGTTACCACTTTTAAGCGACCTGAGCCCGCTCTAGCAATGACGTCACTATCTCTTAAACAAGAAATTGACTAGCACTTTGGAGATCTGCGTCTATCCAAAATTTGGATCAGTAAACCAGCAAAGATCCCTGTTTTTCTTAAATTATGATAAACGCACTTAAGGGATCTTGCTGGGCATTCTTACAAGGCACTGTTTCCTGAAAGATCATATGTTTCGAATGAAAATTCGAAACATCACATACTTCGAACAGTGTGGGGACGGAGAAGAAGAAAATGTTGAACTCTTTTTGTGCTCCTGTTCTTCATATACTCTTCCCATAGACTGCACTGTTTCGGCTCACAATTATTATTTGAAGATCGTTTGTCGGCCTTGAGGATACCAGATATCTTGGACTTCAATAGAAGAACAAACAGATTCTAGGCTGAGAGTGTGCGTTTGGGAAGGGATGTCACAATGGGCCAATTGAACCTGAGTGACTGGGGAGGGGAGGAAATGAGGACAAAATAATGTAACTCTTTTTTTATATAATTGAATGGGTCTTCTAAGGTTAAATGTGAGAAGGTAGTAATAAAATTAGTCAACTAGATATTTCGTTTTTAAATGTATAGTTTTAGCTAGGGCGGCTAAATACCAAACATTCGTTTAAACAAGGGGTGACAAAAAAGAGTTGATCCAATTTAACCATAATTAATTGGACATCTTTTGTGGCCACTTTCACGGTCTGTTTTAACGACTAATTAAACTAAACGAATTGACTTAATTCCCAACTCTTTCTCTTTAAACGTTTTTACCGTATGCCGAAGCTAAATAGAGGTCCAGATTTACGAAGACCGTCAGACCATAGTATTGCTCCATTTCACATTATAGTAATGACAGAAAAATAGTTCGGTTCATGAGTTCTGCACTCCAACAGTGCCGCTCCAATTGGCTCAGCATTAACCACTGTACATTTGACCGATTACATTATCTAAAAAAAAAGTTCGCATCCTTCGATGTGAAATAAAGTCTTCATTGTTAAAAGTTTTGCGAAGAGTATATATAAATCATCCAGTTTTGAAAACCCCAGGTATCGTAATAGATCACTCTATTAGCCCAATGGAATATAAATATTTATAATTTGCAACCATAACACTGTTGAAATTGATCATAGAACTGCAAATGACATTCGCTTAAACGTTAAATGGTACATTAGGGTATTTCGATTCGATATAGGTTTGGTGTATCAATCACGACAAAAAAACAATATAACGAGGGAGTAAAATTCTCTCCCAACTTATATGTGTATTAAATAGTCACCCTAAATAGTATCACATCATATAATCACTGACAAGTATCGATGAGTAAATAACTTTTGGTTCGAATCCATATATAACAATTGTGGTGTAATAAATGTGTAAATTATTGATTTTAAGTGTATATAAGTGTACCTAGATTTGGTATAAGCCAGTTGTGATATATTATTATTTGTGCAGATTTATAATGCTTGATATAGGTTACAACCCCTTTCCCCTCCCACAAAATATGCTTTTAAGATTCTTTTGTTTTTTGAATTGCCGTTCATTGACCACCATATCGTTTTCAATATATGTACAGAGGGTTTGATTCTGTTAATTCTCAAAATCAATCATTCTTATCATATATGCTCGTCTATAGTGTTAATTTTGTGTGATTGATTTGTGTCACTGCTATAATTATATTTTAAAATAAACGAAAATATTTTATTATAATTTTTAATTGGATTTTATTATCAAGCGTTTAGTGAAATTAATAAATGATTAATAAGTGACACACGACAAGTTGTGTTTTATCTCATATGTGTTATCGATGTAGAATCCATCACGTTTTCATATACAGGGTGTTCCAATCCACAAAGAATTGAGCGTAAAGCCAAAGGCATCAAATCGCAGATCCTTACCGGCCAATCCGCGTCACCATTTCGACTGATAATGTGGCCATCGAATTTTTGACGCAGTTTCTCTACTGTAACGCCCGATGTATATGTCATGACGCACCATCTTGCTGGAACCAAAGGTCATTCAAACCAATATCTCTAGATAGGCCTCAAAAAAGATGTTAACATGAGGCGGTAGTTGATTCCGCTGACCGTAACGGTTGAGTCTGCCTCATCTTCGAGTAAATACGACCAAGTATTGCCGCCATAACAAAAGCCGCTAAAAAGTAACACACAATGGATTCATTAGCTTCTCCACATATTCTTGTGGATTTTTCGATCCCCAAATGCTATAATTTTGTTTATTAATAAACCCACCTAGATGGAAATGTGCCTCGTCCGAAAAGATGATTTTCTGAGCAAATTCTTCATCAATTTCGGGTTTATCACAGGCACACAACAATTCCTGGAGGTAATTGCTGGAAAAAATGACTTTTGTAGGGCCACAAACCAATATCTTTACGCAGCATTTGTGGCATGGAAGATCGGCTGATGTTCATTTCCGATGCATGATGTTCTCGGCCATCGTGGTAATATTTTCGGCTGAACTGGCTTGATGACGTGTTAAATTGTTGGCTAAGTAGTCTGTATTATGCACTTCATGCACAAACTTCTGGATACCGTTTGGAGTGAGTTTCGTGTTTTGACCAAATTTTGTACGACACTTTTGTTAAAATTAACGTTGCGACTCATTTCGTCAACTAGATATAATATACTGAGTTTCTGTCAAAGAAAGACATCAGTGTTGCCAGAGCCAAAATAAACGTCAAATCTGAACTGGCAATTGGGACACCCTATATTAAACTTGCTTTCCAATCGACCAACCACTACATAGTACCCGCTAGTAGTCCGGTTCTTGTCTTTACTAAATAACCCACAGTAAATTTAGCAGAGACTAGAACCAAACTGCTAGTGGTTGGATGATTTGAAGGCAGCTAATATTTACTCATTCACACACACATACATGTATGGATGTATTTATAAGAGCATTGAATCTGTATAATAATATTTTTTAACCATAATGCCACTGTTATCCATAAAATTGTTACAACTTATGCAATACTTAAATACATTTTGTTATTTATGTCGTTTCCTATATAATATGACGTAATCGACATTAAAATTAATGATCCATTAATATAATAATTATTGTTTGCGAGTTTGATAGTTTAAAAAATTTATGTGCGAAATTTATACGACTAAATGAAGAAGCCTTACTCAGATGACGAAACTCAGTTGGGGAGTCTAGACCACGAGACTACAATATTGCTTCCGTTTTACTTTAAAACATTAAATTTTAAATTTATGCTTTAACACTTATAAATGAAAGTTATAAAATAAGTACAATGTTATAAGCTGTGGTACGAGTATTAGACCATGTTGATTGAAAATAAATCCACAACTTTAATTTATTTCAATAAATAACAGCTTAAAATAAAATATAATTATAAAGTCTTAATCGACTTATATATTCGGTACGTTATGTATGTGGTAAGTCCTCGAATCATATGGGACTAGAACCTCAAGCTCTAGGCTCTAGGTATCGAGAACGTATTACTTATCACAATAGATTTCCAGTTGGGATGGTGGGGGAAATCTTTTCCCATGACCCCACATTTATTGTGACCCTGAACAAGTAAACCTTTCGGTTCTCTCTTTTTGCTAAAGATAGTCCATTTGTAGGTCTTGAGTCCTTCAGAATATCAAAGGTCCTGAGATTGAGCTCGGGACAAAAACTGTAACTTCTTATATGCCTAGGAAGGTCGAAGAACCGGATAAACTCCAGTTTCACTCTTTCCCAGAACTGTACCGACTAGTTTCGAGGTCCCACTTTTGAGTTCTATCGTTTGCACACCGCATGCTAAGCATTTATACAGGTCACAGCACTCAAAATCCAAACGATCTCCAGAAGCACAAGGTATTTTTATCGAGCAAATTGCTCGAAAAGTGATGAGCGCTCGCAAAGTACAACTTCTCTGAAGTTCAGTTATGGAATAGATCCCGATCCTGGGCTCTCATTCCGGTTGATCTGTGACTTCAATCCAGAGGGTTATTTCTGTCTTTTGGTCTAGTTTCCTGGCGAGTAAGCGAGTAAGAGATTGGCCATCAGAATTAGCAAGTGTACATTTCAGTACTTGCCTTTTTCATCGCTGGAATCCCGAGATCATTTTAACTGAAGAGCTTTTAACCTCTTGCACTTCCAATGGTTGCGAATTTAAGACTAAACTTATAGGCATCATTGTTCTGTTACATGTTATTCATTACATAGTGTCAAAGGTTCCACTGACACCATCAGAGATATATTCTCGAAGCCGAAAGCACCTCCAAGTTCTAAGGCTCGGCTGCACTATGCAATTCCTCTATTTTTAATTTTTTGTAATCCTTTGTAATCCTCCATCATATTAAATCATATTAGATCCGAAGGTCAATTGGTATCCTTCTACACCGTTAAAGACTGAGATAGCTTTTAGACTGGGCTTCCATTCAGGTTGGTAATCAGAACGGTACGGTTGACGCCTTTATCCGGTCCAGTTGTTTAGCGTTGTGTTATGTCTTGCTCACCACTTTACGTTGTTAGCCAGTTTCTCGGTGGTCACGACGAAGAAGCACTAGTGGAAGCTGCAAGACTATAGAAACTTGATTTCCACAAATAGTTTGTTACCTGATCACCGGTTAAGTATATTAACTTGAGAATTCTAGAAAACCTATATGAGTTGGGTTTGCCGCAATATTTGCTGATCAACTCACCAATGGGATTACATAGTACTTTTGTGTGGTTTTGTAAAGTAGTGAATCCATTCAGATTGTATTTTCATACAACTCGACCAGCTCATCCCTGAAAGTAGCCATTATAAAGTGTCGGTGGAAAGTTGTATAGAATCATGGGATAAAACATTCCGATGTTCGGATTCATCGATGAAGTTATAAACTCGCGCTTTAGTGGGTTTCGTATTAAGCTTGATCAATAAGCGACCTAGAGGTATCTGGCTCCCAACATTGTGAATGTTACAAAAATACTAACATCTTTGTTAAATAAATTTGGTTTATTCTTCAAATTTACTCTCAATGAATTTTAAGACACAGGCGAGTTTTAAGACACAGCCTGAATTTGCCTGTGTCTTCATTATTTGTATTGTTTTTCATTTGTTTAAGTTATAGTTTATACATCTACACAAAAACATAAAAACTAACAAGGATCCAATATAGGATACTACCTTGAGGTAGGTAATATAACCATAGTTATCCAATGTACATCTAAACAGCATTATAATTACCACATATCAATTGACCCAAGATGAAATCCCTCTAAACTACAATATTACCATTTGCGAGTTGCAGTGCTTCATACACGAATCTATAGCGTGGGTTGATAAACTTATCTTGTACATCATTAGGAGTTTGTAGTTGTTTCCAGTCTTGGTCACTGATTACGGCTTCGAACTCTGTAACTGCCACATTGTAGGTGCACAATCGCTTTTTATGTCATCCGTGGAGCATGTTAATTTTTACTGGCCAACGGCTAGAATCGATTCAGCCTGTTAAGCTTGCAAATATCTCACGACATCTATGAAGTAAAACATACCACACGTATCTCCACACTAACATGTTTGGACTACGTAACCGTCATTATAGTAAGACTTGATTCAAGGTCATTATTCCTAAATATTCAGGGGCATTGACTATGCACAGTAGCACTTTGAAAGGTTTGTATATTATTTAAATGTAATCACCTAACTGTGTATTCCGTAGATCCATATATAGACTTCAAACCCTGTTCAGATAATATGCCAGAACTATGTATAAAGCTAACGCACTAAATCCATACAGTTTTAATTTTCGAAGCAGTAAGGTATAGTCAATATAGTAAAAAGCTTTCTGAAGAACTATAAAAAGTCTTATCGTGACAACTTCGAGCCATTTACCGTTTAACTCTGAAGGAGTCGGGTCGATCTCGAATTAAATAGAAGAGTGCAATGTTGCATCATCAGCAAAACTATGGATAGGGTTCACAGTGCTATCCAACAAGTCATTAATGTATAACAAAACCAAAGTTGGTGCACAACGTTAACCTTTCGGTCTTTGAGAATGTTTTTTATCCACTTAGTGGTCATCGAATCCAAGCCGTATGCTACAAGTTTACAAATGAGATTCTCATGCCAAACATTGTCGAAATTCTTGGATATATCAAAAGCTTGTTACGTGAGCTTTAGACCATGCGGTCACTCACGCACACAGAAATTATCCCGCGATCTCCACCTGCAGCTATGCCACGCTAAAGCTCAGTCTGGGGAAGTTCGTCGTGGTGGAGCCTCGCTGGGACCTAGGATGCTGCAAAAACAAAAAAAAAACCGAACACTACTCATCCGACTTACCTAGCACCCACACACACACATCATTTCAGGATCATCCTCCGAAATAAGAAAAAAATTACTTCATCTTAGCTATAAGAACCATTTTTTTTTTAATACAATCACAAAGAAAAATATAAAGTATACTACTCTATAACATTGGCTCAAATAAAAATTTAGTTACCATATACTTATGCGAAGTCATTTACAGATTATATATAGTATAAATATTATTAAATAAAATTATCAACTATTGGCGCGTGAGTACCTGGAGCTCCATTTACAACGTTCCAACCTAAAATGATAACAGAAAAAAAAATTAACAGGGAACAACCATATGGTGGCGTTAACCGAAAACACATGTATTAATGTGACGAGAACACCGATACCATAAATGGACTCGCAACTATGCTAGTAACAGCCAATACAAGAAAAAAATAAAATTACTGGTTCTTATATTCTTAAAAACTTAAGTTTAAACCCGCATCTGCTTCGCCCTCTGGTCAGGGTTGTTCCGTACCGTCACCGCCGATACCTCCGTCAAGACACGCGTTATTTCGTTCCTAACATGGAAATAAGAAATATAGTACTCCTGGTTCTTGACTCTTGCACGCCCGCGCCACACTATTCGAGTTAGGTTGCTACTTTGAATTCCAGCACCAATAAACTCCAAACTTCAGTGATGGGGTTTATCACTTATTATTGGCCCATGCGGTCATCATGGATGCCAATTGCCATTACAAATTTCCGGATTTCGTTTGTTTTGTGTTTTGTTTCCAATATATACATATATACCCCAGTACCATCAACACACTTGTATTTTTTTTTTGAAAGGGAATCAAACTATGAATACTTGGTCGGATTTATTGTCGCACAATCTTCTGTAATTTTGTTTTTTTTTTATTCTTTGGGTTTTTTTTTTTTGTTTGGCAATTTTTGTTTTAATTTTCGATTCTTTTTTTTTGTTTTTTCAAATTTTTCACTCTGTGTGCGATCACCTTCGTGTCCACCTTTCTTCTCCATCTTTCTTTTCGTATTTTTCGATTTTCGTTTTCGATCATTGATCGCAGCGCGCAGTTATCCAAAATTATTTCACATCCGAACTAACAATCATACTTACTGTCGGTGGGTTTATACAATTATTACAAGAATCTTCTTTGTCCATCGAGCGACCGCAACAAGCTATTGCAAAGGCTTCTCCGTGGTGCTCAAGGTCGAGATTCCATTTGTTTACAACATGCGTCAAGAGAACGGTTGTGGAGCGGCTTTCGCGGAAGCCATATTGTTCATCTGAAATTATTTTATTAATCTTAAATGTAATTCACCAATTGTTGGTCATTGCAATTCTCAAAAACTTTTGCCACGGCTAACACAACTGATATATTGGCCGGTAGTTTGAGGGCACCATCACACTCTTCCAGGCGTTCGGGTATTTACCTTGCTTATATATGAAAGGAGAAAAACTTTAGTTAATTCGAACAGGAATTCCGTCACAATATACGAGTTCGAAGTGAAGATGCCTGTGAGTAAGTCAGCCTGCAAATATGGATCCACCACCAAAGCACCGTCTGTACATTTCAATGCTGGAATAGATGTTTTAGAAATATTGGCAAACGGAGGCGACCAACTGGTAAAAGTTGCGATCGGAGATTTTCAAGTCGGAAGCCTTAGCTGCTTTCTTGTTGTCGGCTCTTTTCGCTTCATTACCATAGATTTTTTTAAAGATGTAACGTATGGCCTTATATTCTTCGAACGACATTTTGTTGCGCTTATATTTCTTGTGAGCAATTTTATTTGGCCTGGCTGCTTTGGCTGCTTCTTTTGAAAAGATTTTAAAACTAGGATTGGGATTAGAAAAAGATGATGGAATATATTTATTCATTCCATGTAGAACGGTTTCATTGAAATTGGTTGCTGTGTAAATTCTGGTGGTGTTTCGACAGATATTTTTAAGGTTATCATATTGTGGTCAGAATTTCTAATTCCAGCCTCGACACGCGCTTCCATATAATACGGAATTGTTGTGTAATACCACAATATGACTGCTTGTAGAATTTTGACTTTCAAATGTGAAATCACTAATAATCTGCGTAAGGTCATGCGAAAAAGCAAGCCATTCCGTCTAAAGCCCAGCACAGTTCGTATATGTTGATTGCAAATGTCATCACATTTGTCTGACAAAACCTCGAAGTAAATTCATGGTTTCTGAATCGATTCGATTGGGGGATCTATATAAACTAATTAAAAAAAGATTTTAGAGTTAAGAGTTTATCAGAAAATCCACGATCAGACATTCGAAGACTATGAGAGGTAACGGACATATCAAAAAGGATGTGTACTGTTGTATATTCGTAAATTGATATTAAATTAGGAGATACGTAGAGATCTACAGATTAATAAATAATAGATGGAATTTCCTATATAATATTATACCATCAACGAAGCCAATCCAAACAGTTCTCTTTTGGATGCATTGTTACAGCAAGTCGCAAAAAAGTCCAAATGTTCCTTTTTACCCAAAGGTAAACATGTCCAATTATTATCATCCTACCGTATCTGACATTATAGCATTTAAGAAGTATCGCTCCATCGGCATTCCAATAGATGATTGTAGACAAAAAGTATAAACAAACTTTTATCGAAACATAATGTCGCGGCATTAAACCAAGATCAACAATGTTACTTAAATAATAAGATATGATGGCCACACACAGCTTTGAATTACCGATAATCATTTATAATGAGTAGTGCCTTATCAACAAAATCATTAAATTGAATGAAACAAGTGGTAGAAATTGAGAAGAAATAATTCTTATATATGCGAATTAAGTTTCAAGGTCAAACCGTTTTCAATATTATGATTACATAATATTTATTTGTTTGCGATTTCGATGCTGATACACGTATTTGTTCATAACATATATAATTATAATTCAACAGTTATGAAGTGCACTGAAACTGATTTTAATCAAAACATGTCTAGACTCTGGCTAGAATTTGTATACGTAAGGCATTTTTAAGACATTGTTGGTCCAATAAGTATATAATTTCTTAAAATATTTGAATCAAACATGATGTACTCGTATTTTGATTTTTGATTAAGTATCCGTCCCTGTAGGTGGGGGTATTCATGTTTCGTAAATATTACGAACGAAACATGAGACCCATAAAATACCACCACAGTATCCAGCAGCTTGTCGTAGGAGGCGATTAAATCTGGTTGGATCGATGGACTGACGACCCGCATCCGTAAAAAAACCTAAAATGTTTAAAATGTCAACAAACAAACAAAAATCGGATACCGCCAAAACAATAATGACCCACGTGCCGATCATGTTCGGAAACATGATCGGCACGTGGAACGTGCAGTCATTTATCACATGCATGAAAGAGTATCGATTGGAACTCGTAGCGCTCCAAGAAACTCAATGTTCTAAAAGTGGAGACCATGTGTCCCAGGGCTATACGTCGCTATGCACAGTAAAGATGACCTCGGAAATCTTGGAGTTGGATTTCTCATTGGACCACCGGTAAAAAAGGCTGTATTTTCAGGCAGTCGAGCCAACCTGTTAATTGTCTGTGTACATCCGCCCACTGATGTAAACCAACCCCAAGATAAAGACTCATTTTACAATAATTTGGATAATCGGATGGGCTGTATAACTGAGCACGACGTCAGATTGGTGATTGGTGACTTTAATGCTAGAGCTGGCAGAAATCAGACCGACTTATGCAATAATATAGGTCTAATCCAACCATTTTTTGCATATCCATATGATATCTGTGTGATTGGATTAAATGGTAACGGAGTGAAAGAGATACTTGATCCACTGGAACAGTTTCAGCTTCCGTTGGTCTCAAAATCAATGAGTATAAAACCAAATATCTGGGATCTCTGGTTTTCGAGACCAAGACGAAATTGATTTCTTTAGTGGTAACCACACGTTTGAAGGATTAATGAGATTCAAGTACCTTGGATCTCTCATTACTCACGATAATAGTGTGGGAGAGGATATCAAGGTTCGCCTTGCCGCTGGCAATCGGGCTTTATATATTCTACGTCCACTTCTGAAATCAAAATATCTTGCAAATGCGGATAAGCTGAAACTGTACAGAGTATTGATCAGACCCGTTGTCATGTGTGGATGTGACAGTTGGACCTTGACGGATGAGTACGTGAGATGGCTTCAACACGCAACGTTGATGGCACATACCGAGTTCGTTTCAATCGCGAGATCAGGAATTTAATGCGAATTCCTGATATCGTGCATTAAATCAAAGGACAGTGGTCACGTTCTGCGTGCAGATCTGAACCGAATGATACAGCGATCTTTGAAATCAGAAACGCCTTTTGGTAGACGAAGAGGTCACTCGGTGACGATGGCTCCACGGTCTACAGAGCGATCTGGCATCTTCTGAATGCTTGCAAGAAAAGCTGGCTCGTGACCGAAACCGATGGAGCCAGATCAACTAGCGATACCGAATATATTGGCTTCATTTGGAGAACAAATTCCGTGACTGTGAGCGTTCGGTTGGGTAGGAATGTCACAATGGGCCAATCGAGCCCAATGTGTTGTTAATTAAGTTGTTTTTATAGATTATATCACTATTATTCACCAAAACTAATATGATGAGATAAGGCGATAATATTCAATTTCTATTATCATCCTATATCTTTGAATATAATCTATTCGAGATTGTGTAATTTTGTCCCATTCTCCGAAAACTGAAGACAGAAATAGTGGTATGAAATGGTTGTATAAATATATTACGAGTTATAATGTGGTGACATAATCACAATTTCCCTTTCACTAAACCAACTGAAAACTAAAAAGCCATATTATTATTAGTTAATTGAATTGGAAAATAAGTTAATTTAAAATTAATTTGTTCAAAACAAAATTATTTTGTAATTAACTAAATATGAGGGTGGTTTGTTTCTACTCTGAAACACATTATATAAGGGAAAACTTCAAGAATATAAGTTGGCAAAGTAAAGAAAAATGTTAAAAGGTCGAAACAGTGATGCGTTAATTAAATATGGTATTTATAGTTTGAAAGCAGGTAAATATGAAGGTAGTTTTAATCGGACGAATTAGATAACAAAACATCACAAAGTTCGTACAAAGATTAAAGTTGATTTGTCAATTCGAATCATATGCAATGACACAGAAATATTTCTATCCTTCTGTATTTAACCACCCATAAACACGCACAATGAATGTTCAATGTACCGATCAAATGGCGCAGTGGTTTAAGCTGCGACAGTTGGAGCGGGATGAACCGGGTTCGAATCCCCATAGGGACAGGATGCAAAAGGGATTTTCCACCATCTTATTACGATGGGTTGTATGTGAATGAACACATCTATGGCCGCCTGTTGGAGTGCAGAATTCATGGGCCCCCATCTTCCATGTCAGTACTATAGACTGATGCCATGGAGCCATGTAATGTGCAGATGATACTATACGTAAATTGGACTTATAGCCATACGTTCTCGATTTGGCTTTGTAATGGCGTAAAATTGCAAAGATAGAAACAGACGACAGACAGAAAAAAATTTCAACGTATCTATGCGCCACATTGATATACATACCTATATGGTTCATAGGTACGTATACTACACGACCGATAGAGTTTGGGTTGATGACCTATATCATCATAAAAGTGCCCTCAATGAACCAACAGAATTTAATATAAGTCTGATGTTATCGAATTTAATTTTTTTAAGATAACCGTTTTAATGACCAATTTTCCAGATAATCCGAGTTGGTTACATTGTTCGGTTGGACAATTAGACAATTGATCGATGATAATTTGTACCACGACTATTTTTAGTTAAAACCATTCTGAAAATTATATGACTGTGTAAAAAACAAGATTTTTTCAAGAAAATCTGAAAGGGTTTGTACTTCACTAGATGTTATAGACCCACATCTTCGATCGACATCAAAAATAAATTCAAACTTGGTTCTTCTCGCTCTGGATGAAACTTTAAATGGGCGATTTTAATTAGTTCATCAAACATTATTGCATCCACTTAAAACAACTGTAAGGTGTGGTATTCATGCTGGAAAAATCATTGGTCCCTATTTTTTTTAAATGGCCAAAGCTACTGTTACTGCCAAACGGTACCAAGACATGATTCGAAATTTTCTTGAGCCTAAAATGGAAGAGCAAGGACTAGAGGATATGTAGTTTCAGCAAGATGGGGCCACAGCACACACAGCCCTTTCAACAAATCAATTATTGAATGAGGTTTTTTCACGAAGACTAATTTCGTGAAATGGCGATTTAGCATGGCCAGCCAGATCTCCGGATTTAATCCTCCAGATCTTTTCAAATCAAAAGTTTATGTGAATAAGCGCCAAACTTTTCCACATCTTAGAGATAATATTCGTCACAAATTGAAAAAATTCAGCCTGAGATGTTGCAGAATGTCATGAAAAATGCAATCAAAATGGTAGCGGGACTTTTGTCCCACCCTGTACATACATATATAAGAATCACATAGTGGTATTCATCAAGTCCCGGTAGCATATGCATGATGAGATGGATTTTTGATCTTTTTGATGTTGCGGTCATTTCAAAATTTAAACCATGAAACCTTTGTGAAGTTAGCCCAGAAAATTGTATGTGGTAATACATTTAGTAAAAAAAATACTATCACGACATTACAATTCGATTATACAAATTTTTAAAAATGTTAGATAAATAAACAAACTAAAAAAATGTAACTGAACAATATCAATAACCAAACTATTATATTATAATATTATATTATAAATAAAATATAAAACATAGAGTTCGTGAAAAAATTTAATCTTAACATTATTTATCATCTATCTTAACATACTCTCAGCCCCGAAAAATGTCTGTCGCGACACTTTTAGTATTAATTATATTAATTGATCATAAGCACAATAAAAAAAATCTACAAAAAAAACCAAACCAATTTTCTTAACAACATATACATTCAAACATAAAATGTCCAAACAAATGAAAATTTACTATACTGAAAGTTTTCATATAACCAGCCGAGAAAAATTAACTATCATGATAGCTTTAATATACTCAGCCTAAAAATGCTAATCTAAGCTATCATGAGAGTTAAATTTTCTGGGCTTAGTATATGAAAGCCATCATGATAGTAAATTTTTCTGGGCTGAGTATATGAAAACGATCATGATAGTTGATTTTTTCGGGGCTGAGAGAAAAAAGTGTTACGATAGTTGAGATAAGTGTTGCCATCGCTGTTTTTCTGGGATGAATTCTGGGCTAACTCCACATACATACCATGAAGTCATGTGTTACAAGTCTTATAGAAGTCTGTCGTATCCCTTTCAATCAGCAAATGAACCAGTTTCCAATTAGGAAATGACTCATATAGTTGAACAAGTACAAATCAAATGGTTACAATGTTTGGGCGTTATAATAGGTGCTTGCATATAAAATGTTTAAACGAAGTTGATCTAATTCGATGAATAGTCGAAATATCCGTTCGTTGACATCGGCGACTGTCCAGTTCGCTTTAATTGTTTACGAATAGTATGCATTGAACAGAACTAATCAATTGTCCTCGTTTACATTAACTACAGATTTCGTTACGATTTGTAGACATTTTTAGTAAGTAAGAAAAAAAAATGACTAAAAGTTGAGGACACAACTTTTTTAATCTAACTGATAATTGTATAAAACAAATATACACCCACAACTCTTTCAAAATGTATCACAGACTTGAAGTAATTTTAACAATCTGCCCACAAAATATTTTCTCTAAGGACACATCACTCCCTTTAACACTCAATACATTGTAATGTATAGACATTTGGTATTAAATTTCGTCTATACCTTGAAACGTTCAATCTAATTAAAGAACACCCCGCTACAGGTGTTAATGTGTCGATAAAATGGGGAAACACTAATACTATTTATTTATAATTATATTTATATCAATTCTTATGTTTCATTACATCAATTATTCGAAGGATGTTTCTGTATACGGTAAAGTTAATTGATAATTTTATTGATCTTAACATTATGGTATTAAATAACTTAGAAAGACCACACCTATGGTCTGGAACAACATAATTCTTTCTCTGTTGAGTAATTATATATGAGTGATTTATATTGACGGTTTTGTGGATAGCAGTGCTATCAAGCTTTTCACCCAGCAGAAAGAGCTGGAGGCGGGGCAGCAATCAACATTAAAATAGAGGAAGAAGCTATGCAACTGTGTCAAACCAAAACCAACAAGAGCTACGCTTTATCAGCAATCTATACTGTCCACCCAGATATAACCCAAAAAAGGAAGATTAGATGAAACTTTTTAAATCGCTTGGTAACAATTTCATTTTTGGAGGCGACTTTAATGCAAAAAGTATATATGGCGGTCAAATTGAACTTCTCCCAAAGGAAGAGAGCTATTTGAAGTGGGCAGAACATTAAAATGTGAGTTCCACTCCAGTAGAAAGCCTGCGGACATAAATAAAATTCCTGACCTTCTATTCTATATATATCAAGAGGTATCTCCGAAAATTACTTAGTAGTCAAAAATGAAGAAGGACTATCATCGGATAACTCTCCAGTCTTAATGACAATAAGTTCCATGGCAAAAAGGAAAGCATTGGAGTGCTTGTCTACCAAATAACAAAACAAACTGAGAATACTTACGTCAGCTAGTCGAAGAAAGCATCAATCTACAGGTGTCAATCTCGAACGCTAGAAAAACTGAAAAATCTCATTGAAAGTATACAGAAAGTGGCATGGGAAGCACCCTCATCCATCAAGGTATATTACAGAAAAGTATAAGCTACCCAGCTGAAGTGAGAGATTTGGTTAACGAAAAAAGACGAGCTTTTTGTGAACAAATTTGTGACACAAACTTAAACTGCTTCTAAAAAAGATCAAGAATGAATCAGTAGCTAGCTTTCTAAGTAATCTGACAGGTAAATCTGACACGGACTTTTCGTTGTGGAAGGCAACTAAGGGTCTGAAAAGCCCTAAAAGACAAAACATCATACAGGCCAATCTCTTTATTAACAACCACATCAAAAATTTTCGAAACATTGTTGCTCAAGAGACTTAAGTCAATTATAGAGAATAGAAAACTTATACCACCACATCAATTTGGGTTTCGAGATCGTCACTCAACAATAGAGCAGGTACATAGGATCAATGATACGATTGAAGAGGCGCTGGACGAGGAGAATGTATGTTCAGCAGTATTCCTTAGCCCAAGCATTTGATAAGGTTTGGCACCATGGTCTGTAATTAAAGCTTCAACGAGATCTATCAAAACAATATTTTGAATTGCTTAAGTCATACATTAATGATCGTTATACTTTAGGGTAAGAGAAGTGAAGTACTCAAATCTAAAGAAAATATTGGCAGGAGTCCCACAAGGTGGTGTGTTTGGCCCTGTGGTATACCTTCTATATATACAAATGATTTACCAAATATGGTAGACTCCAGAATAGGGACATTTGCTGATGACACAACAATTATGACAACTGATACTATAGTATTGTCGAGTCAACACGGAAACTACAAAATGCTATTAATACAGTGAACACTTGGACAAAAACTTGGAAGTAATGCTGAACGAATTAAAATCAACACACATCAACTTCACAGACAAGAAAGTAGAAACATTCCGATTAGACAGAATTCTCAACAACCGTACTCTGACAATGCGAAATACCTTGACATGACACTAGACATTAAGCTCAGGTGGAAAGCGCATGTTAAAAAGAAAAGACAAGAATTGGCACATGTTTAAAGAAACTCTGAGCTGACAACGGACAACAAACTACTGTTATATAAACAATTCCTTAAGCTTATCTGGACATACGGCATTCAACTTTGGGGCTGTGCAAAGAAAACTACAGTTAAGATCAAACAAACATTTCAAAACAAAGTACTATGTAGCTTAGTGAATGCTTCATGGTATATTAGAAACGACAACCTCCATCGAGACCTTTAAATGGAATACGTCAGCGGTGAAATATTTAAATTAGCAAGGAGTCATGTACTGCGACTGCAGCAACATGACAACGAGGAGCTGCGGAACCTACTGGAGCACACCAATGGACCAAAGCGCCTAAATAGAACAAAGCCATTAGAATTTGTGGTTCCTTAAACTACTGAGATCAAAGTGCTGGACGAATTCAAAATTCAGAACAATTACTTGTTAGATAATCACTGAGATTAGTTGTAATATTATCCAGAAATACAGGTTTCTTAAAAAAAACTAAACCATCTTGAGTTGGATCAGATTTAATATTCATGTTTGTGGAGCTACCACTCTTTGTCCTCGTAATACAAATTGGTTTTTAACATTTGGTAATATACATTTGTTAAACTGACATAATTCTCATTCATCTTTTATTTCATAAATAGTATGTATGTTGCTCCCCAAATCGACGGGAAATAGTCGCAAGCTATCACCAAAATTTCTATTCGGACAATTTTATAATTGAATTGCTACAGCTATCTTTCAAACAATGTACTGTTTACGATATCTGGCATCTCGTTTTTGCCACTTACTATACACTCGCTAAGCCTACACTTATATGCTATAACATTGCACAGAGAACCTTCAACTGCAACAGTGGAACCAACTATCGTATATTTGTCCTTTACCTGTTAAAGCCCCAAGCTCTTAACAAAATAGTGTCTATGTCATACAGGGGTCACCAAGTTGCCTTATAGATTTAAAACTCGTGTTCAATTAACACACGTAATATAGCGTTTGTACAAAAGGCCGACTTACTGCGGCAAGGGTCTTCACTTCGAACTTGACCTTAGTTGTCCCTTATGAAGTTACGCCTCCGTCAATTCCGTTTTGTGGGTCCAAAATGGATCCTGTCAACATCTTGGAGGAAATTGTCTTCAGGAACCTAAAGGCAAAGTATATAAATAAGGCCACTGAACTTGACGGAATTCTTGTTTGAATATTGAGGGAGTTTGCCTGTGACTTGGCTTCAATATTAACTAAACTTTTTTTCCTTTCTATAAGTTAAATACTCGAACGCCTGGAAGTGTGCGATGGTGCAACCGTTTCTTAAACGTGGTTGTGATAGGACTGACCCTTCAAACTACCGACCAAATCTCGTGAATTATCTTGAGATTAATAAAATAATTTCAGATAAACAATATGGCTTCCGCGAAAGCCGCTCCACAACCGATCTCTTGACGCATGTTGTAAACAAATGGAATCTCGCCCTTGATCACCACGGGGAAGACTCTGCATTCGCCTTTTATATATCCAAGGCTTTTGACAAGGTTTGGCATGAGAATCTCATTTGTAAACTTGTGGCATACGGCTTGGATTCGATGACTATCAAGTGGATAAAAATCTTTCTCAAATACCGAAAGAGTCCCCCAGGGATCAGTTTTGTCACCAAATTTGTTTTTGTTATACATTAATGACTTGTTGGATAGCACTGTGAACCCTATCCTCGGGTTTGCCGATGATGCAACATTGCACTCTTCTATTTCATCCGAGGTCGAGCCTACTCGGTAAGAGTTATACGGTAAAAAACACAAATATGCACATTTTCGCGTAAAATAAGTCACAACGAATACCCTTTTGTGGTAAAAAGCCACGTTCTCGTGGGTTGTGACTCAATTCGTCTGCTTGGTGTTCAGATTAGCAACAATTTAAAATGGAATGTACACATTATAGCATTGGCCAAATCAGCTTCATGTAAACTCGGGTTCCTCAATAGATGCAGACGGTTTTTTAGATCGCATCAGGCTCTCCTCAAACCTTTATTAGCCTGTGTATCGAATATTGCTGTCAGGTATGGGGTGGAGCATATGACATTGCTCTTCAGTTGCTGTATAGAGTTCAGCGGCGTGCCATCCGAATAATATGAAACTCCAGACTTACGAAAGATCTAGATAGCCTACAGCACCGCAGAGATGTTGCAGAACTCTGCGTGTTTTATAGGCTAATAAATGGTAAATGTTCTGCAGAATTAAAGGAGAAAATACCACCATTTGTTACGCCAGGACGGGTTACTCGAGGAACGGTTAATGTGCATGTTTGCGATAAAGCTGCCGAACTCTCAAACTGAAGGTGCAAATAGCGAATTCATTTATCGAACATCTAGAAAGTGTAATTCATTATCCGGGTTTCAATTTGCGTTTGAGTATGAAATACACAAGTTTAAGGCAGCTATTAACCTTTACTTGAAAGATCGCGCGTTATAGGTGCAGGGGCTCTGACAGTTACAAGAAGCTAGGACAGTCCACCCTGCACCGAATTAAAACTAACCAAATTAAAAAACAACAACAATAGAGACATGATTTTTAACGGTGTTGTATCTCAATTGGCTACCATAATCCTTGCTGATATGTAGTTCCAACAGGACGGTGCGACATGCGAGTGTATTAGTGAGAAACAATTGATAGAAGTGATTGGCTTTGTATCTTCTAAAAGCGAAATATCTATGAGGTATGAGCATATGTGCCATGTATGTGATATATGGCATGTGATCGAAATGGAGATGGGGCCAAATTTTTGGTATATGGACAAAAAATTACCTGTGTAAAAATCAGAAAAGATATGTAATACCAACAAGAGCCAATGAAGTGAAATAATTTTTAAAATTCCTAAAAAATGCGTGTCTACAGGTAAATTTTGTTAGATATAAAGATTTCCATACCGTCAAATAAAGACCCACCTTCTTTTCTTTATATGTAAATTAAGGTAGATAACACATAAATCTTTAATATAAGACGATGCATGTAATTGATTTTAATATAAATCAACTTAAGCTCAAAACACATGTGTATAATTTATTCTAAAAGTTATAACATAACTTGGTACGAGTATATATGTATAGTATATATGAATCAAATTTATTCTAACCAAAGAACATAAAAATTTATGATCCATTTTATCCAGCATGATTCTATTTTTATTACGCTCGTATATACAATATTACATTACAGCATTCCATCTTATAGTTTCCAAAAATTTTTTGTTGACATGCCAACATTTTTTTAATGCAATCTATCATTCGGTTAGAAGTGAAAGCTCAACCCCAGTTATGTTATAACAGTATGTCTTGGTTTTTGCGACCCCTTCAATTTCAAAATACAGTTTTTTTCTCAATACTAATACACGATAACTATAATTAGTAAATATATGAGTCTTTAAGGAATTATTTTGTAATTATGTCTTGGGGAATAGTTAGGGTTAAACATCGTCCCTTTTTTTGTCATGCTGTTTTACCAATATGTTAGCTTTCATCGATATAACAAAATACATATTCGAATTTGTTTGCCTTTTTGTGGTGCAATTATCATCCTATGATTACATTATTACATCAAAATGAACATTATAGAAATTCTCGTAAAACTTTTCTATGAGTTCAAATGTACGAGATGGAGCACCCATTTTCATTTTTCTTAAATTCGTTACTTTTCATCCATACTTGGATATAGTGTTAATATTGTCATACAATATTTTAATATTTTTGTATGTTTGTTCCTGAACAGTATGCATCGTGATGTTTTATAATGAAAACCCTGCTCCTTATAGATAGGATGCTAATATTGTCTTAAAGTCCAGTGGTTTCGGGTTTCAGTCCAATGACATTTTCGTTATACCACATGGTAATTTCCTCAGCGTTTCGTCGATCCATATCTACATTCGTCTCTTTTTATTTCGGGCTCTATGTCTGACTGATGCAGGTAAATGTTAGTTATGCTAGGCCCAAAGCATTTCAGTATTCATAGTAGCCACTTGCTTGCGAACACCTGTAGTTTCTTTCTCACCTTTTCTGTGTGTTTCAATGTCTCACATCCATAAGGTAGTACTGAGTTGAACATTCGAATATTGGTCGTGGGGTAACTGGCAAAGATAGGTAAGATGATAACAACATAACCTCCATCATTAAGCAGCCTTTTCTTGTGTTACTAAAAAATTGGAACTGCTTGGAAATATCATAATAGAATAAATGAATGAAACGAAACCTCTCATCCGGCATGCGAGTATGCCTGAAGCTGGCTAAGATTCATTGGATCAATCATTCATTAATCTGAAATAACACCAATTACATAAACAAATATTAGAAGAAATTCAGTGGTAAAAGTTAAGCTAAGATGTTGTGGCTGCTATCGCACACTTAGACCAATTTTGATCCGTTGTGATACCACTCTATACGGCTATAGGTCCGAGTCTTTTCGTAGAACCATCTGCGCATTGCATGGCTCCATGTCAGGCCTATAGAGGATCCAGATATGTTCATTTTTCACCACCGATCGCACCGCCCAAACGATCGAAGGTGAAAAACCCATTTTGGATCCTGCCTCGAATCGGATTCGAACCCGGTACCTCCCGCTTCAACTGCCGCAGCTTTAACCACTGCGCCACCTGGGCGGTTAAATTCAGTGGTAAGCCCTCTTAAATTCTGTACGCTAACGGGTCAACGTGGAAGTTTCCAAGTATAAATTGCATCATTGTACATTGCACAGTGAGATTAATGCTCCGAATGGGTTTAGTTGTATACTGCCAGTTCTTTAATATAATGTTATACCTCTGTAACGAAATATAGTTGAAACTGATCTATCGGCTACTTTTGCCTCCAAAACTTTCCAATGCTTGCTGATATTACTATTATATCACTAACGGTTGGATCTATAAAGTAACTACTATTTTGGTAGTAGGTCCTTATCTGCCAGTAACAAATAACTGTCTTCCATGTCATCCAGGGTTAAAATAAAAAGAACAGAAATGTGTTTTGGATTACATTTTATTATTGTGAACTTTACATAGTTGATAATGTGTCCCTAGTTCACGCGTATCATGTGATCGCAATTGATAACCGTTGACGAGCGTAGACTACGTAGAATATACTCATTTTTTAGAATATACGGCTTCTGAAGAAATAAAATGAATACCATGGAAATAGTGAAAACTTTCAACTCCTTAAAATAGTGATACACAGATATGGGTGCTTCTCGTTGAGAAATAAAAGTTCTGAAAAAATTGTAATGAATCACATCTTCATCTTGCTCATGCGTTTGTTTCATTGAATACTACACTGATAGAAAAAGATCGTAAAATGTTTGAAATGTTTGCTCGCAATATGCAGCCATTTAAGGACAGAAAAGTTTTGAGTCTAATTTATATGGGTTGTCACCCAAAGAAAAAAAGCACGGCAGACTTGCACAGGCTGTATATATTTTTTAAATGGCTCACCTATAAAAGCACGAGAACCAAGTTTCATAATTTTTGGCAAACCATTCATTTATTCACCAATGATGTACGTGGAAGATAAATTCGGCCACTACCAACAACTATTCTATATTCAATTTCTTGACTTATGCCACTCACCGTCTTAAATTTGATGTTTATAATTACTTCTTCTATAAAAATAATTTTTATGATGTTACAGTCCATTGTGTTCGATCTTCATCCGTCACAAGCTGCGAACATTGTGACATTGGCTCCATCATTATAAAGAGGTAGCCACCAATGACCTTAAATTCCATTTATGAAATTTTTACGTTGTTGTGAAGTTTGAGCACATAGAATATGTTTTAATTCTAAACGATGTTGCATCTTTAATTAGCGCTATACAAAATATTTTACTACATACAACATTATACAATAAGGTTAAAATTCCTTATAGACATCACTTTTGCTTGTTTATGCAAATCTGTTGAATCATTATTTATATCAAATTATGAGTAATCTAAAGTCTATTCGTACGTAAAATAATGATTTCTGTTTGTTCAGACATAAATTCCAAGGTTGCAAAATTAAAATGATTATCAAATTATTTTGATGGCAATTTTCTTCATGAAATTAAACCAGAGGGTGGTGAAATCTTTGTATAAACAATTCAAACTAAATCAAAACATTTGTTATCATTTATTATGTGTGCATATCTGATATATGGTATATGTATTATACACACATGTATATATATATATATATATATATATATATATATATATATATATATATATATATATATATATATATATATATATATATATATATATATATATGTATGTATATACATATATATATATAGACATATATATTGTAGATGGAATAAATTGTTAATCTGTTGGAATAATATACTGAGAAAGTTATACCCAATGATAATACTTGAAAATTGGACCATTACGAAGCAGGTTATATTCTTTAAACTAAATTTGCATCCCTTAATTTGATAATTAGAATCGTTCATACATAATTGAAGATTAGAGTTGTGGATTTGTTAATAGTTGTTTATATAGAAAGCACACATTTCTTATAATATTGTGAGTTGCTTTATAGTCGATAATACTACGAATTTGGTTTGGAATTTGTACTAAGTAATAGTTTTCGTTCATGATCCAAGAAAATGGTTAAATCATAGTTTTAATTTGGTTCTAATAAATTGAAAGCACTTGACGTCAACAACTACAGAAATCTTCGAATTAGTATAATAACGGGTTTCTACCTTTGAAATTTCAACAAATGTGGATACCACCATCAACAAATATGCAATATGTAATATGTCTACATTATTGGTGAGGTTTCGTAAATACCACACATTAGAATAGGCCGAACTACTGAAGTGTAGGACCAACAACCGACTTGAGGCTTAACTCCGCACTTTTGCTGATTGATAATTTTATTAGAGTAGCTATTGCTTAAAATATATGATCTCTGGTTTTAGAGACCAAGACGCAACTGATTTCAGTAGTGGTAACCACACGTTTGAAGGAGTAATGAGCTTCAAGTACTCACGATAATAGCGTGGGAGAGTATATTAAGTTTCGGGTTGCCGGTGGTAATCGGGATTTATACCCTCTACGTCCACTGTTGAAATCAAGATATCTTGCAAATGCGGATAAGCTGAAATTGTACAGAGTGTTGATCAGACCTGTTGTCATGTATGGATGTGAGAGTTGAACCTTGACGAATGAGTACGAAAGATGGCTTCTAAAATTCGAGAGAAGAATCATGCGTCTGATATATGGCCCAAAACGCGACGTTGATGGCCCTTAGTTCGTTTCAAACACGAGATCAGAAATTTAATGCAAATTCCTGATATCGTGCATGAAATCAAAGGACAGCGAGTACGATGGCTCGGTCACGTTCTGCGTGCTGATCTTCTGGTATATTCTGGTTGCTTGCAACAATATGAAGAGCTGGCTCGTGATCGAAACTGACGGAGTCAGATTACTGACTCAGTACGGGCCAATAATGGCCTGTAAAAGCCGTCAAAAAAAGCAAAAAAGTTATTGTATAAAAGCCCAAGTGTAGCTTTCTTTCCAGTGTATTAACAAATACACCAATATTTTAGTCAAGTCTTTCCACATTTGATATCAATTGTTTAACAAGAATTATTATATTATTCTAAATGGTAATTGAAAAAAATATTCAAATGGAACTAAGCTCTTCTCTCTATTCGTCAGATCCAACAGTTACAAATGAATTAATTTATGGTGTATCGACTGCCATACAACAAAATATGGACACAAGATATAGGAGTTTCATATTTTATGATAAAATAAAATTATAGATTTTAGAGCTTGTTGGTTATAGGTTATATTTGTGCGCTGAGAAATGCTTTCATAGGAAGGCTTTTGTAATTATTTGCGTTAGAGGTTAAAGAAGTTGCCATGAAAGTAAAATTCAAAAGACAATCATTGGTGTGAAATAATGGTCTGAAATAATTTATAGGTAACCTTTGTTATATCTTTATCTTAACTATATTGAAAAATAAGTTTAAAATATTCTTAATGTGATGCAAAAGGTTGCAGTTCAAGTTAACTGAATGTTCATTGATTGTCTCTCGATATAGACAGTTCATTTTTAAATGTAAAATATCATTATATTGTGTGCTATCTGTAAATTAATCGATCTTTCACCATGATATTAATCGACTTTCCAATAATTAACGATGAGAAAGGATTCTTCTATGTGTCTCAATGCAATATTTATAAACACAATGCTGTGATTTTAAAAGGTTAACTAGATTTACTTGATAGGCCTAAATATAGTATAGCTTATTTAATCAGTTTGCCAAACGCTAGTTATTGGTTGGATTAATTAAGCAATCAAGGATTCTCATAAAAAGAGGTTTAAAACTATTGTCATCAAAACAAACTAACGGAAAACAGGCAATTGACTTCTCTCACTTTGTTAGATTTTTCAAAGGCCTTTGATTCTTTGAATCACAACATTCTCTATAACAAGCTTATCGCACAATTTAAATTTTCCCTTTCAGCTGATAGATAAGTTATAAATTATTTATCAGATCGTTGACAGATAGTTTTTTTGGTAGTTGTTATTCTAATTTTTTTCCAGTTTCTTCAGGTGTTCCTCAAGGTTCGGTACTTGGTGTTTATGGTACTTTATTATTGTCTATCTACAATAATGACATAGAATCCCCGTTTCGCCATTATTCGTTTCACATTTTCGCTGATGATGTCCAAATTTATAGAAATAGTATCTTAGATCAGCATTCTATTATTAGTAATATTTATGTTGTTAACGAGGATTTAGATAGAATATATAATTGATCGATTTTCAATGGGCTCGTCTTAAATGCCAGTAAATCGTAATCTATTATTATCTGCAAAAAATCGTTAGATACGTTTTCTTTTTCTTGTATTCATCTTAATGGATGGATCATTCATTCCGTTAGTAATTTGGAGATAGTTTTTATAATAACAAAACTTTAAATAGTGTTACGATTTAGTAAAAGTTAGTAGAAAGATATTTAGATTACTTAGTTGTCTGTATAAAGTGGTAGGGTTTACCGTTTTACGGTTATAGTCAGTTTAAAAAAAGATTTTTTATGTCCTATCTCCTTCCGCATTTTCTCTTTGGTGATATTTTCTTATTTGGTATGTTTTAGGAGAATATGACTATTCTAAAAAGATTTTTTAATGTTTGCACTCGTTTTATTTTCGAAATAAGAAAATTTGATCATATTTTACCACTAGGCTTCATTGTAGTTTAACTAGTTTTTATGAGTTTTGGATTTGCGCTTTTATTAGGAAGGTGCTCTAAAAGTCCAAACTAAAGAACCAAATTATCTATTCAACAATTTATTACTAAGCACGTCGCATTACGCTAGTCTTCGATTGTTGCCTGCTCGAAATTCCTCTACGTTTTTTAATTCGTCATTTTTTGCAAGAGGTATATCTATGTGGAATTCTGTTCCATTCAGTATTAGGAGTTTGAGATCTGCCGAATCAAAAATTCTTGAATGGCGTGCTAGAATAACAATATAATTAGTTTAAAGTTATTTGTAAAGTTTTTTAATATTGTCTGATCCCTGTTAATGAGCTTGTACTCAAAATGAAATGAGTGTGCATGGTGTTGACTTTTTGCAGTTAACAATGTAAGAGGTTTTTATGCCTAATGGAAATAATAATTTTTTGCATGCTGCTTCCATATGTGCTATTCCTTCTTAATTCAAATTATAAGCAATAAATAAAGGTTTCCTGGTATATTTACTAAACGATCTTGGTCTTATATTTGCTTAACAGTAATATTCATAGCTTGATGTCGTAGACGTTTTTAAAAGTTTCGACTTGCAATAAATTAACAAATTTAAGCTGTTAGCCTTAAACAATTAACATAGGTTTTAATTAAATATCTTTTCATGATTCTCCAATTAAAGTGATAACTAAATTATTCTGGAAGTCTACTATTCCAAAATTTGTTTAGATATTATGAATACTTTTAAGATAAAAAGTAAAATCTAATTAGCTCATGTTCTGGCGATTCAGTCCTATTTTTAAACAAATGGATCTTCAATTAAAAACTTGCATTATATCACCTTGTTAAATTGAATTTCTTTCATTTCTAGAATATGGTATATGAAAACCACCATATCATTGTAAACCTAGAGCTCTCCATTGCAGATAGATTATAATCTCTAAATCTTGTCAAAGCCTTCATAAATCATTAGGACACGCTAAAATTAGAAAAGAATATATAATTTGCCTTCACTCGAATTTACCCTTAGGTTAGGTTGTAGTGACTGCTCCACATATCATTATTATATTACACGCTAAAAAGTGCGTTTAACTCAGGTTTTTTAAGAACTCATTTGTTATATTTCGAAGTTCTTCGACTCTCATACTATCTTAAAGAGGTTTTTCGATCAGTGGCTGATGAGTCGTATTATGCCTGGCTAGTTCTTCTATAGTGATAGATAATTTTATGCTCAATACAACTCATTATTAAAATCATGATGGTTGTTAACAAAAAACCCTCTACGTGTTTATAATATACCTTTCAAACTAAAATAACACGATAGTTATAATAAAATTAATTTAATGAACAATCAATATTAAAACTTTTAGCCAACCTGAAATGTGTCCGGGGAATAAATACAGCATCTTAATAAATAAATCGTAAATTTTATCCAATAGAAACAAATTTGTAATTTTTCTATAAATTAATCCCCGTTGATGTCATTCAAACTTTAATTAATCAATTATTAATTATAGATAATTGAAAACGACATCCAAATTTGACATTTTACTCCAGGAAGGTCATGTCAATTGTCATCTGTCAAATCTTAAGATCTAGTACAATAAATATTGTAGGGTTGTACAAATTTGTTACCGATAACAACCGATGATTATATGTTTATATAATTTGGTAATTACTTAAAACTACTATTACATTCATTGGATAATAATTAGTTAAACGGGAATAAACATAATTTCAAAGCTTACGATCAGTTAACCGCAATCGAATATATCAAGTACTCTACGTTATCGACACATTTAAAATCTATTACATTGTTATAGTAATATATTCTCATTTCTCACGTACAACATTCGGATAATATTTTTCTTATTGAGTAACGCCCGATTCATATAAGATATAACGAAAGAGAAAAATGTACACAATCCAATACACCATAGGCAAAAGAAAATTGTACATTTGATTTTATATCTGTTTTCGAATCTTTCACTTCAGTCGGTGTAGTTAGTGTCCGTCCTGTGGTCTAAAGAAAAAGTTGTGTTTGAATAAATTCTCTATTTTTATTTTTTTATTTTGTATTTTATTATTTAAATTTGGTTACTTTTTCATTATCACATTTAAAAAATCTAAATAATTTCTATTAGTAAAAATATATAACCAAAACTTTAATTCCAATAAGAATAAAAAAAAAACAAAAAATTAAGAAGCTGTGATATAAGAAAATTTAAAGAAAAAGGAAAATTTTTTGTTGAGACATTCCAATTTATATTGTGGTAGATGTGAAAAAAAGGATATATGTATAATAATTTTATATCTGTTTGTGTTAAAGTTAACTTACATTTGTACAAAAAAAGTATAAAATACATACAACAAAAACAACAACAAAAAGTGTAACACAATTTGTTTTGTTTTTATATACATGTGTATGAGTGTGTGTGTGTGCGCTTATGAAATTGGAAATAGAAAAGTGGAAAAGAGAACAAAAGTCCAAAATAAAAGAAACAAAAAATATGTACAGATACATAAAATGTGTCATGGATGTTAGAAGAGTACGATGATCTAGATTTTGTTGTTGTATTTTCTATTCGATGTTTTAACATTGACAACTGTTATTGTGTAACTGTAAATTTTCGAAAAAAATAAATAAGTAAAACAAAACATAAATTAAAAATAATTAAATAGTGTTAATTTACATTAATAATATCCTTACATTTTTTTAATTAGTTCAAATTTAAAATACTTTGTGATTATGGCTTAAGTTTCATGTGAATGAGTATAATAGAGATTTTGCCAATTAACTAATGTTTTCGATAAAAATAATAACCAGTGTTTTGTGAATGTGTAACTAAAGCTCGCTTCTTAAGTTATCCTTAATCTTAATGAAAGTTCAATAAACACCAATCAAAAAACACAAAAGGATTTCTTCATCGTTTTCATTCTAATTCATGATTTTTCTTATATGGTGAGTACAACAACACTAATTTTTTTTTTAAAAAAAAGGATAATTTATCTTCTTTTTTCTTTATGATTTATATTTTCATTTTGTATGTGGGTGGATTTTATCTTTTTCTTTTTATTTCGATTTTCCAATGGAAATTATAATACATAACATATTACATTATATTTAATACATTTTTTATTGTTCTATCCATAAAATGAAATGAAACAAAAATCGAAGAAAAAGCAAACGCCGGAAAAGTCAATGACCTTGATCCCTGTCAAAATTTATAAACACATAGAAACATACAACTCAAGGACATTAATAAAGATGTCACTCTTATATACAGAAAATATAGATTTTTCATTTCATTTCCCCTATTCTCCGGTTGATTTTTGTTGGTGGGAAAATAAAAAGTAAAATTTTTCTATTCTACTGACATCTATTAAAATCCAAGGATAATAGAATTTTCTTTCTGTTTTTACATTTTCATTTCTATTTAAATAAAATAAAACAAATAAATTGGGCAATCATCATTGGGTATATAGTCTTTTGTAGTTTATTATATGCTTCAAAGCTTGATATCAATCAGAAATTGTATGATGCTTAGGATTTCAAATATCGTCAATGTAATATATAAACGAATACATACAAATTCCAAGGTTGTTTGTGTATGGATTTTTCTTTTGTTGTTTTGTAATAATCGAAAAACGAAACATGGATACCAAAATTGGATATTATTGGGTCGATTTTGGAGTTTCCAAACTCACATTAGTTAGTTCAACAGAAATTATTGAGTGGTTTAAGAGCTAATATTCTTACCATACCCATTACCAATCATGCTTTCAAATAAAATATAACCCAAAGTCGTCTGCTTGACGTTCGTCACGGTATATGGATGAAAAAATAAAAGATGTATCCTAAGAAAACGACTGATCCCTGTAATTGATTTTTACTTTGTATGTATATTGTTATATGTATGTTGTTCTGATTGCCATTGAAATGAATTAAGAAACACAAACATATAAATATATTTATATGAAAATAACAAGTAGGAATTGTGAAAAGGAAAATACATTGGATTTTACCCCTAATTTTTTTTTAATAAAAAGGTGGATAGGAAAATTAGGGTTCAATAACCTTACACACGTAGAAGAGTGATAAGCACATTTATTATGTAAAAATATTATTGTTGCATATCATTTTAAAGTCATTCTGAGTTAGATCTTTACCTTTTGCTCATTATAGTATCTTATGAACTTTAAAATGATAAAATTTGTTTAAATAAGAATAAAATTTAAGAATTTTGGCAATTTAGCATTAATTATATAGATCTTGCACGATATGTGGCGGAATATGCGAATGTTTACATCATAAGTAGAGGTTTCATTTTACTAAAATTATAGTAGATCTACTACTTTTTAAATCTATTACTTTTTGTTATATATTATCAAAATATTTTTGCACTAATTCAACTATGAGCCTTTTCAGACCTCCTTTTGAAGGTTTTTCCCTAGGTGGCATACACATGTACTGTAATTAAACAAGCATTAAGTTCCAAAATATTCTCAAATATCCATATACGAGTACATATTGTGCGGCTCTACCTCAACATAATGTATAATAGTTAACCTACATTGTTCGTGTAACCTCATAATACATACATACATAATATGAATTTAGTTCATTCTGTTTATATATTTTCTTTGAATTTATACTATGGTGTATTTAGGTTGACTTATACATCTTATAAGCGTATTATATAGAACTATATGAAACTATTATTTAAACATATACCAAGCCAAATTATTAACGTCTGAATGAAGAAAGTGTATCATACTATGAGCTTCTCAAATTGGTTCTTCATTAATTTTACCGGTTAACAAAAAAAATTGATCAAGATTCAATAGTTTGTGATACTACAATCTAAAACAAATGTATATACAAACAAAACATTTTTTTGTTGTTGACATAATTAACCCAAAAATGTCTTATAGTAAATAATTAATTCTAAAACACCTAACCCAATTTCTCCAAAACACAAAATGAATAAAATGAAAACCATCATCGCAACCATTACCACGTTTATTTTTTTTTTCGTTTTTATTTTTACTATTTTTGATATGTTCATTTTCATCAGATTGTGGTGGGAAACATATCAACCTATGGGATACTAATTAATGTTGACTCGATTTCGTGGTAGTTATTATAATATGTATAGTTTTGAATTTGATCAACACTTTTATGATACGTATAAGGAAAACTAAAAACTTGACTAATTGTTTTTAAAGGGATTTATATTTTGCCAAAACGTTCAATTAAATAATCACCACCGAGGTTAATAACCCAAATGTAGATTATTTATATATGTAGTTAAAAGAACACGAATTTCGTCGTCTCTTCATACCTAAAAATATTAAAAATCGCTTTCTCATTTTTCGATGTCAAAAACCTATTGCCGGTTATGTAGGTGTATTACGTATATCTACAATTATTTCCGCTTCCTTGTTACGTATATAGTAATTTATTTGCGAGGAGCGTGATAAAACACCCGATGGGCCTGAAGAGAATTGATTTAGAAACCCCTTTTAAGGTTAATAACTTTAGTTAACAAAAAGATTGATAAAACAAACGATGAACTAAATGTACCTCTGTAAAGGTTTGTTAAATTATAAACGTTGTATAAATTGTTCTACGGTTAGTAATTAGTCACACAACTATTTATTAAAATATAAGTATGCTAAAACAAATCTATTTTTAGTTAGATCGAAATATTGTAAATACAAATCTAGTTTAATGATAAAATAACTAAGTAAGTAAAACCCATTAAGCCGAAAAATTGATTAAGGCTCGAGAGAGATTACTTAACTCGATACAATAATAGATTTGTGTCACGTAATTATTATTATTTCTTTTTCTCGTTTATTATTTATTTTATTATTAATATTTTTGTTTCGGTGGCCTGGAAACATGATAAATTATAAAATTTTAGGTTAAATTGTTAATGTAATATAGTTTTATTTGCTGTTAAGAAGATTATTCTTGTAGTTTTTCTTTTGGTTTTAAATACGAGTATATACATTTTTTTTGGTATACGATTCTTAATAAAATTTAACAAAAAAATAAATTATAAAAAAAGGTCAAGTGAAATTATTTCATTGCAAGTCTGCATGTGTAAAACATGTAAGATACAAATTTTATATAACCTGTTACTCAAAGATATGTATGCACATATGAATGCATATTGCACAAATTGATGATTTATAATTAAAATATTTTAAAATATTAATTATTTATAAAATATAATCTCTACCCCGGAAGACAACCTTCTCATTGAGTTGATTTTATTCATATATTAACTGCAGTTCTTAGATAAGCTAGAACTTGATTTAAGTGAACATCGACGAGTCGGAATGAAATCAGTCACTAACAGAAGTGGTTACTTTACAGAAACGGTCGTAGATTCGTAGATGTATAACGGCAAAATCAGTCAATTAACTTTTGTGGCGTTACGAACCAACTCAAATAATTCGTAAATACCAATTATCATCACGCCACAATCAAATCAATAAATAAATTAATATTTGGAGTTAAGTACGCTAGCACTTTCACAATACGACTGAACGTATACATATACGAATCGCACAGTACGAACCTAAAATCCAATAGCATATGCCTGATGAGATAGATTTGATCTTTTCGTTCAAGCAGTCTTTCCATACAGCAACTAGAATTACATACAACAACTCGAAATACTTCCAACTCACATGCCTTTTTCACTTTAATGTACCCATAAACCGCATAGATGGAGGTTTCCTTAAATACATATAACATATAACATTTGATTCTCTTTTTAATTATCGAGCAATTGCGTACTCGTCATCGGTTGGTTGCTATAAAAACGTTAAATTTAAACAAGTTTTCTATTCGAATTTTATAAATCAATCGTCTATATAAAACACCACTAATCTAGATAAATTATTTATGGCTTATATAACGCCCTAAGCGCGTCTCGACTGAGAGATATTGTAGGTCGCCCAAACGAATTCTTTTACATATAATCGCTTCACATAACCGGAGCATTTTAATTTTAAACGATGAGAATCGAGAACTCGAGATAGTGGCGTGATTAGAAACTGTCTTAAGTTACAACCGACGACTAATCTAAATCACAAAATAAAATAAACTGCATAAGGGTTTCATTTTGCTGGACTGTGTATTTGCTATTTATGGCCGATTTTGAGCGATCAACATCCAGTAAATTACACTCGCAACACAATCTAATTATTTTTCATATTTTTTTTATTTAAAAATATATTACAAATTACAACTTTTGATAATAGTATTTCTTTCGATTTGAACAGGTTTTAATTCTATTAGAATGATACTGTACATCGGTTTCATCCGTTTCATAAGTATAAAATGACTACTTGGAGTTCTCGATGAATGTGTGTTCATATAAATGATTAAACACCTAAAGAACGAACAGTTCTTAAATTTTCAATTGGTTCACTGATCGGTGACATACTGTCTAGCTTGTTAAGTAGTTGATTTCGACATTCCATAGTTTGTTTTTCCAACGAACATCGGGTTTAAATTATGTAATATAGTGGTATCATCAAATCTTTCCCATTTGTTTATGTACGTTTTTCTTTACACCATTGCAGTTAAAACGAGGACATACGGTGGACGAACCATTTCATAGCTCTATGCCAGTCTATTGTACTGACATAGAAGATGGGTCAAGCCTTAAAGTCTGCACTCTAAAGAAAGTCATACACTGATCATTAATCAAATGATGTAAAAACTCATTTTACATCCCGGCTACTATGATATTCGAACCTGATACCTCCCAATCCACAGGCAAAACTTTAACCACAGAGACATCTGGTCGATATATCTATATATACTTAGACTGTACAATACCTTTATGTAAATTTAGGTTTGTGTTTTAAGTGTACTGTCAAAACGATCATGTACATTTACTATTCATGATAATATTTCAATATAAATACTTAACTCCATTAGAATTGTGAACATAAAATTATCAACCATAATTTTATTTTCGTCATGCACTAATGACTTAACACATTATGGTTTTAAAATTAATAACAAACTTCAATATTAAAAAGTAGCAAAAGTTGAAACCAAAAGATATCTTATCCAAATGTAGGACAAAAAATGTTGACTACTACCATTTCTAGTGAGGGCTATATGGGCTGGTTACGACTAATCAATGCCCTTCGAATTAATGTGAATAGATTGAATAGTTTGAATATATTACGATTTCGTTCGTTACATTTAAATACTCCCGATGGGCATTTACATATTTAATTGTCTTTGAATAAATATTTTTAACTACTTAAAATGAGTTTGATATTTTCTATCGCCATCAATTACCAAACTAAATTCTCATCCTAATTCAACAAATTGATGGGTTCTTCTATAGATATTTCTTCTCTCTGTAACTTACACTTTAGAAATATTGACCTTATTATGAATGAATTATAGAAGTGTATCTTTGGTACTTCCAGAAATTATCATGGCTTCAGTCCAACTATTACATTGACAATTATAACTTTTATTAAATAAATGCTTTAAACCTCAGCTAAATTAGCAATGTCTAAATTAATCATAACGATACATAGCTACGTAGAAATGCTAAATCAATAGTATTCTAGCTTAGTTAATGCCTCGTGTATACCGTTCTTACATTTGAAAATGTAATTAGCTTTGCCAATTAGCTGTGATTTAAACGCAACCATGAGCTTTTCAGTTTTTCAAAATAATTCTTTAAATGATAAGCAGGTTGATCATCTTTTGGGAAATCAAAACGGAACAAACTTTGCTATATTTGTTAAGATCTATTGTATTAGTCATTATTACAATTATTCCTGTTGTTAATATTATTAAAGTAACTATATTATAATTTTGATTAAACTTTGGTGTCAAGTTTATAGAGTAAATCACAGTGGTGTGTCTTAAAGTTTTGATCTTTGTGTGTCTCAAAGTTCCGCCTTGAACCGTTGTTACTTTTAGTTTACTTTATTTCATTTTTGGAAATATATCTTTATGAAACTTTACTTAACATTTATATAAAGGGTCCGCCAAATAACTTCTTTTTTTTTTGAAAATGCTATAAAAAAAAACTACTGAATATTTTCTCAAATTTCTTTTTTTATTTAAAAGTACAATCCTTCCGGTTAATAATAGAAAATAATTTCATTCAAATAGCTGCCTCGGCTGGCCATGCAGTAGCCTACACGATCGGTCCAATTTTTAAGCACATTATCGATTGTGTGCAGCTGTATTTCACCAATGGCTTCACGAATATTGTCCTTTAAAGCGTCAATTGTCTCTGGCTTGTCGGCGTAACACTTATCTTTGAGGGCACGCCACAAATAATAGTCCAACAGTGTCAAATCGCAGCTCCGAGGTGGCCAAACGACATCAGCTCTGCGACTGATAATGCGATCTTCAAAAACAGGGCGCAAAACATCGAGTGTAGCTTCAGCTGTGTGGCACGTAGCGCCGTCCTGTTGAAACCAAATGTTGCCCATATCCTCCTCTTCAATTTTTGTGAATTTTTGTGATTTTTATGATTTGGCGTTAAACTTGGGACTTAAAAGCTCATGATTTTTATGTTTATATGTCATAGAAAAAACGAAATCCAATTTTTAATACAAATTGAATGATGTATCCTGACTACTTACGGTATTATTTGGGTCATGGTTGTCTTATTGCTTTAAACAATACTTTCATCAGTATAACAAGTTGTTCATAAATTCTATAAACTTTGAAAATTTTACTCTCAAACAAACTTTGAGCAGCACTTTCATGAACTAGTGTAGTCAAAATTAACGCAAAGAATATCCGCTTGATGTTGAAATTTATTTTTATAACAACTATAAAATGCACTGAAATTTACCTTGGTTCTAAGTTAACTCCGAAAGTTAAAGTGTTTCGACCTCTTATTCTTTTATTGTTAAGATAGGTATCTATATATTTATGAAAATAATCTTTGGCTGGCTAATACATGATAGAACTTGTAATTTTAGAATCTGTGCTTAGATGATCTATGCTTAAACCCCACTATAAATTATGATCGTTCCCTTACATGTCATTTCATAAATGCGAGCTACCCATGTTCGAATGAGAACCAAATAATGAGATAGACTGTCGCCTAAACCATCACCTATGGTACCTTGTATTCGTGTTATCTCAAAATAATGCTCAGAATTATTATCGAAACGTTTCTTTAACCAAACAACGTTTGTTGCAAAATTCAGTTTCATCCGAGTTTAGGTAAATATTCACGAGCAATTAAACGAATAAATTTTTTTGTTCTTTATAAGATTAAATAATTTTTAGCATCGTCAGTTCTCGTCATGTTTGTGTGTCTTACTGGGTTTTAAGTTCAGACAGCGATTTAAATTTTACGGACATGTGTACAAAAATGTATGAAAAAGCTTTATGATTTAAATTTGAATTGCCTTTAAACTCTATCCTGTACAAGACTTTAAAAAAATTGAACCATCGCTATCGGAAAGATCATATTCATCTCATTATTCATATGCTACCTGGACTCATATGCTTATATTGTTACTTGATATTGTTCGATTCGTAGTGTGAAATCGTGTCACGACAGCTCTAGCGAATTACAAGATATTTCACTCGATATATTGTACTTGGTTGTAAACGGCCAACAACAAACATTAACTATACAGATTTTTTCTTCTGACTATGATTAGAGTAATATGCCGTTTAATTGTGTTGGGTTTTTACTCACCCGCTTAGTATGATTAGGTTTTTTGCCTAACGACTCGAGAACTTTAAACTGCAATACTGTATTTGTGGGTGTGCCCGTGCATGTACATGGTCGATGCATTAGATTACTCTTGAGTTTTGAATTATGACAGAACTGTTACCCATAAACAGTGTAACCGAAATAAAATGCTGTGCTGTAACATGACAGTATGTATTGAAAGTATTGCGGGTGAACAAGTATTATGTATTGGGTGGTCTGTTATCTGGTATCGTTATAGGACGAGTTTTTCTAAATAATATGGGACCATTTGATCGAAAATATCAACTCCATCTCCATGTGTATGCGATTAGACTCGATATCTGTACTCTACAATTCGTATATATGTGTGACTCGTATTGCAACAGTTCTACATTACAGATGGTTGTGGCGTAACGATCGTTGCATTTTTTATATAATGCTAGAGTTACGAATTTTTATTTGACTGTGAACACTCACATTAACGGATTATTAACGGATCGGGTACTATTTCCTGACTGTTCTAACAAAAAATATAGGGATCGAACTCAACTATAACCACTCATTTGGTTTTGAAATAAAACGCATTAAAATCAATTTAATAATCAAAAACTGTTTTTTCTGATTGCTTTGTAGTTTGCGTCATTGACGTTCACACGCTGTCCTTCCGCATTTAAAAAAAAAGGACCGATGATGCCTTCTGCACCAAACAGTGAATGTATCAGGATGCATTGGAAGCTCTTGAATCTCTTTTGGCTGTTCATCAGCCCAAATACAACAATTTTGTTTGTGGACGTATCTATTCAGCAAAAATGAGGTTCATCGCTGTCCGATAAAAAAACGGATAAATTTGGAGCTGTTCCAACCCCCATAAACCAAATCGATGACGCAAAGGAAGGTCAACCAACTTCAATTCTTGAACAAGTTGTATTTTGTATGCCTTCAAACTATATGAGAGACCCAGAGTTTAAGAACGACGACGAATTGATTGACGAACAGTCTTCACGTACACTTTCGACTACAGCAGAAATATTCACATTAGACACGCACTCTAGTCGGGTGATGAATATCCAATAATAAAAAGTTGAAATAAATTTTCACAATTTTTAAACGTTGATCTCGCGTGAATAATGAACACAAATGTCATATAAATAAGACAGTTGTCACGCATCAATCCCAAATGGAAAAAAGTACCTCCTATTGGATCACTCTTTATATGTTTCTATCATTTCGATTGTTTATTTTTTTTTTCATCTGGCATAGAGGAATAAATGCCGGAAAACTGACCGATGTCAAAACTTCGTGTCCAATCTGCACATCTATCTGTTTCTAACGATCATAAAATTAAAACATATTTTTGATGATGATCAATTATCTAAAAATAAATTTAAAATGAAAAAAAAAAAAAAAATTTGTGTTAGTATACTTTTTTATTTTATAAATAAATTAAAAGAAACCTCAAAAATCCGGTCATTGTCCCATATAAGTTATATAAAAAAATGTTTATACATTTTTTTTATAGTTTCTATGTATTTGTAATAATTCGCATTCATGCAAAAAGCGAACTGATTATAGTACATATACAAAAAAAATGATATCAAGTTGTGTGTTCATTATATCAATTCATTGAAGGTGTACAGTCGGCAACGAAACGAGAACGTATTCTTAGTGCTGATATCGCATTTTTTTTTGTAATAATAATAAATGATATAATGTGTTTGGTATAATTTTTATTAAGTGTGTCAAGTTTATTTCCTTATAAATTTTGTATTTTATGTGCATTCTTATACTGAACATGTTGGTTTTTGTAAATATTAATTGGAGTAGGTTTTTAATAATTATATGCCGGAATATTGTTATATTTTCACTCACTATTTTAGGTTCGATTTAAATCTTCGAATGAAATCGGCTTTTTATGTATACATACAAATTTTATTTAGGTTATATTGCTCTTACCTACTGTATTTGTATTATATAAATTGAATAATTATTACATACATTACATATTATAAACACATCTACTTGTACGTACGTCTACTTCAAACTGAGAATCTGAAATACATACACACAAATCAACTAAAAGAGAGAAAAAAATGTTAGGTAATACATGCTTTATAAATTAAGGTCAGTATCTTAGAAACTCGATTCGATTTTGTAATATACTCGTACTACACACATGCATATGATATTTAAACCATTAATTGGAGTAGAAAAACAAACGAATCATTATAAAATATGTTTTATCCTCTGAAACTCATTGGTTTGTTTATATTTGAATCGAGCCTATATATTGGCCGATATTGTTGTTTGAGTCCGGTTTAATTTTACAGATACTCATCTCAGAGAGTAGTATTTATACATAATCAATTTCATAAAATAATTTATTACATAAAACATAAAAGCGTCTGTCCCGAGATGCATTTATAAAAAAATATTCATGATTGATAGGGGTTTCCAATAAGAGGTTTTATTTTGATATTTAAAAAAACCGAGTTTTTTTAAAGAAAATCAATGAATGTTCATTTCATTGTAAACGGGAAGGTATGCCATTAACATTTAAAAACGATTTTGCAGCACCATATCCTTTACATGAAATTTTCCATGACACATTTGTGGCTGTATGTCCTCGATTACTTCATGAATTCCATCTTTAGGGTTTTGAATCGAATGTGGAGCGTTGGCATACAGCTTATGTCTTAAGGTCTTAAATCACAAGATCTCGGTGGCCAATTGTGATCAACTTTTCGAGAAATAACAGGAAACTTTTCTTGGAAAATTGCGATTATTTCGTTGCATGTGTCACACATCAATATCTTCCAATTCCGGCCATTAAAAATCATTAATCATAGCTTGGAAGCGCAATCGATTCACTGAAACAGTTGCACCAGCTTCATTTTCGCTAAAATAAGGTCCAATTACACCGCCAACCCAAAAATCGCACCATACAGTGACACGTTGAAAATAAATAGGCTTTTCAACAATCATTCTTGGATTTTCTAAGCCCCAAATGCAACAATTCTGCTTACTAACGTAGCCTCCGAGGGTCTCATCACTGAAGATGATATTTCATCGTAGTTTTTATTTGTCAAATGTCAAAAGTTTTGACAGCTTCAAAATTGACGGGCTATCCAAAATGAACCCTCTTATTGGAAAACCCTTTATAATTATTGTTTTATAGTACATTGTCAATTATCATTTCAACAGTAATAGTAAAACTAGGTTAAAGATAACAAAACTTCATTTAGCTTAAAACGTTGTTTTAAATCTAGTGGAATAAGTGTTACGCATATGTGTAAAATGAGCGCTTCTCATATATATAACGTATTATATGAGTCTGTGCGCATAACAAGAGAAGAAGGTAACTCCACTATACATATATATTATGATGAAATTATGGATTAACATTTTATGAAATTATTATATAAATTATTGTTTGTCAACACTGCATTATGTGTACCTTTAGCTCGTTGTAACACAATGGTTGGGAAAAATTCTTAGATTTGTTAAAGGTTGATCGTTTTAACGTGCACCAGATATAGGAGGTTTGAGTTGGCAACGGACTCTCAGCCATATTATATAGAAAACAATATGTATCTTTTATTGTTGATACAGTGGTCGAATAATATATTTTTCTATCGATCCTTTTGTTTGTTGAGAATTAAGTGAATTACATTAAGTTTCTCTTCGCATATTTACGTTACTACTATATATATGTACTTAAATATTTGAACTAGTAAAATGAATTGGACGTTTCATTTTTTTCACGTTAATTCTAATATTAAAAAAATTGAGGTGCGGTTACTCACGATTTTCTTTTACAAATAGGGCCAAAATAATACTTCAAATATAAAGTAATATACGGATAGAGCTCTTGTGTAATATATTAAAAATGAAGTTACTATTTGAAGAAACAGTATGTGAAGGGTGTTTTTTATGGAGGTTCATAATTTTAAATGGAAATAAAACAAAGAAAAATACTTTGTCTATCAGGAAAACCTATAGATTTATTGAACAAGTGACTTAGCACACCCCTAAGAAAATAAAAGAATGGAGTTAGATCGCACGATCTCGCAGGCCAAGTAAAAGGTCTTTTACGTGAAATTATATCTTTTATCAAATGTTTTTTTGCTCAAAATAATTGTATTCAGCAAGATATCAGCAAGATTTATACCAGCCAATTGAGGTAAAAAAAATGTTAGAAATCATGTCTCTGTACCGTTACTCTGTACCCATCATCGTTTTCTAAGATATATGGACGATATGATATAATGATTTCGCTGGCCCATAAACCGCATCAAACAGTCATTTTTTCTATATTTATATAATGGTGTTTCGGCAAAGACTTGTAGATTATCTTTATTCCAAATCTGACAATTCTATTTATTAACGTATCTATTCAACCAAAAGTGAGAGCTTTATCGAATAAAAGCCCGGCACAAAATTTTGTAAGAGCATAAACCAAGATCCTTAAATAAAATGTGCCATAAAGTGGATGGACACATCTCCAGTTGCAGAACCCGACGTCGAATTGATATATTTTAGTCTTCCTCAATGATACGCTGTACAACGCCTATCGCTTGTTCGGTACGCACTATTTGACGTCTTACTGAATGTGTTTTATAATTTAGAGTATACGATGTGTTTTATAATGCACGATGAGTTTATCGAATAGAAACATTATTTTGATAAAAACTTCAACAATTAGCAAGCGTTGCTCTAGTCAGAGTATTCGTTGTGAAATGGCTAATCAAACTACCAGCTTTCAAATTCGTTGTCTAACAAAACAATGTTGCCAACTTAAAGATGTGAAACAAAAAAACTCCCTTTATTAAATTTACATTACAATCGTAAATCTTACATCGATTCTACGGAAAAAAAATCACTCGAAACATTAAGTAATTTTTAGAATATTCGTATATCTCACCTCACAACTCAACGATACGGTATTTGCATATCTGAGTGATGCAACTTATTACCTTTATTTGTATACTCGAAATCAAGGCCAAATCAATAGTTTCCGGGATTATATACATATAAGAAAACCTATTCCATATGATGCTATCCAAACCTCGAACTATCTGAGTTTTTTCTGGATTAAAAATGTATCTGCAAAGTATGGAACATTTTCTATCGTGATTCATTAATTTTAAAATTTCTTTATTTAAAGCAAAACCCTTCAAGTTGTTTAAAAATAAATAATTTCAACACTATCCTATATATTCCCTCCCGATTACAAAGAGACTACGCTTCTCTTCAGTCAGTGAGAACATTTCAAAGTGATATTCGGAACATTTTACTTGAATGACATTTTAAAAAAATCATAAAAAATAATTTATTGATCATGATATTTCCAGACACTTGTTTATAAAATTATATCATTTTCACAACACTATGACCGATAATGTTAAAGAAAATTTAACTGTTTGTCATGAATTCATGATCATTGTCACGTAGATCTATAGCGAGTGTATTTTGCATTAGAAAATAAACCTTATATATGTACTAATTTGACAAACTATCGAATCTCTGCCAGTATGTTTTTCATATCATCATTACAATGTGGGGATCACAATTTCACCAGAATATTTGTTTAGAATTATATGTGGTAAAGATTTGCATAGTTATATATATGCATGTACATATCGTAACAAAATCAGATAGAAATCTATTTTTATGTGTTCGAGCCTTTTAAGAAAAACAATTCACGAACCAGCTTGTGATTTATGACTCAAGATAATTAGTGCCACAAAATGACTGCCAATTGTTCGAGTCGCATCTCTCCAAACGAAAATTAAGAGTATCTCTCAGTCATAACAGGGGTGCACCAGGGTAGCATATTAGGGCCAATGTAATAGCTACTTTACATTTCCGATGTACCGACAATGAAAACAACCTTCATCGTGACTTTTGTTGATGATACAGCAGTATTGACATCAAGCGAATCGCAGATTCTAGCAGTTGAATGCGTACAAATGCGCGTAAGCACCCGATAAAATTAGCCTATATGGACCATGAATTGGAAAATAAAGCATAATACATACATACGCTTGATCTACGAATCGATAACAAAACTAATTTGGACGTATAGTATCCAACTCAAGGTAAAGCTACCAAAACAAATTTCTACGTGGAATAACGAATGTTTATCGCTACGTTACAACGAGGAATTACGCAAAACAACCTTAATATTTAATCAATTGATGTAGTGGTTCAGGATTTGCCATCAAACATGAAAGAAGATCACTGCAACATACCAACAGTAAAGTCATACAACTTGTTGACATAACACAAGAACTGAGACGCCTTAAAAGAATTAAACCGCATATTATGACTATGGAATAAAGGTTCATTATTGGGAGCAGAATGTTGATTGCTTCTAAACCCTCAATAGCTCTTAATATGCTGAAGCACATATGTATGTGTGCTATTATCATTAGTGATAAATTACCATGTGATAAGATTACACCAAAAATTAAAACAAAAAATGTATTATTGTCCCAATTCTGATTCTTTCCGGGGAACGGACAATTTATATTTTATACCCTTTCCCCAAATTGTATTCTGGTCTATCTAGAAACATAGTGGCGTATTATTACAGTTTTAACGTTTATCAATACTTTTTCGAAAGAGGAATACTCGATTTATCCTCAAGTTATTCCCAATATTAACAGAATACACGAAAAATTAGGAATAACAATTGTAAAGATTATCGTGGCTGATCGCTAGAAAAAAAATTATATTAAACGTGTCCCGGGAATTACCAGAATTGAGCAACAGTTAGATAAATTCTTAGAGCCAAGGTTGACCATACTCTTAATAAGCAATATATATTTAAATTGATTCCGTATATATATCTTCAAGCGGTATATACAAATATTTTTCGTTAAGCTTATATACAGTTAACAAGAAAACAACCAAGTTATCTAAATTTTTCATTTATCCTGTGGTTGGGAAAAGAATATTTTATCTGATAATTCTTCTCTTCCTTTTCTCAAAGAATCAGCTTTGAAGAACTTTATACGAATATTTGAATGGAAACATTAAAGTACATTGGAAGGTTGATTGGTTTTATTCTTGTTGAGTCTGAAAAACATTCCATGAATGAATCATTTTCGTAAACTAGCTGATTACGTGCTATATAATTATATTACTTCAATAGTTGTAGTTCGTTGATAAATTAAATCTTAAAAATAAAAATTTCTACCACTGACCTATTTTGTAAAACTCAAATCATATTTGAAATTGGTTCGTATAATACAATAATGAGGTTAATGTGGGTATAGTGATGCAATGATTTTTAACCAGTAACATATAGTTTTACTATATGTAGAACATCTCACTATAATAATAAAAATCCTTTCAATATAAATAGTCAGATCAATTACACAATTATGTACATACGTATGTATATATCACATCTTATGTATGTAACTGAGATGAAATTTACGTTTTATATATAGTATTTATGTTGTTCATTGAAGACATACACATACAAAATTTTCTAAACTATATTTCAAAATATTAAATTATATTTATTTATATATGTATTTCTTGAATTCTTTCCAGCTAAAATAAACTGCAAGATAAAAACAACAACCTTAAAACGAACAAAACAAATCAAACGTAAGTAAATAGGTTGCTGTAAATAATCTCAATTCAAATAAAAAAAAAATTACACTTTCCAATTCAATAACTAAAATAGAAAATGTGTAATCTCTTGAAACTATATTTACAGTACGTGCTCACTGGGTTCGTACTGTGTTAAACGACGCAAAGTTTAAAATTATACCTATGTACATCGCCAGTTTTAGCTTAATGGTTACGAGAGTTTCTCATCACGCCGCGGTCCCGAGTTCGATTCCCGCCGTTGGCCAAGAATATCGTTGGGCTGACCACCTACAATGTGCACCAATCGTAAAAATGGTTCGTAAGGTCTCAGTTGAGACGAGTTAATGGTTTATGGTTTCTAAGCCATATAAATTATTAGCCATGTACATTTCAATTTCAGGGTTTCTGGTATTTTTTACTTTTTTTCGTTTCATTAATATTCACAAAATTTATTTAAATTGTTACACCACAATCTTTAAAATGTCTTTGCTTTGGCTTTGGGAAGAAAAAAATATTTCTGTTCGAATTACGTACAATTCGAGTAAGGTATATCGTTGTAGATATGCTTCCATTTATGATATACATATGTCAAGCTTTTTAAGGTAGTTTGTGGTCCTTCTTATCAAAAGGGCAAATTAACTATCTTAGCTATTTCTTTATTGGACTAAATATATTTTCTCTCTTGTAAAGCGACCCGCTCATTCACTGCAATACATGTAATCAAATAGTTTGTCCAGTTAGTATTTACTCTCGATCTCTAATTCAAAGCGGCCAGTGAACTCTTTGCTTTCATTATACGAGAATTCGGAGCGAAAAATTAAACGACATGCTAAAGTTACCTTAATTCCATTTCGTGAGGTTACCTTGATACCATAAATTTGGATGTTTTACAGAATATCCCTATACAAGCTAAGGTTAACGTTTAAATACTTTTTATCAAAGATGGTAGTCGTAAAAACTTAACATGACTGGAAATATTTTCTTTGTTTAACTTCAGCGTAACGCTTGTTGGACTGTTGAGCTGTTTTTAGTTCATCACCAGTTTGATTGAATTGGTCAAATCTATCTGTTTCGATCACGGGACAGCACATTAGGCTGAGCCTATAATGATATCTTTGTCTGTCAAAAGGCGAATTTTATAAAAGATCGCTGCACTATTACTTCCGAATCAGTACGCAGAACTGGCCTTTAAATCTAACAAATTCCTGAGCTCGTAATTGAAAAGAACTCGGTATATGAGTCGTTAAATTTTTACGAACGATGTATAACTTGAGATTAAGTATTTTCGACAGTGCATACTTGACGAATACGAGCATTAATTGCAAAAGTTATCGATAGCCTGTTCTCAACTTTGACACAATATAAAAATCTGTGACTGGCCGCTTTGGACGAAATCCTTCATTACTGATAATTTCTCATATAGGATTTACCGCAGGTAAAATTTCTCTGGATTTTATGTCAGCATAATTAAAACTCGTGACACATGGCATACATTAAAAAGCTAAAAAAAACCCTATAAGTTCAGATAGTACCGCATTAATGATTTGATGTTTAAAATTTTTACGTGATGTGCGCAGTACCACATCGCTAGTACAAGGGTTTATATTCTATGTATGTTTCAAATCGATAACTCATTTAAAGGAATCAAGCGAATTACGCTAATGACTGAGTTCTTGTACTTTTAAGACCTTAACTTTCGACCATTTATGCTTTTTTTTGTCGACTAATTCGTTTAGCTGTCCTAGCAAGAATAACTTTATTGCTCTTTACAATTGTAAACCGATTATTCAATTTATTATATGATATGATTCGACGACACATCTCATTAGATTAATTATTTTTGGAGTTAGTTTTTACTATACCGAGGGTCTGCTTAACGACATCGACAATCGTAGTTTTCAGTACTTCTTATAAACAGCTTCATTTCATACTTATACGGAAATTTCTAGCGTGACTTTGTAAGGATCAGACAGTGGTCACATTCTACGTATTTGGTTGAAGATCTAAAACAACCTCGACTCAGGTCATTAACAGTAAAATATGGTCAATTTTGGCTCGGTATTTCTGTCGTGAGTATGTCCAAGTTTCCATAAGTAAATGAATTGATTGAAAATATTGGTTTAACCATCAAAATTGTTACACGATGAGACTACGTTAATCCAAAAATATAGTAGTTTTTGCTTCAACGAAGCAACGAACTGCCATCCATCCAACGTGCTCTATTCGATGTCTTTCAAAACACGCATTGGCAACGATTGAAATGATATTACTACTTAGATTATATATTGAAACTAGTCTTTTCAGGCTAACCATCAATTTACATCTGAATTCTTAAAAACTTAATATTAATGTGGTTACTGTTGATCCAGTAATGCACCAATGCCCGTCCGTTGGTAGGTAGCTGCTCAAATACTAACGAGCTCGAAGAGTTTGGTTAACGAGCTCGAAGAGTACATTGACTACACACCGAAGTATCTTTTTCTGGAAGTTTTGTATAAGTTTGATGTTAGTCTTATTACAACCCCAAAGCTGAATGCCATATAGCCAGATCGGCTTTAGAACCTGATTCAGTATTTTTTTGCATATACTTAATTTTGATCTTCGTCCAATAAACCAGTACAATTGTTTATATTTAAGATCAAGCTCTTTTCATTTCTTCGTCACATGCTCTTTCCATTTAAGCTTAACATCCAGTGTCAGACTCAAGTGTTAACCAGTGGTTTGTTCGTAAAGTTGACATGTGTGAATTTCTTCACTTGCACATTGAAGATTATTCGTTGCCTTTTCCACAGTTGGTAATCGGTGTCAGTATAACGTCGTTGGACTGTGGTATATATTACTTTTGTATAGTAAGTATAGGATTGGGACCAGAACGCTGCCTTGAGGGACTTCTACCTTTACCTCTCTCAGTCCAGGATACTCATCTTCATATCTTACTCTAAAAAGTGTCCCGGAATCATAACATTTAGTTTATGTATTAAATCCTCATGCCATACCTTATCGTAAGCTGCTGTCACATCCAGAAATAAGACTGAATAAATTTGTTTATCTTCTAACGCGTTTTCCATAATAACTGTAATTCTGTAAACCTGATCAATTGAATTGGTAATCCGATATTAGATCTCTCCTTTCTATTATTGGATTCATTCTTATCAGGAGTAGTTTCTCCATTAGCATTGAAATGATAAGAAGGAGGTCTAAGAAGGGATACAGATACCGAAAGCCATGATTGTGAATCTATATTGACATAAAGTTATTCCACAAAGAAACGGCAGAATTTCATCATGAATATATTCGCATTGAATAACAGTATTCAACTGCAATATCATATTAGTTCTTAAAGAAAGTAGATCAAGTATTAAAATTTTTCAAAATGTGAAACATTCCGGGTGGTCAAAAAAAATAACAAATTAACGCTTCTTTGCGCACAAGATGATATTTATACATTTCAATGCGTGAAAGGTGGTTATATTTACAATGTTGTGTAAAGTTATGTGTATGCCTCACATTCATAATGAGGATTAAAACAAAAGTCTTTTCGAATAACCGGTTAACCGGTATACATCGGCTCAGTCTATATACCAAATCATTATCTATATCTGCTGCTCATCCTATTGTAAATGAGCTTGTACTCAAAATGGGATGTGCGTGCTTGGTGTTGACCTTTTGTAGTAAAAAATTTAAGAGGTTTTTATGCCTAATGGAAGTAATAATTTTTTTACAAGTTACTTCCATATGCGCTTTTCCTTCTTAATCAAAATTATAAGCAATATATAAATAAATAAATAAATAAATAAATTGGTTAGTCCAAAATCTCTAATAATTGTAATCCTTCCTTGTCGCGATTTGAATCCGATGCCTGCGCCATTCAATTGGTTTTTGCCACACCGAGATAGTGTAATTATCGAGCAGCAACTGTATTTCATAATCCTATTACTATTTACATACTTTTATTCAATGAATGAGTATGTGCTTGATTGAGTGATACTCTACTTGTTACGTTACTACTTAGTTTTATGAATTTGTTTTGTTTTTAATGATTTATGTGTGGAAATAACAACAACAACAACATTATAACATATAAAGTAATGATAAAATATGATCTTTTATACATAATAATATGTAATACGGTTTAGTTGTGTTAATTTGCTTTTTTGTGGTTTGATAATTATAATATTGCAGATGTATTGGATCTGGGTGGATAGTGGTGGATTTATAATTTTTATTTATTGTGTTGGAAAACTTTCAAAACTTATTTGTTGTTACGTGATGATGTTATTTGACGACATGAATAAAAACTACTAATATATAGTTTGTGTGATGAATTACTATCTTATGACAATTTGACGAGCTTTGTTAAAAATAGGTCGTTTGGTTTTTGATATTTTATTGATGTGTTAGTTTTAAAATTATTGCTACATGAGATTGGATAGTTATTTATGTAATAATATGAGATTATATATGCGTTATGTGAAATTTCAGATCAAATGTGCTTTAAATATTAAATTTAGTGATTTAAGAACTAAGTAGATCGTAATGTCATACTCGTATAGGCATTTTTATAGGCATGTTGGGACATATAATCGTATAGTGAAATACGATGAATGAAATATAACCGAATGTACCAAACCTATAATATTAGAGAAAAGTAAAAATATTTCTTAGTTTATATACGCAATGTAATCCGACAATGTATCATATATATATAAAAACATAAAATCAGATGGAAGTTTTATTTTTTATTAACCAACATAGATGTGATATTTATATATTAAAAAACGTCTGAAAAAGAAAACAAAAAACTGGATAAAAGAATAAATAATTTGACACACTTCTTGTATGTACATATGTTTTTAATAACCCACAATCAACAAACCCACATTTTTACTATTCTCATTTTGTACTTTATGTACATTTATTATTTCTTTGCATGGAGTTTCTAGTACTTATATTCTCACATACGAGTACACATCCATAAGTATTGTAAAAATTAGTTTTAGTTCAGCGTATATATACTCATATGTAATTTTGAATATACGAACGAGTGAGTATATATGTGGACTACATGACTATATATATATTATATACACTTTAAACTAGATATTAAAATTAGATTTAATTATATTCGCGAATATTTAATTTAAGATTTTCATTATATAGGTTACAATTATATATTTTTAAGTACATATTAGCCAAGTATTGGTTTAATAGTTCTATTTGCTATCCAAACGGAAATATCTCGATTTGTTGTGGATATAATTGGTTCTTCGAAACAAGATTCTTCGTTATAGGTTTTACTTAAAGTTAATTGGGTTTGTTTTGATAAAATAATTCATAACCTATATAATGGTAAGCAAACTCTAATAAACAATTAGTTTCTGTTATTTTTAATTTAATAGTGCATGTTAAATTATAATAATTATATTATTTTTATTAGAACATGTTAAAAATATTATATTAAGGCAGGTCTACAGAGGGAATATACGAGGGCAGAGCGAGAAGTCGAGTTAAAATGAAACAAGGAATAATATTTTCGACCAAAAAAATATTTTTCAACGTAGTCGCCTATTCAAAATAAGCGATGATCATCTCTTTATTATTGAGCCGAATCTCTTCTTCAAGTTCGGGAACAGGAAATAGTCACAAGTGGCAGAGTCTGTAGTAGTTCATGAACGTTAATCGGAAATGCCTACTATTTCAGGTATCTCGTGCACTTTCACTCTGTGTTCCTGCAATATCTTATCATGAATTTTTGGTGAGGTTACTTTATTTGGGCATCGTTAACAATCGGCGTCAGTTGAGCTTGTACGACCACAACGAAAATCAGTAAACCCCTTGTGAATTATTATTATCGATGGTGCAGAGTCGCCATAGTTTTTATCAAGTTTTGGTTTAGTTTACGATTTATGTAATAGTTTTTCCACGCAAAAAGTAATATTTCACTTTTTTCCATGTTTGCAAAAAACAATCGGTTGTCTGTTTCAATGGGTTCACTGCACAACAAAAAATTACTTTAATCGACAATATTATGACAACATTCTTTTAAACTGAGGTGTTTCTTTTAAACTGAGACGATCAAATATCTCGAAAAATAGCCACTCTACGGAAAATATCCATAATCAAAATTTAATCATACTGCAGCGGAAATACATTAGCGCAAAAAAATGGTCCCCCACCCCCCGCTTTGTAGGTGGGGCGTGGGTAAATTTTAAACTAAGATATAGGAAGCCATATTTTTTTTATTGCAGATACGGATTCTACGACTAAAAGTACGTTGTTCGGTTCATGATAGATGGCGTTGTAATCATAATGACAACTGGTATAATGACAACTTGATGTTCACCACATAAGTAACTTTTTTTAAACTGCAGTCTAGAGTGTATAGTAAGCTGGTGTCACTATATGTCTAATTTGTTTTTTTCTTTGTTGAATTTATTTTTTGGTAAAAATTCATAAATTTGGCAATTCATGTCGTTCAGTGGCTGAAAATGTTGTTTCGATTAACATCGATGTCCGTTTGACATTTTCGACATCACATCACACCGACATCGCTGTTTTGCACTGAACACATTCAATGACTGTCAAAACGGAATTAAATGACAGATCTGTCTGAAAATTTTAATTTGGTCTAATGTCATATGGTATTGACACCTGGGATTTGCGATTGTGGGACATTCTGTTGCAATTTTACCAGACTTCTCACTCGGCGCTCGCTTTGTAAACCGATTACGCATTAGTTAAAGATTAAAGAGTTTATGTATGTAGTTACTATATCCTTATAACCAAAAGTAATAAATTATTTATATTTATATGTGAAACTCTAACATATTTTATTTATATGTGAAAGTCTAACATATTTTAGATATCAAAACCACTTTTCATTTATCACCTGTAACATCGTACAAATTAAGAAATCGTTTGTAATCCACATCCTTATCAAAAGACAATATTAAATGTTGGTTAGTTTCTTTGGCTGCAATACCTGTCAACTCTATGCCAGATCTATATAGTATTGACGGATGTAAAATAAAGCGTGCACAAGACGATTTAAATCTTTCCACACCTTTTATTAAAAATATTCGAGATTATAAACGCATAGTGAAGTTTGCAAATTCACAGTACGATTGGTATCATCTAGCTGATCTCTTTAGTTGCATTGCGATGATCACCAATATACCTATCTGTCCGCATAGTAGTCAATTGCTGTTAAGTACGGCAAATACAACTTTTAAGAGGGAATTTTATTTTAAAATAACGGCCAAAGTAGCACCTAGGTTCGTTAATGGTAAAATTGTTAGAAATATTGTTGCATTTCATATGAAGTGGTGGATGATAAAGGTTTATATCATACCAAAGATTTCAAGTAGAATTTAGTGACAAGATTGTATATAACTTTATTATATGAAACGTGGTTCCGTTCTAAATAACGTTTTTCCAATGAGATCCAAGAAAAAGGCCATTTACAATAATTTCAAATAAATAATATTATTGTGTGCTTGCATAGCTATTTTCTGGCTAACAGTCCCTTGTTCTTACATGTCCCGACATTTTCTACAAAAGCTCCCAAGTCTCGTATTCATATATAGTGAAATTAATATTTTTGTGCACCTTAAGTCTAATATAAACATAACTTCTTTACTTCTTCATATCTTCACCTTTGATTCGTCGACGCCTCCGTTTTTATGAAGCGCCATAATACCTCCTCTTTTCCGCAGTAGTTGATACGTTGTACTATATCTAACTAAATTAAATTCACCAAGAAGGCCGACAAACATGAGGTAATCAAATGTGTTTTTGACGTTATTCAAGCTGATGCGAATGGCATGATTGCCACGTGACTGTTAAATTACGCTATCGATTGTGAATACTGCATCATGCTACAATCAGTTCAAAACTTCTTCAAACGCTACGATTTCACTTTGCTATACGCTGCAGTAATCGAAAGAGCTATATACTTTTAGATTTTTATTGCAAGAAGTTAGAGTCTGTGGCGTTCTTGAGCAACTCCAACAAATACAATTAAATTATCTCACGCCACAATTAATTAATAAAAATATTTCGAGTTAAGTTCTTGTAATTCACTAGTACTGTCGCGACACAACTAAACATATATATACGAATCGCACAGTATGAACATTAAGTCCGGTAGCATATGCCTGATGAGATGGATTTGATCTTTTCGATCACACGGTCATTCAATGACGTCATCATCATCAGATTGAAACTGGCCTAGTGGATTACAAGATACAAGGAACAACTCAGATTTACGCATACATTCAAATTTACATTACAGCAAGCTACTTAAAGCAATACGCTTTCTTTATTGGTGACCCCAACGGCCCTGTTTAGGGCATTACACGTCAAGATCTTCTGACACAAAAACACCCGATAATTTTCATCCCTACCTCCTGCCTAACCTAACACGGCAAAAGTTTAACTTCCCACAATGGAATTCCCGGCCTACTCTTTCAATACGTGGTAGTACCGTTTCACGCTTCAAGGCGCATAGATATTTCCAGGAAGTTTGTTTCATGCTGCAACAAAGACAAATTCAATAAGGTGGGCGAATGTAGGCACCCACAAATACAGCATGCAGTCAGGTTCGTTTCATGTCGCAACAAGCCTTCTTACTAAGCGGGCGAATTTAGGCACCCCACGCACTGCGGCACAAATAATCATAATTATTCGGAGGGGGGAATTCACTTTCGGGGGAGTTATGTGGCGTTCTTGAAGCAACTCCAACAAATACAATTAAATTATCTCACGCCACAATTAATTAATAAAAATATTTCGAGTTAAGTTCTTGTAATTCACTAGTACTGTCGCGACACAACTAAACATATAAATACGAATAAACATATATATACGAATCGCACAGTATGAACATCAAGTCCGGTCGCATCTGCCCGATGAGATGGATTTGATCTTTTCGATCACACGGTCATTCAATGACGTCATCATCATCAGATTGAAAGCGGCCTAGTGGATTACAACATACAAGTAACAACTCAGATTTACGCATACATTCAAATTTACATTACAGCAAGCTACTTAAAGCAATACGCTTTCTTCAAGTCCTTCTAAGAGCTGAATTGGGAAAACTTAAAAAAAAGCTTCGGCAATATATCTTGAGGAGATGAAATATTTTGAGACAACTTAGTCGTTAAAATCGTGTTTCCATACCCATAAGGTTTTATATATACAAAACGTTTGAGTGATGGACCAATAGTCCATCAAAAGTGACCATGTAACAAGGTATTTACAGGAATGCGGAAAATAAATTAACCTTTAAGTTCCAAAAATTAGTCTAAAGTATTAAGAAATACTTGTCCTTGGTTTAGAAGGAACAATCTCAGAAAAGTTTTTTTAATATGTCTCCTAAACAATATTAATGAAGGAAATAAGTCAGATTCTAGAGTTTAACATTCGTTAACTTCATTGAAAGAGGTTATCGTCCGAACAATTGTAGATAAGTTTGCGTCTCGATCGAACTGGTTCTCGATTTAATTTCAAACATTGTTCTTAATATATGTATGTTAAGATTAAAAAATGTATAGTTGTAGTGGGAGGTACTGGCTTCGAAAACTGATAGAAGCAGGATAAATTTTTCCCTGTTTGATTGTGCACATCTATGGCCTCCTGTTGGAGTGCAAAATTCATGGGCCAATTCATTTTCCATGTCAGTACAAAAGGTTGACTAACTTATAAGGTTCGACATATAATCAGATTTGAATTCATTTCAGTGTTACATGTTAACATTTATTGGTTGTATAATTTTAGTACATGTCTCAACCAACTTATAAATTTTAACAAATTTATTAGGATTTTCATACGTACATACATACATATTATATATTATATAGTTTTATTTAATTCTGCAATGATTAAGCAAGACGATAATTTGTAATCGCCAACGATTTATGTATGAATAATTTATAAGTGAATATTATGAAAGTTTGAATAGCATAAAAATTTTTACTGTGCATCGAAACTATTTCAAAATTGTATTAATTTTTTGTTTAGTGTTTTGCTTTCGGTTTTAAATTAAATGTGTCATTTCATTATACTATCAAATGTATAATATCTTATAATCGTATAACTATGTGGACAAACGACATTTTGATTCACTCTGGTATGCTCGCTATGTATATTGTATAGGATAAATGGAGGGCATTTGTGTAATTGTGTAATATAAAATGGATCCACCAAATCAATTTTTGTTTCTATTCTTTAAAATTTGATATTCAACTTTACCCTACTCCTACCGCTTTTTTGGTTATGTTTCTGTATCGGTTATGCCAGATCATAGTGTTAACATTAAAGATGGATCGAACCAGGTGCTCTGCATACTACAATACTTACTCACAGTCTGTTTCTCCCGCTCTAACTAGTGAATCTTTAACCCACACGCGTATTTTGGAGGTAAATTTGTTTGAAAACCAGTAATATACTGAATGGTGAAATTTCCAAGGAGCTTTGATTTTGTTTAATTATTAAAAACTTTCTGAGCACATTTTGATCTATATTACACAGAGCCGCATAAATATATGTATATCAAAACCCACCCGATTAGTTTTAAAAGTTAACATTACATAATATTTTGTGTGAAAATATTGGGTTTGATCAGGTGAACCCAAATGAAACCAATCGTTAGGGTATAATCTAAACGATTACAGCTTATGTTGGTTTCAAACATTTCTCATCTGTCTAAGAATCAAAGCTATAGTAATATTACAATATACTTAATCTTGAACGGGACGTAGCAAAAATATATGTTGTATATCTCAAAGTGCGAAACGAAGATTTTTATGTACGATTTACAAAAAAAATATAAAATGTAAGTTGCATAGATACATCGAACGATCCAGTCAGGTTTAACTCATCTCAGATATTAAATTCCAATAACTTCCAGTACGTCTTATGATACGAATAATTTGAATCTTTCTACTGGAGTACTCTGATACCTGCAAAACATTGTTTACATTTCTCATACCACACTTCTTGGTGATTTCTTTTAATCAAACTCAAACAACACTGTACTAGTATAAAAGTTTTCTCCACATATTATTCGACAAGGTATGCGACTGTTCGAGAGTATTCAAGATTCGATTAAAATGCAAGAATCGACAGTTGAATTTCTATTGCGAAAGAAAACGCATGAGAATAATTTTGTACTCAGCGAATTGGAGCGTGAAAGTTTTATGAAAATACCGAAGAAGACACCAATTAATCCTACGGAAAATAAACCCGTCGACTTTGTGATTTTTATTCTTTAGAAAAAATTATTTTCTAGTGGCTCTTCAGATTTTCTAGGACTAGCAACAGATTCAAAAATCCTTATATATGCTTTTAAACATATATAATTTAGTCAAAATTTTGCACTTCTACCTTAAACGAATTAATTATTATTGTGTGTCCCCTTGGTAGTGCGCTACTGTCTTTCAGGCGGTAATCGCTGCAATTTTGAAAGCAGAACTCTTTGCAAAAGAGATGAATTGCAGAGATTGTCGTATCTGAGTCATTTATGACAGCCGGCTTCTCTACTGTTTCACTGTCTTTAATCAACCTGACAGTCACATAATTATCTAAGGAAATATATTGGCTGATAAATTGACCGATTTTGGTACGGTTTCCTCTTTTATTGGATCTGAGTTCGCTTTTGCAGTGACGTAATTATCTCTTTAACGAGAAATTGACTGTCACTTTGGTGATCTGTACAAAAATAGATGGGATAGCCTCATTTCTTGTCGACTATCTAAAATTTTCTTTGAATCAATAAATCGGGAAAGATCCCAGTTCTTCTCAAATTACGATAGACGCACTTGAATGGGAATAACTGGGCATTTTCATGGGGTTTTGATCGCTGAATAATCGTATATTTCGAATGAAAATTCGGAACATCGTGTGGCGGAAAAAGAAGAAACTGTTGAGCACTTTTTGTGATCCTGTTCTTTATACTCTTGCCATAGACTGTACTGCTTTGGATCACGATTCCCATATCTTGGACTTCATTAAGGGAACAAATAGATTTCGGGACTGAGAGTCTACATGTGGTAAGGGATGTCACAATGGGCCAATCGAGACTGAGTGACTGGAGGAAAAAATTGTGTGTTCTATCCTTTCGAATTTAGACCAATTTTTTGTGGCAAATCTCGTTCTATTAGTCGATCTTCTTCAATTTCCCGCTGATATGTATACATGCTTTCTGAGGTGCAATTTCTCGATCAAAACAATTAAAATTAATTTCGTTTTGTATAACTCAACTTTCGTTTAACGCATATTTCTGATCCTCAGGTACATTTATGAGTAAGGTAAATGTTATGTGTTAGAATTTAATCATTTCCCGTACGGTATATTTCCCGAGACCAAATTAGCACTCTAAAAAGTTTTCATAATTCTTCAAAGCTTTAGTAATTATATCTAACGTTCTTATAAAATGACGAGACTTGTTTCAACATCTTACTTTTGTTTTTTTTTCAGAACTATATATCGTCTTAACGTCAATGATCGAGTGTTAAAACATTGCTTCAGTTGCAACGTTGTGTGAAATTTTTTGATACATTGGTACAAATGCAGCTTCCAACTATATTAATCTATAAATATTTGATCTCAGGTATGAATAGGAAGTGCAATAATCTTTTATGTATGGATAAGTGTTCATTATAGTGATTAAAGTGTGTACGTGATGTCACACACTATACTAACATCAGTAAGTGTTTAATTATTTTTATTAAATACGATAAACATTACACAAACTATAATTTCACTATTGAAATAGTATTTCCCAGTTATCACCCGTTAATTTAGCTATAGTTTAGAAATTCACTAAAAGTGATATTTGTTTATTGTTTTTTACAGTTGACCCTAATTTTAAAAATGAGAACAAATCAAAATGGAGGTTTTTTATGAACTACAAAAAATGAGAAGACCCAGTTTTACTCAAAAAAAAAATATATATATATTCTTCAGCTTGTCTCATCTACTTATGATATTTATTATTTTGATTCTTATTATTCATCAGACCTCCTCTTTAACTACTTCAACAACGCAAAATATATAAACCGATCAAAATGTAATCATAGTTATAAAACAAATATAAGTGAAAGAGACAAAAAATAAGACGAAACCAAAAAAAAAACACTTGTCTGAATTTCTTTTTAACAATTTTTATTCTTTTATTTAAACATGAAACTCTAACTGTTAATGTCAGACATTCCGACCTATATTCATGTGTATTCATTAATTGATTATTTTGTTTTCTCTTGTATGTATGCCAGTAAACTAAATACAGAAAACAAAATGAAGAGAACCAAGCAGTCGAAATTTAAATGAATTGACATGGATAGGGTTTTATGATATTATATGTAGGTATGTACTGTACATACATAGTTATACATATTAGATAAGTAGGTTATAGTTTTATATAACAGAGCGGCATAGAAGAGAACTAAGAATATATGTGTATGAGTCCACGTTTTTAGCCATGCTATGGTTGATTATAATGCATTTTTTTAATGTGAGTAAAAATTTATATACTTTCCGTTTTACAAAGTGGTAAAGTTTGATTCACTTAACCATAGGACAATATATTGCTAACATCATCATCACACATGTTAAATTTTCAACAAGAACCTTAATCTACTGTATCTGATCTCTTGTTTTCGAGACCAAGACGCAATTGATTAGAGTAGTGGTGACATCACGTTTGAAAGAGTGATGAGATTCAAGTATCTTGGATCTGTCATTATTCACGATAACAGTGAATGTAACAGTCCACTTCTGAAATCAAAATATCTGCATAGATCTGCATCCCAATTGATCAGACCCATTGTTATGTATGGATGTGAGAGTTGGACCTTGACGGATGAGTACGACAGATGGCTTCTAACATTGTAGAGAAGAATTATGTGTGTGATAAATGGCCCAATACGTGACGGCGATGGTACATATCAGTTCTGTTCAATCGAATTTCTGATATCGTACATAAAATAAATCAGACCCATTGTTATGTATGGATGTGAGAGTTGGACCTTGACGGATGAGTACGACAGATGGCTTCTAACATTGTAGAGAAGAATTATGTGTGTGATAAATGGCCCAATACGTGACGGCGATGGTACATATCAGTTCTGTTCAATCGAATTTCTGATATCGTACATAAAATAAAAGGACAGCGAATACGCCCGCACTCTCACGTTCTGCTTGCTGTTCTGAATCATACAGCGATCTTTAAAGGGAGAGCTGCCATTCAGTAGGCGAAGAGATCTCTGTCGACGACGATGGCTTCACTACTTAGAGAGTGATCTTATTATTGCTTGCAACCGTATGAAAAGCTGGCTCGCGATCGATACCGCAAAAAAGAAAATGGTCTAAGTTTAAAATCAATACAGTTTAAAATGTAGATTTTAATAGTTGATGAACAAGATTAGCCATCAAAGCGAATTGTCATACCATCCGAAATGTCTATTATCCCAGGATGGGGTATAAAGACCGATTGCCTAACTCAAAAATTTATATTCATACATCCGTTTATATAGAATAATAGATGAGGGTAGGATATATGGGAAGGAATATTAGTTAGAAACGAACAGACACCTGTCAAATCGTTATAAAATTATTGTCAGCAAAAGACCACCACACTTACAATCGATTAATCTGCAATCGCCAAATTCTGAAATAAATTTATTTATTTGTGGCTTAGGAATCTGTAACAATTCATTTTTTTTATTGTTATAGCGTTAGACAAATGACAATTAATATCAAGACAACACATTACCTTTCTACTAAACTAGCCCAATTTTTAATCACCATTAAAAAAATCCCAATTTTAATCTGCCTGACGTCTGCCTCAAAATAGCCAAAGCCATGCATATGCAGAAGAATAAGTAAGATCAGCGTAATACAGGAACTCTCACCCTATTCGAGCAAAAGAATCCCTCGACTGGTGGAGGAAATAAAAACTCTCCATTCCAATTTCAGACAACGAAAATCATTCGTAACAAACATATACGAAAAGACCCGAAGGCCTACATCAATTAAACTTGCTTAGAATAGAAAGCCCAATCTCTCCAATACATGTCAACCCTATAAATTGTTATCTCCTCCACTATTCAGACAACTCCCTTAATAGTCAAAGACAGCAATCACTGCACTACACTAACGCCTCCCATACAAAACACATACATCCAATCACAAGTACATCACACATAACCTTAGAAATCTATCTCGAGATTTTTAAACTTAAACATTAGAAAAAACCAAAATAAGTCTGAAGGAATTTAATCCACCCAGGAGCACTCCACCCAGGATCCATTCACTTGATGATGTGTGCGCAACCTCCACAATTCATCACCATTCATCTCGATAGACAATATCTATCGCACGACAATACTCTCAAATATAACACAACCATCGAGTGAACTGTCGTGTTCGTTCTTACAACCTCTTCAAATGACTCAACACGTCTACGTCTGACCTATGCAATAGAAACAAAACAAAATAAACCTTATACCAAAACTACCGTGAACAGCAAATACATAGTTCAATCAACTGTCCGTTCTACAGAAACAGTAAGACAACAGTTGAAGAACAATATTTTAAAAATCTTTTGTCGTTGCTCAGCTCTTCTTTGAGTGACTTCAGCTGCTTCTTTTGGTTGTATATAACATTTGTTGATGTTGTTCTTGCTACGCTCTTGTTGATGTTGCAGCTTATAAAGAATGTCGGCCAGTTGCATCTGCTGTTCTTACTGCTGCTCTTGTAGATGTTGGTTCTGCTTAGCAAGAGTGTCAGCCAGTTTGGTTGTTGAACTAGCAATGTCTGCAACATCGTCTGCAGCATTGCTGGTGGAGTTGATGTAGAACCAATCTTTTCTAAGCTGGCTTTTGTTCTGCACAAACTGGGGTTTGTTGGCAGCTCTCTGCACTTCTTCCATTAAATTATGCAACTTTATCGCCAATACTGCTTTTGATAGGAAATGACTAAGCTCATTAATTTTGAACATTTTCAACTGTCAATAATCACACTTCAGAGATCATTTGTTACTCCCTACGATTCGTTATTGGATTATTGACGCTACAGACTGGTGACGCTTACTGGCGAACAATTAGCTGATCGATGAATTCTCGAATTTTTTATTCTACTCGCAACAGTCAATGTAAATTTATGTGTGATGCATAAATTCAGTATATTTCGAGATGATTTCATGCGTCATTGTAGTAGTGCCTACAACTGGATTTACTTCACTTGCTGTTGATTTGTTCGTTCTAAATTGTTATCTCTTTACAGGTATGGAAGATATAAGCATCTCGGTTACTAAAACTAAAATATACAACATAAAATTATTGCATAGTTTTTGGATGGATTCGAAACAGGCTCTCTGTCGACCAATACATGCGGTGTATGTACCGTATAGTCTAGCCACTCGGACCATTGACCACAAAGCCACTGACATATGTCTAAATATCTAAGATGTAAATAATAATCTGCAATGTAAAACTAATCCCAGAATCAGAAAATTATGCAGGATCCTTTGATCTGAGAATTGCTATGTCTACAAGTTTAACTGTTAATAATCATAAAAGATTGGTTAAGATTCTATACATTTTCACTCAAGGGCAATTGAGAATGTAGTGACGATGGAATTCAACTATTGGTGCTTGGTAAATTAAATAACCATGTAATGAGTTTTTTCAATCATGTTTTCGACTTTTAATTATTTATTCTTCTCGTACTTACAACAAAATTAAACTATTTTCAATAAAACATTTAATTACAACTATTTTATACACTGATTAATCCATGATTTTAAATTGAATAATGTTACCAATTCTGGCTACCGCAATGTTATCTTAAGTTACAGTATTTGTCTACAAATTGAAGAAACAACCATTCGTGGCTCACCTCCTGTAAAACCATATAGTGATGCAACCGAAACGACATTATATAACTGTTAACAAAATGGTTAGTTTTAGAGGAAAGTAAATCTAATAGTTCAATGTTATTCAATCGGCATTTACATTTTTTAAATGAAAACATATATTTTTCATTACAAAATCGTCATATAAACATTAAAAAACATCAACCATTAAATTCTTATAACACTCAGCATAAAAATTTAGAGGTTTCCACAAACTTTTTTCATGATTATTTTTGAAGAATAATATAATTTTAATTGGAAATTCTTATTCTGTTAATTAAAATGGTGGAACCGAGGTGGTGAAAATCAGTAGTACGCTATGTAATATTCTGCCTATAAATGTAGGCATTACACAAGGATCAGTTTTGAACCATCATTGCTTTTAATACTTTAATAGAGTTTTTACCCAAAAACGACTTCTCCACTGCATTCACTGTACTTTTACTAGTCATGATATATGTTTTGCTCAGCCGGAATATATACCAAAATATGATGTTTTATGATGGGAAGGTGCATGTAGAACTACATCAGAATCACTCTTACTAAGGCCAAAACAGTTGATTCGATATGGGCTTTATTTCATTAACAACTGTGTATGAAGCTTTGGTTATATTGAAATAGCTGGATATTCTGCCACAAACATTTGATCTCTTAGGCATACGACAAAGATATACCGAAATGTTAAAAACTATAAACGCCACCGCCGTCACCTAACAGATACTATACATTAAATTTATTCCGTGACGATCGATTTTTAAAAATGTCAATTTCAATCATCCATTATTGTCACCAGAAAATTACGAACCCATCATTTATCCATTAATATTAAGTAAATGATTTTAAAGAGTAACAAAACAGCACAAGCCTGAAAATAATATAAGAGGTCACCTGGGCAATATAAAATTTTTGGTCTCCACAGTGGGCATACTTAGCAGCCTAAAATTACTTTTGTCTAAAGAGAAAGATTTACACCAGCGAACCAGAACACTTAACCAACTAACAACAAAGCGTTCTTGATAAAAGTAACGAAATTGTTATTGAAATGGTGCAAGAGTTTAACAGAGGTGGATATTAAGCTGAAGTTGTCTTCAATGAATATAATAATTTTCATTTCCATAAATTGATGCAAAACTAAAGTAGTAAATATTGCCGGCGAAAAACGCTGTATTGGCTGTTCAAAATATTTTAAACCGTCAAATAACCTAAATCAAAAATTAATTATACATAAGTTTATCCTGGTCGCCCTGTGTGGTCTTGTGTTATGTGATTCACCCTGTATAAAATAAATTATAATGCCACATGAGCAAGCCACATTTTTACTAAATCAATTATAATATAAGATGGGATTTTTAAATGTTCATTTATTATGACTATATAGTAATGGCTGATTGAAACGTTTCAATCAAATCCCTAATTAGTCACCTTACTACCCACCGTAACGCAAATATTCTTTGTTATTTCCATTGCAACATGTCGTTAAAGAATACTAATAGAATAAAAAGATTCTAATTGTTGGTTCTGTGGGTAATTGTCATTTGCCTGAGATTTAAATTGGAAAGATCTTTTTCTTTGACAAAACCCAGATGAGTTAAGTTTACCTTATCATTGTAATAGTTTTCTACACACTCAGTTAAAAAACCTTTCAAGACGCAAACATGTAAATCATATAAAAGTATAAGTGTAGATCGGTGTCGCTATTCTCAAAATTTAAGAAATTACAGTTAAAGCTTAAAACAAGCAATTGAGTTTGTTTATTTTTTTATCTCCATTCTTTAGGAGCACAGGACGTCTACTAGGTTGGACCATCAATTTGAGGCTATTCTATTTAGTTCTTCCATTTTTCCCAAGATGGTTTGCTTAAGTTAGCACATTCCAAATGACATCCAGGTTATTTCATTTGGTGTCTTTTTCAGTGTGTTATATCCATCTACATTTCCGCTTGCTAATTTCCTTCTCAATGTCCACTTGGTTTGTTTGTCGCAGTAATTTTTCATTTGTGATCTTATTTGGCCAGAAGCATTTGATCAATCGCCTAAGTCATTTATTCACAAACACATAAGAAAACTCTATGATTCTCTGCGTTTGTTTCCACGTTTCACAGCCATACAGCGATACTGATTTTACACAGGCAGTGAACATTCGTATCTTAGTGTTTCTTGACAGGACGGATGCATTCCAGATCTTATGGAGCATGTTGAAAGTGTTTCTCGCTTTGTTGATGCGTTGGTTAATGTCTTCTTCCGTTCCGCCTGTTTTTGATATGGTATACGAAATTTTCAACATTTTGTATTGTGTCTTGGTTGATTCAAAGTGATGTACTAATGCTTGTGTTCAGGCTCAGGGCATTTGTCTTTCTTATGTTTATCTTGAGACCGACATCTTGTGCTATTTCTGATAACTTTTGTAGCTTTTGATGCATGTATGTGTATTTGTGTGTTAGCAGGCATATATCATTTGCGTGGTTGAGATCATTGAGTTTTCTAATCGGATCCCACTGAATTGCGTTTGGTGATGTGATTTTTAGCTTGCGCATAACATTATTCAGTACTATGAGGAAACTGTACATTGTTCTATCTTCATTTTATTTCGGATAAACCTTAATTTTCAAAGAGTTGGATGCGCTGTTAGATTTTTAATTATCAACTGTAGTTTCTTATAATTTAAAACTTAGGTCTTAAAAGTTACTCTAATATTTATCGTTCCTGTATTCATTTCAGTTACAAATTGAGGTTTTTTTGAAAATTGAGATTTAGGAGTATCGACGTACAGTAATCCATCGAACTTCACGATTAATTTTGTCAATTTTTGTGTTTGAGTTTATAGTGTGAAACAAGCAAATAATCTCTTTCGACTGACGTGATCTGTTTATTCCTTATTACAAATTAATAACTAGTGTTCCTTATTACTGATTAATTCATAAATTAGTTTGGGTTCCGAAGCCAGAAGTTTCCGAATGCTTGTTAATTGTGTTAGGTTGGCGTTAATATACTATCTTATCTAATCCATATTCATGAATAATTCTACTAAAAGTTGAAGAATAGTGAGTTTAAGGCTTAGAGATTCAAACAATTTCAGTTTCAAACACCGGGTTCTAATCCCGATAGAGGCAGGATGCAAAAGGGATTTTTCACCATGAGATTACGATTTGTGGTGTGAATGAACACAACTATGACCCCCTGTTGCAGTGATGAAATGGCCGATCCATCTTCCATGTCAGCACTATAGGCTGGCATGGAGGTATGCAATGTGCAGATTGTTAGGAAAATCGGACCTATAGTGTACGTCCTCGAATTGGCTGTAATGGCGTAAAAGCAAGGACGTAAATAAGCGAACCGCGAACAAGTAGGGAGTGCCCCAAAACAGATTAGAGATTAGAAAAAAAAGAATGAAATATCTGTAAACTTTATACAATCTTGTACTGATAAGAAATAAATAACTCTTAAGTTAAACGTTGAGATATCAAGCAAAAATGAAGTACCTAAACATTTCTTATAAATTATGGTGATGGCCAAGTCTCTTATAGACCGACATAAAACCGTCTAAATCGTCACTAACCAGAGCAATATTACGGTTTTTGTAGATTTGGACAGCATCATTTGTACTGGATAACATATATTCTACTCACAATGCATGTGAAACGTATTTTCACTCAGTCAAAGTCTATTTAGTATAAAAAATCTGATTTGCTTATGAATTATAAATATAACAAATTAATTTACTAAACTACCTAATTTTAAAAATATTTTGTTGTACAAACTCGTATAATAATTATTTAAATTTAGTACTCTCATATCAGACATTTAATAACAACTTATGTTAATCGGTTTGTTTATTCAACTGAAAATCATATAATTTTATCTAAAAAAATTTGTTCATCTAAATAATTTAATTTGACAACAGTTTATTTTTATATATACGACGATATGAACTTGACCAAATACATTTTCATCTAGAAATGTTATAGACATTCATTTGCATTAATTTTCTTCTAATCGCCATTCCATTAAAATATGCGGAGATGAACTTTTAACAAAAACGGCAGGAAAAATGTTCTTCTAATTCGAGCAAGAGACTCTAAGCTGACTAGTCAAACTCAATTAGAGGTAACAATTTTTAACTGATGGTTAAATGTCCTGTTTCAAGTCGATAGAATTATAGTACAAACTTTACAGGATAATCAACTAATATGATTAGTACAGGCCAACCATTACGGTGATCCTAGATATGTTACCATAATTCGACAATAACAGTTAAGCATAACAGCGTATTAAATATATATATATATATATATATATATATATATATATATATATATATATATATATATATATATATATATATATATATATATAAACATATATATATATATATATATATATATATATATATATATATATATATATATATATATATATATATATATATATTAAAATATGTGGTCTTAAAGCCTTATACTCGCATCTCAACAGATGAGATAATAAGGAAAATACTTGTCAATCACAGAAGCGACTATAGGGGATAGTAATAATATAATTTGTTTATAAATTATATATTATTCTAACATTAAAGACAGCAATTTGTTATAATTGACAGTTGGTTGTGTAAGAATGTATTCATGTTCGAGGACTAATATTTATAACGAGTCCATAAAACACTTGTCAAAGCCTTTAAGAAATCAGCAATAGTTGGGCTATGCAAAAACTTGGGTCAAAAACACTAAAAACCTAGGCCAATTTAACCAAAATTTTAGTATTTTTCAACCAACCAAATGCGTTAGTAAAATAAATAACTAAAATCTTGGTCAAAATAATTTTTAATTTTAAACAACCAAACTTTATATAATATACATAAAACATTTAGTCACTTTAACCAAAAGTATTTGGTTATTTTTTAAATATAAAAAAAAACAATTGTTTTAATAACCAAATAAAAAAGTTAAATTAGCCAAAAAAAAGTAAGTTTCACATACGATTTAGTTAGATTTAATAAGTTTTATTATTTTATATAATCCCAAATTTAGTCAATATTTTAGATTATTTTGGTTGTACAGATCAATTGATTGAGAAAAATTTAGTATATTTTAACAATTGGCTAGGGTTCAACGTTAGATTAAACAACACATTATGTTAGTATATTCAATCTTTATTTAATAAAATACATTTTGATTACATCTTTTTCATGTTTTCAAGCACTTTCCTTTCGATTAATCTTACAGCTTTAGGGTATTGTCAAGTGTGCAGCCAATATATACTTGCCATTTGGCGAAAATTTAACAAACGAACCCAGACACTTATCATCATCAATCAGTGTTTTTTAAACACTGTCCACTTGCTGTAGCCCATATTTGACATAAACCATCCTAACTAGACGAAACAATTCTGTGATGGAAATTTCCACGATTGAAACAGGATCTGAATGGGCCGGAAGTGTTTCTAAACATTTAGCAGTTACTATATATCCCATATTCGTACCGACTCGTCAAAACTGCCCTTAACATTTAAAATTAGAACAAAATACATATTGTTCCCCTCTAGTGTCTTAAGACCTTTCCAGAGCTTAATTCCCATATTTTAATGTTTTCTCATATTTTCACTCGCCGATACAACATGCCCACTGTCACTGGACCACATAACATCGCTTATGCCCAATTTGTATGCTCCCCAAATTTTTATTAATTTATCCGCTGACGAGCTAGCCAACCATTCACCGTTGGGGCTTAATTTAACCGCCGAAAGGGCGTTTTCGTATGTCAGGCTAATGTAAATTTGAGTTTGGTTTCTAAAATTAAATCGTAAATTAATACTGGAATTGTTATTGACTATTTTATGGTGGCAACTCATGACTGACGATACTGAAGCTTCTAATGATGATGAATTCGATGATAAAGTATTCGGACCAGATGTTTTGCATTTGATTCGGCCCACTATGAACTGGTGGTCTCAGTTTGCTTAAATAAATTATTTCTGTTCAGCTACAATTGAAAAATATTTTCAAAATGTGAGTAAAGCTCAATCTTATTTAAACTAAAAACTAAAACGTTGCTTACCAAATACAAGTCATAAGATACAAGTCATAATTTTTAGATTCATTATAAAATTGATTATTTATTTTTGTAGTATCGTCCAAAATTGGGAAGCACAAACGTGTTTTCACTGAAGAAAACCAACACAATCTGACATGGTTAACTGCATTTCTAATAAAATCCTGTTTTCTAGTAGCCAAGAATTTTCATGATTTGAACTAAATATTTGGTTAAACCAAACCATTGTTGGTGAAAAACATACTGTTACTTTAATCAAGGTGTATTTTATCAAATTTCTTTTAAAAATTTTCTGAAAAATAATTATTGTTTGGTCAATGTTACTAAAAACTTAGTTTACACTGCTAAATTGTTTGGTCAAAACTACTAATTAATGAAAAAACTTAACTTTGTTATTTTAAATATATTCTTAGGTTGTTTAACTACTTTTTTTAGATAATTAACCAAACTGGTTAGCTAAATTTTGATCAATTATTGCTTTAACCAAGTAGCAAAATTTTTACTTTTGAAATTAAAGTAGAGAATTCGAGAATATAACCAAAAAAACTGGTTTAACCAAATTGTATTACTAAGACTTTGGTCATAATATTTTTTCTGAGTATACAGAGGTACGTCCTCGATTAGATTCCTCGTAAAATAGGACGTTAAAAGACAACTACGAAGGAGATGGGAGTGATTCGGTCCGAAGACAGATATAGAAGAGACAAAAAACAAACAAAGAAAATAATTAAGTATTGTCATAATTAGTTAACCTCAGAATTACTCGTATTACGAGAGGAGTAACAAAATTTCATTTAGTTGACCAGAAAAAAAACAAAAATAATCTTTTCGTATTTATTCTCAATCTTCTGTTTCTTTATCTTCTCTACATAATCGCCATTGATTTCAATGCCTTTCTTAAGCAAGCCATAGATCCACTTCTCAAAACAGTCTTTTTTAAACTTATCAAGTTCAGCATTAACCGCATCTTTAAACCGCGTTACTGGTAAAGTACTTTCCCTCAAATTTGTTTTAATTTTTGGAAATAACCAGAAATTTCAAGGTGCTAGATCCAGGGAATATGGTGCTGGTCATATTTCTTCGATATCAAATATCGTAATAAAGTTACTCGTTATCGCAATAAAGTTACTCGTTATCGCAATAAAGTTACTCGTAAATTCTTCCGATTTTCCAACAAATTTTTGAAAATTTTTGTCGTTATTGTTTGACACTTTTCCAGGGGATATCATCTATAATTTTTAATCGGGTGAAGTAAACAAACTTCCTTTGTTTCTGATTTTTGTTGATAAAATTTTGCGTGGGTTTGCTCCTGTTGCGCTCTATACCATGGATTGTTGTTTGGTTTTCACATCGTACTTATAGAACCAAGATTCGTCACCAGTAACGACTTTATTTAAGTTGCTCGCTGACCATTTTTGAATTTTTTGGGAAACATTTAGCAAAATGCACTCATGCCTATTTTTGGGCCTCATTTAAAACCCGTGAAGCCCATCGTGCCGATTTCTTCGTGTATCCTAGATGAGTATTTAACATTCGCGATACAGCCATGGCATTCAAGGCCAATTCATCAGTAATAATTTCTTGTGTAAATCGTTGAACTTTGTACTTCACAGTAACGTCATCAGTGGAAAATTTTTGTCGTCCTTCTACAAAAAAATATCTCATCGGAAATTTTTGAAATCACTTGGAAATAATCTGTTACAATATATCGTTTCATATGCAATTTGGCATTGATTGAACATTTGTATTGGCTTTGTTTACGCGGAAACCCGAAAAGAATAACATATTGAATATCTGTTTACAATCAATGTGGTGGAAGACTTTCGTCTGAAACATCCTCAGCTATTTTGCGTTTTCTTGTCCCCATTTTACCTAACGTTCTAAATTTTTGAAAGAAGTCTGATAAAACAATTGCAAAGGATGTGATATTTTTGGGTTTTAAATTAAATATTTAAAAGTCGCCTACTAAGCCAACATTGATTAATTCAAGCACGCCATTTAAAAAATAAGAGTTTCAATTACTCTTTCTTACATCGAAGGAAGCTTAGAACTTTTTTTTTTCTATAGATTGCAGGTCAATACAAAATGCACCTGCGCTGTGAGTGCCAAGGCATTACAGTGTGGTGGGAATGAAAAGATGGACAAAAGTATAAATAAGGGACAAAAGTACCAATCACAGCGAATATAGAAATGGCACTCGTTTGTTGTAAGATCTTGTTTAAGGAAGAAGGTTGGAGATCTATGAATGTTAGATGGGTCAGTAGTAACTCGTAATAATAAAACATAACTGGATCGGTCAATATCTGGACAGCTAATTTCTCTAAGGCGACATTACATAAATGCGGAGGTGGTAGTTCTTACGGGACTTCGTAGCTGGGAAGATTCTAAAAACTGTAGTCCACCTGCCGTACTCTTAAGTAGAGCAGAACCAAAAATCTGAAACCCTCTCTCCTAAATGACAGGATGGTCTTAATGACAGTAATGTAGAAGGAGAAAGATAAAACTATGTCGTAGAGTTACGGGCAAAAATGGATATGCTGATCCTTACAGCAACCTTAACCTAACCTTATGTAGTTTGACGTATAGCTCTTTCTAGCCTCCTGAAGGCAAGGCATTATTATGATTCATTATTATTGGGTGTTGAGTATTTTAGTACCCAATTCAAGCTAGCGCTCATACAATACTCCTATTAGTCTTAATTGAAATTAGTTTTAAATCATTTAACGTTGTCACACGTGACTATGCCAATAATTGATATAAAGTCGCCAATTGTTAAAATTTTGCTGGTTACTAATAAATAAATGTATTTTTTATTTTCAGATACCAAACCACTAAATAATGAAGCAATGAGATTCGACAGTAAAGAAATAAAATTTATGGAAGAAAGAAAGTAAATATTTCATTACGGAGAATAGTTTAAATTTGTGTCCCAGATGTCAGGGGAACCTGATTCTGGTACATGTTCGATTGGCGGCTCCATTATAAAAACAGATATACGACTGGAAATGGAGCCACCATCAAATAATAACAATAATAATAATTTAACAAATAATAATAATACAATGAATAATGATGATAATGATTGTGATAATGATCGTGTAACAGGTTCTTCTATAAATTATGATTCAAGTGATAGTATTGGTATAGATAGTGTTGGTAATACGATGATAAAATTACGATGTGATCGTTGTGATATTTTTGAAACTCAATCACGTACACTTATGATTGCGCACACAGCACAATGTGGAATATCTAGTCAACATCAAATAGGTAATCAAGAACAGGGTGGCGGAAGTGTACCTGTTGTTGGAAGTGGAATAGGCCTCAATAATATTGTACCTTTAAGTTTACTAAAAGATAAAAAAAGCATTTTAATTAATAATAATAATTTAGTAATTAAGCATGAGAATTTACAAATTAGACAGTCAATACAGCAGCAAGCTTCGACTACTTCATCAACAACAACTACAACTACTTCATCTACTACCGTTAATAACAATAACAATAATAATAATAATAATAATGATCCAAATAAACGAAAATGTTTTGAGTGTGATGTATGTAACATGAAATTTTCCAATGGAGCTAATATGAGGCGGCATAAAATGCGCCATACAGGTGTTAAGCCATATGAATGTCGGGTTTGTCAAAAAAGGTAAAAACCAAAAATAGATTTCTTTTTTTTTAACATAACAGCTATTAATAACATATTTAATGACAGGTTTTTTCGCAAAGATCACCTGGCAGAGCATTTTACAACTCATACAAAAACACTGCCGTACCACTGCCCAATTTGCAATCGAGGTTTTCAGCGGCAAATTGCAATGCGTGCCCATTTTCAAAATGAACATGTCGGCCAACACGATTTAGTGAAAACCTGTCCTCTGTGCAGCTACAGAGCAGGTACAATGAAGTCATTACGTGTACATTTTTTTAATCGCCATGGAATTGATTTAGATAATCCGGGACCTGGTGCACCATCATCGCTACTCCTAGCATTGGATCCGACAAATGCGAGCCATTTGTTACCTAATTTGGCTGCAGCTGCAGCCGCTGCCCAAAACTATAGTGACAGTGGCGATTCCCTTCGATCGACTGATAACGCAACACCACCAATGCATTTTCTAACACCACACGTTGAAATTTCAATGGCCGACAACAACGAAAGCTTTGTCTGTGAACCAACACCACCAAATTCGACGTCCGGATTGGATATCCAACCATGTCCATCGACACGGCCTAATAACGGTGGGTCGCCGTCATCGCCACATTCGGCCGATTCAAATTCAAATGCACCGTCAAGTTCACATTCGTTAATTCCGTCGATGGTACAAAGTGCAAGACATTTATTATTGGAAACATCAATAACACCGTCAATTAGTTTAATACCAATCAAGCAGGTTAGATATGAGACAGTTTACCAGCCATATGGTTGTATTAATTAGTTTTTTTTGGTTGTTTTATACAATTAGGAGCCCGCGTCAAATGATGACTATCCAGACACGAAAACAATACGCTCCAATGAATCATCGCAAATTTCACCAAACGCAAATCTTAATATTTCGTCAGGTGAAAGTTCAACGCCATCGTCTAGTTTAACATCTTTAATTAAGGTATTTTAAATTTTTTGACAGTGACTGTGACACCCAGACGTGATATTGAGCAATGGTCAAAAATAATATTTTATTTGCATTTCCAGGTTTCTCCATTAAAATCACTTTTACGTGAAGATTTAAAACGACGAATTTCAGCTCGCGCAACAAATCGTGCATCACGAAATAGCAATAATAATAATAATAGCACTAATAATCTTAGTAATAACAATGATAATAACAATACAACAAGTACAAATAATAACAATAGTAATAGTAATATAAATAGTAGTAATAGCATTTGTAACACACTAACTGTAATTGCTGAATCCTCACCTACTGTTGCAACAACATCGAATGGTACAATTACATCGACTGGTGCCGAAACATCCGAAATGATATTGGCATCGAGACGACGAAATCTACAGTGCCTGTTCTGTGGCATAGAATTTCCCGATCAGACACTATACTTTTTGCACAAAGGTTGTCACAGCGAATCGAACCCATGGAAATGTAATATATGTGGGGAACAATGCAATAATGTTTATGAATTTAATTCACATTTGCTAAGCAAAAGTCATCAATGAGGGTGGTTTTAAAAGTGCATATTTTGTAACGACGACAAGAGATGATAATAGTGAATTCGAAATGGACGCAAAACAAAATATGCAGTAAGTATGTACTTAAAAACACGCAAACAAACAAATAAAAATTATTATTAAATAAATTAAATTTTATGAATTCTTGCCTAGACATACACATAAAATATATTATTAAGAACTAAAGAAAAAAATTTAGGGATTTTATTTTAGATGATCAAAATAAACAAAAAAAATAACAAAAGGTTTCAAACATATTTAAATTATGTATATTAATAATTGTATTGCATCTAAGATGGCGCTAATTAAAAATATTAATTATAACAAATTCCTTTTAATTTAGTTATAAACTAATATCGTATTATTATTATAACTATTTTTTATTCACTTCTTATTAAGTTAAATTTAATTTTACTTAATTTAAGTCTTGCTAGTAGACGTTAAAAACTATTTAAACCAACTCAATAAATAATTAAAAACTCCGTCCAATAAAAATTTTATTTTTTAAAAAAAAATTACAAATATAAAAACGAAATAAAGTAAAATAGAAAAATGTATTTATATTTAATTTAGTTATTGTTATTTTTTAAAATGTTTATTGTTATTAATATTATTTATTTCTGTAATTTATTTTGTTATATTTGAAAACAAAACGAATGAATTATTAATTAAAAAAAAAAATAAAAACGAAACAGCCAATCCTCACACGTAAAATTGAAAAAAGTTTGGTGTGACCGTTCATTTGGATAAAGTTTGCAAATTATTCATAAAATAATAAATTGTACAAATCTGTTACAATCGCATTCGAAAAGGTTATATTTAAATATTGTTCAAACGTCTAAATTGTTGGCTTTAACTTTGACTTATAAAATTAGACAGTATAAGTATATTTCAAATTATTTTGTTTAACTAGAGGAGCTATTATGAAATAATCCGATTTCGGAGTTTTTTTGATATCGTAAAATCATAAAATGGTTTGGATGGATTTTTCAATTGTATAATCATGAAGTTAGCAATAATGTGTTTTGTAATTCAATTGATTGCTAAATTTTCTTTTGTTGTTGCGTTTTAACTGTCTAATGATTTGTCAAATGAAATCTATTAATGAAATTTTGCTGCTTAAAGTCTGATTTCCATTATGAAAAAATAATGTCAGTATTTTTACTGAAAAAACCAAAGGGAGAAAAAAAACCAAAAATACCATTAGAGTGACAGAGATCATTTTTTACTTTTTTTATTAAGATGAATGACACAAAACGAAATGTCAAAATTATGAATTGACCATAAAAAAACTACTATAAAATGCTTCATATTTAAGAAATCACTTCACTTTTTAAATATGGCTTCACTGCAAACAAACGATTTCTCACCCATATACATTTTTCCTATAAAATATATTTCCAGTAATGAATAAAAATACTTCTCTTGATATATTTTGTCAGTACTGCTATAATAATTTTTTCAGCAACCATACAAATTTATTAACTACTATACAATCAAATACATTTTTTATACTGGAAATGTTTTTTATTTCTCTCGCACTTTAAGAAAAATTATATTTTTATCCTGCTTTGACTATTTTGTCAGTATATTTTTCAAAACATAAAAATTCGATAGCATAAAATAAAATTCGACTACTTGGATTTTGACATTCAACTTTCAGAAAATCCATTTTTGTTTTCACTTTTTAGTTTCATAATGTGGATTTTTCGATATTGGATTTTTATAATAACCAAATCCGCTTTCGGATCCGATATGGAATTTTTCATAATAGCCCCCCGGAAGGTTATTATGAAACTATCCGATTTCGGATATCTCGAAAAAACTCGATTCGTTGCGAGTTAGTATTTGGCCGAATTGTTGCGAACTCTAAAGCTCATACTTCAATTTCTGCGTATACTTTAATTTTTCATTCATTCAAATAAATTTTTCGGCCAATCGTAGCACTCCAAAATAACAATTTTTTGTTCCTACATTTTGTGATAAAAGATAGTTTAACTTTTAAGCTGAACGAATATTGAATAAAAGAGACAACATGTCTCTTTTATTCAATATTCGTTTATTGAATTAATGGAATTAATTTATTATAGATCGTGACAAAATCGTTCTGAAATTTTACCATAGTATGAATCGGCAAAACAAAATTACCGAACGAATGAATGAACGAAGAAATCAAAGTATGAACTCAGCTTAAATGAAGTTAGTTATTACATTAATTTTGTCCATTTATATTTGTAAATCACCTAACGGGATTCGAGTATATGACTGGTACACTAGATTTGAAGTGACACCTGTCTTTAGTCATAAGAAACATGTAAAATCACTTGTTATTTAATTTTAATGAATCAGGTTTCAATATCAAAGGCAGTCGGATTGTATCATATAATTTTTGGAAAAGTACGTTAAAATCGAGCAGATTTTTTCGATAACGTGTAAACTACGGAAGTTGAACAATTTCATAATAGCCATTTCGATCATTCATCCGGTTGCAAACAGACTATGATAGAAAATTTGTCGAAAATTTATGAATAAATTCTGCGAGCTTATTTTAAATGGGATCAAATCAACAGGCGGTTTATTATGAAATAAGTCCGAGTCGGATTTATTTCCTAACAGACCCCCAAAATTATTCGATGTTGTGAGAAATTGATTGTATTGAAGACACAATATGATTAAACTCTAAATAGATGATATTTGAAACTGTATCTGAGATGTGTTGCAGATAACAGATTTTATTATTTTTAATTTACGTTTATCAGTGAAAACAATAAAATAGGTTGGACACAATAAAATAGAAGGGGCGAGATTAAAGAAACAATTTATAGTGCGGGATGGAATAAAGTAATTCAACATACTTAATTTTTCTGGAATATTCCAGTTGCAGAGCTTGATAGAAAACTTTTTAATTCATCTAGAAATTTCCATATCATGGGCTAAGATTTCAGTATACTCTTAGGTACTCGTATTGCGTGAATAGTATCTGATACAAATTACAGTGCAACCAATAAGTCTTCGTACACTGTCAATAAAATTCTCAATAAAATAAGATAATTGACTTTAGAAGCTGATATGATTTATTTCTGTAGGGCCACCTGTTTAATTACTTCCTTCAGTCGACTTTGCATAGATTTAACCAATTTGTTGGTTGTTTGTAGCTGAATTTGATTTCATTGATCCTTCAAAACTTCAGTGAAATCTCTCTTATTTTTAACAATACAATTTTTAATTATCTTTTTGAGTTCAACTCAGAGATGTTCATTCATATCTGGACTCGGTGGTGGCGTATGTAATTATGTTGGGCAATCTTAGGAAAGCCATTACTTGACCATATTTGCTGTATGTTTTCGATCATTATCTTGCTGGAAACGATCCACTTATACCAAATGTTTGTCCATAATAGACTCTTTGATGCAAAGTTGGACAACTCCAGATGTACTCATACAGCCCCATAACATTAGGTCACCTCCTCCATATTTTACAGTGGATTTGGCCACACTATAACTTGTCCATCTGATCTATGTACATACAAGTTTTATTATTTTAAAAACCAAACCTCTGTTTTGCAGTCAAGAATAACGTTTATTTGACCGATTGCTTTGTATATTTTCAGTGTACGGAGACTAATTGGTTGCACTGTATATGTTTCTTAAATATTACTTCATTCGCTTACGCAGCTGTTTTGGCCGCCTTAAAAACATGGAATTTCTAAGATTCCTTTAAAAAGTACTTGTTTATCGTATCAGGTTACTCTGAGTGGCCATCACCAGTCAATTTCTCATCTATTTTAGCACAATTAACGATTCCTGTGGTCACAAACTCACCCAACACCAGGATGGAGTCAAAGCTTCTTGAGGTTTTTTATAAGATGCTTTTTATGACCTGATGTATTTTGGGTTTTAGTGACTTCCCTAAGAATAAGTCGAGTTTCGTGTAAAATTAAATATTTAATATTTATTTCACAATAACATCTTTTCATATTTTAAATCAAAACCTATTAAGTTTGTTCAATCAGTTTAATGTACGCAATAATAATAAATATTAGATATCTTAAACCTGTCGTTATATAAAATTAAAATTTTGTATAGATTGACTTTAAATTAACCAAAAAAATTAAAAAGCTATTGCATAAATATTTTATTGTGTCCACTAATGTAAATCGTTCGAAAACGTTCTTTTATGATGTTATACATTAACGGGGTTCAGGTATTTATAACAATTTATAAATACAGAAATCAGACATGATTCAAGAAACTTAATTAATTTCATTTCGTTAAATATTAAATCAAAATTCCCAGTCATTGTACAAACAGGAATTGATGGATCTTTTCTATTATAATTTAGTCGCGTAAAGTATCGGTTGCAATACGTAATTAATTTGAAAATACTAAAATTCGACCAAATCTTCGATGTCGTCGTTATATGATACTCGTCCGAGTTATTTTCATTTGTTTATTACCAGTAGAGGTAATTTTGTTTAAATTCGACGACCCAAAATCCACTACTGATTGGTTTCGATTTGATTTTCATTACCATAAATTTGGTAGTATAAGCTTGAAGGTTGTTTTATCAAAACACCCAATGGTTCCAAATAGCTGGTAGTTTGACATATGTTGGTATATTTTTTTGATTAATATTTTCTAGTAATTTAAACTGATCTTGACTCTGGTATTGTACACCTTATGCTTTTTGAGCTTAATATATTTAATATAAAAAATTACCATTTCGACTTGACGTGACCACGTAGAAGATGAGATAGAGAGCAACGAAATACGATAACCAATGAAATGGGAAAATTATACAAACTCAAAAAAAGAACGTTCCCTTATTATTCGAGCTTTAAATATTAGAATGAACTGAATTAAAAGTAAATTGAGTGGATCTGGCACATCAGTCGTGATCGGGTTGTGCCATATCTCTTTTGCAGCGGAAAATATCATTCTATTTAATGTTAAATACCTATATAGTGAATACATATATATATATATATATATATATATATATATATATATATATATATATATATATATATATATATATATATATATATATATATATATATATATATATATATATATATATATATATATATATATATTCACATACATATATGTCACGATGACACCCTGAATTATTGTAAATGTTGACTTTGAACTTGCAGACATGTATTACCTCATATCTCGAATTTTTTTAATAAGACTAAAATCTTAGAATTATGAACTTTGATTAATTTGGAAATAGTGTAGCGCCATTTTGACTATTTCAAAAATCGGGCATGTTAAACGAGGTCCATGTACATATAAGTCAGCATTTACAAGTTTGGGCACTTTACAATTATTATATAATTAATGTAAATGGATAAAGCAAAAAAAAAATGAGATTTTAAAATAATTAAATATATTAATTATATACATACATAAATATATATACCTTTACAAACAAAAAAATTATTGCTTTTATCAATTGATTAAAATATGATTATTATTATATATTATAAAAGTTTTGAAAAAAAAAATGTAAAATTTTTAAAAGAAAATTGTTAAATTATTCATTATTAAAATTATTTCAAAATTTTAGAATTAGATACATTTAATTAAATTTTGAATTAGACGTTAATTATTTTTAATATAATTAAATGACACAATTTGTATGTGTGTGTGTGTAGTGGACCAAATATGGACTGGATTTTATATTTTTATATATAATTAAATAAGAATAGGGAATTTAAAAAAAAAAGTAAATATATTAAATTAAATGTGATATTGTGTCATTTAATTAATTAAATATAACAAAATTAATATATAGTTTTAATTACGTATATTAATTTTAGAGCTTACATTCCTACTTAAAAAGTTTGTCTTAGTTAAATTTTGGCTGGTTAAGGGATTTCGTTCGTTTTATTAATTTAATTAGTTGTTATATTATTATGTACAGTATTTATTATTTATTTATTTAAAAACAAATTATTTTTATGCATAGATAATATATATTAATTTTAGTGTGTAAATGAAATTATAACTTTAATGATGAGAATAGGAAAAATTAAAAAAAAATTATTATAACATAAAATATACAGAGCAGTGATTCATAAAATCTCAGAAGAGCTTCCTGTTCTTTTTCTACAATTAAAAGCTTATTGAAATTGAATAAAATTCATTCCTTTGTATCTGTATTTTCTTAAATTTTGTTACGTTTAAGTGTAAAATTGTTATAAGCTATAGAATGTAATGAATGCATTTTTCGTTAGTCTCATCATTAAAATTAATTCGCCCAATTAATTAAGAAATTTATATATTGACACATGAATGTTCCAGTGTTAAACAATAAATTATAAAAAACGAATATGTATTCAAAAGATATAATTAATCGATTGTAGTGCTGAACTTACAAATTCGTTATTGCCAAATGAAATTCGTGTGCTGGTTATAATTATTGATTGATTCGAAAGTTAAAGCATGATAGTCAACAATTTATTTATTGAATTTGAAACTCGCATTCGGCTCTTATAACCAACACTGACTTTCGATATTGTTGCAACAATGTGTTTCAAAAACAGGAATGAAACTTCTCTCTTTAACTGAAAAACAAAAAAATTTAAATAAATTACAATAGTTTATACATATTGCAATAATTATAATTTTCTATCCTTCCTCCTTCCAATCCTGGTTAAAAAAAATACATATTATCTCCTCAAATATAGAAACAAATTATAGCAAAAAAAAAGAACTATTTACAAAAATATTTTAATAGAAAAAGAAATAATTCACGTTACAAATTAATGGTGCCTTCAAAAAACAAATAAATAATAAATAAAATAAATTAATTATTTTGTTAATTCCTCCAAAAAAAAAAAAATTATATGTAAAATAAAATAAATAGAATAATGAAAAAGAGAGAAATTTAGTAAAATTAAAACAAAACTAAATAAATATTTGCTTTAAAAATAAATAAATTAAAAATAAATGTGGGCCTTAAACTATAGTTAAATTAATTTTATAAATTTAAACAAAAAAAAAAACAAACGAAAGTAAAAAAATTCAACATTCCAATATTCCATTATTATTACATATAATATATTTGTTGAATTTTTTAGATAATTAAAACAAGTATATTTTAAATTTAATAAAACAAAATTATTACTATTTATTCAATTTTAATGAAAATATTATATATTTAGTGAGATATACTACTAAATAATATAATAGATAGAATTAGTAGTATATCAGATTTTTTATATATATTAAGTACAAAAAAAAACAATTTTAAAAAAATAGATGGCAGTTCTTAAAATTATATTGGCATTATTATTATATTAAACAAAAACAAAATTATTGAAACCATATAATATATGTCACTTTAAAGGAACAAAAAGTATAAAAATTATAAAAATGATGAAACCTCCAAAATGTATGCAAACTGTTGTACAAGTTATATTATATTATTATATATATATATTTAATGAACAAAATATTCTATTTACATCAAAAAATTAAAACAAAAATCTTTTATTAATTCTATTCAGTCGATGCTGTATCGTACCGTATATAAACCCAATTCCAGTATCTTTTTTACAAGCGTGCCAACTATAAACGATATTGTTCGTGATTTGGATTTTGTGCATGGTTTTGGAACAAATATACTACTACAATGTAAAATTTAATGCAATCAACATTGAATTCATCAGCCATATAATAACATTTAGTGGTATTTTTTTCATCCTCTGAGGACCGAATTCATCGACATGAAAAATACACCAATTTGTTCCAAAGGTCGCAGAAACGGTTATAATAATTCACAATCACTTGTCAAAATTACTTAAAAAGTCCACGCCAAACAAAAAATTTTTTTATTTATTAAGGCTTAACTCGTCGTTGTAGCTTAATGGTTAAGAGAGTTTCTCATCACGCCACGGTCTCGATTTCGATTCCCGCCGTTGACCCAAAAATTAACATGCAACCGGATGACATAAAAACGCGTTTGTGTGTAAAAACATTCGTTGGGCTGACCACCTACAATGTGCACCAATCGTTAAAATTGGTTCGTAAGGTCTCAGTTGAGACGCGGTAACGGCCGTTTACGGCCTCTAAGCCATAGATTATTTTATTTTAACAAAAATAATATGGAGACATCTTGCCCGTTTTTAAATATTAGAAATAAATATTTTACAATGATTTTAAATTTGTTATATAATTTTTGATAAACTATTTAAAACTATTCAATAATGTTATACAAATTTATTTAATTTTTATACATTTATTCCACTTTTTCTCACAAACTCATATATCTCTTTAAATCCACCTACTTTCATAACACCAGTCAAACTATTTGTATTACTAAGGATATCGAACCCTGCTCTACATTGTTGAAATTTGTTGCAGTGCAACACAAGATGTTCAATATCCTCAGTAACATTACAAATCTCACACACGCTAGTCTCTTCCAAACGACGTTTAAACAAACACTCTTTCCAATTATGATTCATTCGTATTCTTTCAATCGTTCGTACCACTCTTGTATCACCCTTGAGTACCTTATAAAAAGGTGCTCTCAAGGGGACACTATACAACTCACTATACTTCTTTCCTTTCATTAAACTTAAATTTTGAAATTCATTCATCCATTTATTCCATACATTCCCCTGCAACACTCGAAGTATATCTCGCACATCTCTTTTGTTAAACATTTTCACTGTATCACTCACACTTCTCTGTTTAGCAAGCAAATCGGCCCTTTCATTACCTTTCGATCTGCCTATGGGAGGGTATCCACTGGATGATTACCTCGCAATAACAGGATCGAACACATTCATAAATCATATTCACATAAGCATCTCCTTCGCGACCGCCATTGATTAACATTAGCATTCCACTCTGAGAATCAGAAAATATTGCTATTTTCTTCTTCTCCTCATGTATGGCCAACTCAATTCCTTCTAATATACCTATCAGTTCAGTATTTATTATACAGATGCTGTCATAAACTCGAAAACATTTTTGAAGATTCATATCTGGCACATATACTCCAACACCTACTTTCCACTGACACTAGCATCTGTATAAATGATAACATACCCAACATATTCACTTTTGATTCGTTCAAACGCAGATTTTAACATGCAAACATTTAATTGCTTAGTATAATCATCCAAATTCATTCGTACGGTAAGATTATTAGGTAAGGTTTTCGGCCCAGTTCTATCTATTCTCAAAAATAAATTTATATTTTCGAGTAATATACTAGATCTATAGGTTAATTTATAATATATCTCCCGGTTTGTAATGTTCCCATCAATTCATTCAAAAATACATTATTCCTAACACACATTCTAACAGTTTCTCTCATTGTGATCCATTCTCTCTTTTGATTGAGAGGTGAATCACCCATTTCAGACCACAGAGTGTGCATTGGGGTTGAATTTATCGCACCCAATACCACACTGGCACAAGCATTCATTATCTAGCTAAAGGCCTCTTTCGATCCGTTTCCAAACACACTTATGCCAGATGCAGTTTTGGAGGATAATAATGCCTTTCGTATCATATCAGTCACGCTCGGGTGTGCACCCTATTTAGGTCTGCTCACCCGTTTGATCACATTCAAATGATTCATACAATTTTCAGCCAAATATTTCATATGTCTTCCAAAATTTAGTCGCCTATCTATCCATATTCCCAAATACGTGTATACATTCACCTGATCCATACGATTCTCATTTATTCGAATATCAATTTCTCTATTCATTCTAAAACCCATGCATGCACATTTATTCGTATTGACTTTAAAATTTAAACTTTCCAAACATTCAATCACCCAGTTAACTTTAGTTTGAGCATTACTGATCGCTTTCTCGATACTGCGTCCTTTACCAATGATAACCAAATCATCTGCAAATTGTAAAACCATTTGGTTTCTGGTGTTATCGGTGTGCAATTTAGAGGTATATAGATTGAAAAGAGCTGGTGATATTTTGCTACCTTGTGGAAGCCCAATATTAATCGAACCCTCTAATCTATATTTGCTGCCATTCAAATAATTTTCCTGTCACTCATAAAATCTTTTATCCAATCGCATACACTCCGCGGAATTCCCATTTTCAACAGGGTTAAATATAATTTAAAAGGAACTACATAGCACGCTTAACATCTAAAAATACCACTACTACTTTCAAATTGTCTTTCTTCACTTCCCAAACCAACTTCTTACAACACTCAATTGCAGAATGGTTCTTTCGAAAACCATAGGTTGTAGATGGCAACAATTTATTTTCCATAACAAAAACGTCCAATCTTTCTTTCAACAGCCCATTCACTATTTTCACCAAAACATTTAGCAAACATATTCCGCGATAATTGGTTGCAAGGTTTCTGTCTTTATCTGCCGGAATTGGGACCACTCTGTTTTCCTTCCATTAATGCGGTAGTTTTTTTAACCATCAATACTTTATTTAGCACCCTCAACAAATTAATTTCTGATTTTTCGTTTAATCCGTAATTCACTAGTACTGTCACGTCATGACTGAACGTATATGTACGAATCGCACAGTATGAACAACAAGTCCGGTAGCATATGCCTGATGAGATGGATTCGATCTTTTCGATCACACAGTTATTCAATGACGTCATCATCAGATCGAAACCGGCCTAGTGGATTACAAGATACAAGGAACAACTCGAAGTACAACATACATCCAAAATTTACATAAAGCAATACACACTGCATTGGTGACCCCAACGACCCTGTTTAGGGAACAACACGTCAATACTTTCTGACACAACCTTCCGATACCCTCCTGCCTAACCTTAAAAAAAACGGCTAAATTAACTTCCCACAATGGAATTTCTGCCTTCTCTCTCAATACATGGTAGTTCGTTTCGCACTCACAAGGCACAGATATATATCCAGGAAGTTCGTCTCATGCTGCAACAAAGCCAAACTCAATAAGGTGGGCGATTGCGGGCACCCAGAAATACAGCATACAGTCAGGCTCGTTGCATGTCGCAACAAGTCTATTCACTAAGCGGGCGAAAGCAGGCACTCCAACGCATTACGGCATAGATGATCATACTCAAAACGAGGGGCGGAATTCACTTTCGGGAGAGTACTATGGCGACCAGAGCAGCTACTAAAATAAATCGCAAATCAGCTCTCACGCCACACGCAATTAATAAAATCGATATTTCGAGTTAAGTTCTTTGTAATTCACTAGTACTGTCGCGTCGCTACAGAACGTATATATACGAGAATCGCACAGCATAATCATTAAATTCCGGTAGCATATACCTGATGAAATGGATTTGATCTTTTCGATCACGCAGTCATTCAATGAGGTCATCATCATCAGATCGAAACCAACCGGCCTAGTGGATTTACAAGAACTTGGATTTACAATTACATTCAAATTTACTTAAAGCTAATACAATACGCTTTCTTCAGTCTCTTACAATAACTCTTTCATTTTAGATTTTGTTCTTACAAATCATTGTGCACATCCACTATCATTTTTAAAAACTCTTCTCCTTTATCGCGATTTTCAGACACAATGTTTTGGTTTAACACATTTTTACCTCTCATTCTATTAAACATAAACCATACATTCTTATGGATAAAGTCATATTAGACACATATTGCCGCCAGCATTTCCGTTTTGCTTTCCGAATAGCTTTTTTTTAATCTCCCATTCATTTTACCATACACGATTCTATTACCCGTACACATATTTCTGTTGAATTCACGTAAAGCTATTCGTTTCTTTTCATACCAATAAGCTATCTCATTATTCCACCATCCATTTATTCGTATTTCTTTCATATCAACGATTTTTAAACATTCCTCAACAACAAAATATGAATTTGTAAAAATAAAACTTCTCATATACTCATCATTGAGTGACTCGAAGCTCACCGGACGTTTGTTCGAATATACGTATTATTGTTACAATATACTTTAAACTAATTATATTGGAACAGAATTCAAGATTTAAAAACCTAGAAGAAATTGAATCAGGGTTTAATTGAAGATCAGCGTAATGCAACCTGCTTATTTATTTAATGAATTATAATCCACAGGACAATAGTCCATAGTGATTATTTACAATAAATTACATTACAATTATAAATAATTACACAATAAAACTAAGTTCAATCACAGAAGGATTGCATAAAATTTCAAACTTATTTATATGTGTGTTACATAAAATTATAGAAATCTCATTAAAAGCATACACTAAGTTACTACACCTATAGAGATTTTAAAATTTTGTTTCAATTTATATTTGAAGCAAGCTCTTGTCATTCCATAATCGTAAATATTACAGTAATTGTTAAAGTTCACAGTCATAAAATTAATTGATTCGTGTACTGAGTAATTGGAACGATGAAAATCTGGAATCAATAAAGACCTTGTTCTCAAAAAGTTGTCTAGTGGGAGCATAAATATTCAAACGAGAAAGTATAAATGGATAATCAATCCTTGCTTGCAAAACATCAGCCGCAAAGAAAATTATCTTTGAAATTTTTCTATTCGTTCTATAAGTAAATTATAACAAGGAGTCCAGACGACTAAAGCATATTCTTAATTTGAACGATCCATCGAAGAATATAATATTTGAAGAGTCTTCTTTTCTTTAAAATCTTTATAGAATCGTTGTTTAAATCCCAACAAATATGACGATTTTGCTATTATATTATCGATATGAGGAATAAAGCTCAGCGTAGCGTCAAATGTTATTCCCAAGTCAATGATTTGGGTAACCCGAACTAATGTTTCGTTATTAATATAATCATAATTTGTCAGAGAATTTTCCTTGAAAACGACAAACAGCACACTTCTTAATCTTTATATTCATATGATTCTTGCTACACCATAATAATAAATAATCCTGGTCAGGTTGCAGTTAAGTAGCATCCGAGGGATTTTTAATGCGGCAGAGACGTTTCTGATCGTCTGCATACATACACTCCTACTCATATGAATAGGTTCACCGAAATTTTTCAATTTTTTAAAAACGACAAAGCTTTTAACGGGTTTTTCAATTGTGAAATCAAACTGTGCCATTGTTACGTAGTTTAAGAACAAAATTTGGTATTTTGGGAGACCCGTTAGCTTTTGTTCTAGATTTAAAATAAATTTATCAATAAAATATGCGTCATTAGAATAGATTCAGTTTTAATTTGACTTCAATCGAGGTAGGCCATACAAAATTTTCCGTTTTTTTTTTGTAATATTTCAAAAATTTATGAAAATATTTCAAATTAATTACAGAAAATTTATTGTAGCAATAAAATGGGCAGAAGAAAAGCCTTGGTCGTGGCGGAAAAATAAAAAATTGATGTTTTACAAGAAGAAGGATAATCCGGCCGAAATTTTGGAACCAAAATAGGTCGAAGTAGCAACGTCGTCAATTCGTATTTAAAAGATACAAAAAAGTATGGAGAAAGGGACAACTTTCAGAGCAACAACGGAACGGGAAAATCGGTTGATCATTAAAGAAGCCTCCAATGCCGCTATATCACCTGTGAAAATCGCAAATAGAGTAGGTCGTTCCGCCAGCATTTCGACGGTTCGAAGGATCATCAAAAAATGCCCTTACCTTAGAAGGCGAAAAATGATTAAAAAACCACTCCTAAATGCAAAGCATCGATAACGTCGTTTGATCTTTGCAAAAGAAGTGATGAGTTGGTCTGAAAAGTGACGAATAGTAATTTTTACTGATGAAAGAAAGTTTAGTTTTTATGGACCGGAGAGGAGGAACAAGTTTTGTCGAAGAGATACAGCAAAATCGGGGGTGTTATGATTTGGGGTGCAATCAGTTGTTATAGGACCTTCGAATTGCAATTTATAAAAGGTTAAATGAAAGCAGAGTCATACAAAACCATATTGGAAAATGCTCGTCCGAAAATCGATACCATTTTTGGACCGATGCAATGGCTTTTTCAACAGGATAACGCGCCTGTCCATACGACTCGTATAGTTAAAAGTTGGTTCCATGCGGAACACATCGAAGATTTGACATAGCCACCATATTCACCTGATTTAAATATTATTGAAAATGTGTGGAGGATGGATGGCAAGAATGGTTTATGAAGGTGGAAGGCAATTTGAGGACCAGGACTCGTCGCAGCTTTAAAGGATGTCTGGAAGGAACTGCCCTTGAATTACTTGAAATCTTTATACGATTCAATCCCAAATAGAATTTTTGAAGTGATTTTAAATAATGGAGGTAACACTCACTACTGAATAATAAAAATAATGATTTCGCATAACATAAACACTGTTTTATTTGTAGTTTTTCAAGTGAATCTATTTCAAGTGACGCATATGTTATTGACAAATTTATTTTAAATCTAAAACAAAAGCTAACGAGCTCTCTCAAAATACCAAATTTTGTTCTTAAACTACGTAACAATGGCACAGTTTGGTTTCACAATTGAAAAAACCGTTAAAAGCTTTGCCGCTTTTAAAAAAAAATTGAAAATTTTCGATGAACTTATTCATATGATTGAGAGTCTCAGTCCCTTAGAGTAACGCAATACATCCAACAAATCATTTACAAATATTGTAAATAACAGTGGACCAAGGTGTGAGCCCTGCGGAACGCCCGAAAGAACATTTATTTGATTTGATTTAACACGATGTAACTTAACAAATTGAATACGATCTGATAGATATGACCCCACCCAGTTAACGAATTTTTCAGAAAGTCATCTTGAGCTTATATATGATAGTATGATAATTTGGTGTTGAACAGAGTCAAACGCTTTTGTGAAATCAATAAAGGCAACATGAAGTTGACTATGCGTTTCAAATGTATCAACAATTTCATGTTGAAACTCACTAAGATTGGTTGATGTAGATCTACCTATCTAATATGGCCTCAAAGAGCTTAGGAATTGATGATAAAAAAGATATACCTGTGTAGTTAATTGGCTATGTTAGACCGATCACCTGAATTATATAGATGGGAATAATAGAAGATATTTTCCATCGCTGCGGAAAAATTGAAGAATTTAAAGATTTATTAAAGAATAATTTTAATGGATTGCAAAGTTGATATTTTAACAATTTCAAAATATGCCACGAAATTCCGTCAGGTCCACATCTATTTTTAAATGAGTTGAATGCATTAATAATATCAGATTCAGACACATAAGGTACATCAAATTGAACGGGACATTTAATATTTATGTTAGATTTAGAGTTAGAACATTCTTCAAATTTGTATACGCTTAGGAAAAAATTCCTGAAATACTCAACAATATCGTTTAAATCAGGATTAGTTTTTTTTATCAAAATAAATAGTTGTTCAGATGTTCAGATGTTTTAAAGCAGTTCAGATGTTTTAAATTTGGAATTAACAAATTTCCAAAAACATTTAGGATCATAATATATTTAGGATCATAAAACATTTAGGATTATAATAAAATTCCAAACTGGTACGTGGTGGTAAGTAAAATGGTAACGATTATAATGGTTTGACAAAAAATATACAGCTACGTCATTCTAATGACGACGGAGTTACGAAAGCCTGGCTTGAAGTATTTTTATTAACAGCAATTATTAAAACATATCCTCCAGGTCCAGATATTTTTGAACTATTACATGTAAGAAGACTGGTCACAACGGTAAACAACAAAATTTGATGGAAAAAACTCAACGCTGTTAATTGCTTCATGGAATTTAGTTTCCGTGATTGTGTTAATATCATATTCCGTACTAATGACGTAATTATAGAAACAACCTGACTTCGATGATATGCCTCCAACATTTTGATAAAATATAGTAAGATTTTTATCATGAGATGCTGCAGACGACTGTAGGGATCTGTAGTTATTCCAGAAATTGCTCACGGTTTAGATGTCGAAAATTTCCACGACGAACCTGATATTCTTTAACAAGAATATTTTTCGGCCAGGCCGACGGTGACAGCAAATTCTCCAATTCCGCCTCATCTATAGCAATTTTATAGTATATATGTAATCTCTAATGAAACGATCATTAGGTTTCGGTTCAATCCTGTGACAGTTGGCACTCGATATTTGAAATTTTCGATTTAAATAATTTTTAAATTGATCATCAGAAGTAGTCATAGATATTCTGGACACAAATAACAATTTCTTTGGAGTAACACCTGATATATAATGTCGGTAGACTTGGAATCGACAAAAGCTGTACCAATTCCAATTGGCTGGGTTGTTTGGCTTTTAGACAGATCTGATTGCTGGACAATTCTAATGCGTTAGTCAATGCTCTTACATAAATTCTCTATAACCTTGCGATGAGAAGAAATCTCCTGTTCCAAAAGCTCAAATTTATCGGCAATCATGTTTTGCACCAATTCTCCATCACTTTTAGTAATACTCGCCAACAGAATCATGCAATCATTACACGTCCATAACATATTTTTATTTTTCAATAAAATATTTGCAGTTGCATGATCAACACTGCACAGTCATGATGAAAAACCAAATAGCAAAGTCCATTGCAAGTTATAGAAGGTGTAGATATTCCAATTAATTTAACACATTTACCACAGTTCATGGAACTTAAAATACTAAAGCTCTAAACTGGAATCATTTAACAGGATTAGTAATGGAATTAGAATTATTTTGCTGAGTTTCCATTGCTCGGGTAATGAAGGTTAAGGTAAAGTTAAAAATGTTTAATAAATATTGTGAGACTACAGAAAAAAATCGTTTCACCAATTTTAAACTAACTCTATCAAGAGCAGAAGATTTTGATTTAACTTTCCAAATGGTAGACTGTAACTCCTCATAGGAAATATTTGAAAATGGATTAGAACACTAGTCAGATATAAGTTTATATCATCAGCTATGAAATCCAAAATACCATTATTTCTACACCTGCTTAGGCCTAGGTTTTGAACAACTTTTGGCTGCAAGAAAAAAATACTATTCCAAGCAATAGACTGACAAGAATAGGGAATACTAATAGGTCATGATGGGATCCTATATCGAGAGACAATTGATTGAAAAACCAAATAGAGTTATCAGTGAACGGTAAAACATGCTCAGTAAGATAAGAAGCGACACCGTTCGTGGTTGGACCAAAATAAGTTGGTTCACCAGTATTATGTACCAATACATTAAGAGTGTGGAAAATATTCAAATTAATATGAGAGAAGAAACTATCCTGTAGCAAATCGAAGTTTACGCCACCTGAGAGATGAATATTTCATCATATTGGTGAGATAGCTTAATAGTACATATTTAGGTATTTAATTGAAGATCCTAACTTCATCATTTACATCGATTCTTTCTACTCTTTTGACAACCAGAAGTCATTCAAAAACTGAAAAAAAATTTATGTTTCAATCTATCATTGATGAACAATAGATTACTCGTAAGGGTAATGTTGTTGCTGAAACACTAACTTCCACATCTGATGAGCGGCTCCAGACTTAACAAAGTTGCATCTTCTGTCCTCATTAAATATAACAAAACTAGGCCAAACACAACAAAACCTGTTAAAATATTGAGAAAAGCAGGAACTAGGTAGAGCGAGCATGGTTCATGGGTTATATACCTTCTATCCAACACAAACTTGTTATATAACTTGTAATACTTATTCATTCTTAGAAACAAGGGAATCCATAATATTTAAGACAGATTCAGTCGAAGCTCCGTTTATTTTCTCTTATTCTGTTTTATAGAGAAATTAACATTATCAAAATATTATTGGGTGAGGAAATCAGTTGTAAATCTAAGTGTTTTAAAATTATAACATCTCCGCTTCCTCGACAAAATCACAGACTGATCTCAAGCAACATAAAAGTCATAAACTTCTATAGCCATAGGTGAGGCGATCAGTTCAATTAGCATCTTATATGGATGGCAGATCATAGCCTATGAACTCACGGAATAAGACACCCTCACCACAAACAGAATTTGTTATAATTAGACGAGCATTCGAATAGACTCGAAGTGGTGATGATGACTAGCAAAGCTGTGATGACGAAGGAGGTGAAACTATACTCAATTTTCTCTGTACCTGTTTCAGTTTGAGTCAAAACAGATTTTGGAAGTACAATTTCTGCACAACCTCCTCCGAAAATTAGCTACCCAGAGTTTTCATTAGGTAATTTATTTTCGTCTAGTCTTGTCTATGGGCCTGTATAATGTTTTAAACTTTATTACGGGGAATAAAACTCTGATTTGTCATTGGGATCTAAAGTTAATGCAGTGAAATGGAACGATGAACAATTTTAAGAAATCGATTTATACAGATGATAAAATATATGCTTTTGATTCCGCATGAATTGAGAAGTTAGCCCTACGAAGAAAATTTCTATCAAAATATTTTATATGTAATTTTTATAAGTGGGATTGTTTGGATTTTGTTATTTTGATCTAGAATTTACATTAGACTTAGGTTCAACCAAAATCAAAAAATATAAAAGATGTAGCTACCCATTCGCATATAGAGATTATCAGTGTAACTATCGCAACCCAAAAAAACTGTGGGTATAAAAAATGAAATCCAGGAACTATATATAGAAAAATGAAAATATATTAAAATTTTCTATATTATTTATGTGGGTTGTAATAATAAATTTTTTAACAAATCAAGTTTATACACAATTCGACTTGCATAATCTTTATTGATCTTTTTCGGTGTATAACTCAAAAGCGTGGATGAACTGTAAAAAATTAAACTTACCTACACATTAAAGCGAAGCTTCTTGGAAGATGGTCGTCCAATAACTTCACCCTCCAAAAAGTGCCACGAATGTATTTTGTTACATAAAAATAACTATACGATATAAAGCAAATGCTTTAACGGATAAAACATTTATAGTAACGAATATGAAACAATTTTCTAAAAATCCTAGGATTTTTATTGATTATATTTCATCTACTGAAAAATAGATGTCACTTAATAATCAATAATTCCGCCTTAATGTTGTTAAAAACCTATGGTTCTCAATTTTTTCAACGAACAAATTAAAACAGATCTTTCTTATTTCAAATTATTATTACTTAATATAAATATATTTTAGAATATATAGAAAAACAAATAAAGAAAGTTAAAAATTTAGAGTAAAATAAAAATATTGAAACGAACATTGCTAGAAACTAAAATATTTGTGTCTGGGGTGGTATTGGACCACCTGTTATGCTATTACTAGTATTATTATTACCGCTACTACCTCCGCCGCCCGATGCACCGCTGTTCAAACCGCCACCCCCATGTTCGGGACTGTGCCGCTGCTTTTTGCGTTTCTTTTCCTTTTTCCGTTTTTTCCTCTCCTTATCATCTTCGTGACGTTTCTGCTTTTTATGTTTTTTCTCATGTGTATCCATGCCTTGGTTATCAGTTATAGAGGTTTCCTGTGGATTTATTTGACCATCTTTGTGTTTATGTTTCTTATGTTTGTTTTTATGTTTCTTTGCTGGTGCGGTATTTAAGTAGCGATAATGTTCTGGCAATGGTCCTGGATGTAACCGAAAACCAGCCAATTGCATACTCGACAATGGCATCAATTCTTTACCAGTAATTGGAGGTTTTTCAATAATACTACGTAATGAACTATTATCCAATTCCATTTGATTGCCTGGCCCATCGATTACGCCTGGTAAGTTTGGTAGAAACGATGATAACTGTTCCTTTACTTTTTTTCCACTAAATTTACTCAATGAATGTTCTAATCCATAATATGCCATAAGATTTGTTGCACCCGTAAGTTCACATTCTCCTGTTGCAACAACAAAAAATTAAGATAACACAATTGAGGTTATAACTGTAATTATTTTATCCAGCTTATATCTAATTCAATTCAACTCACCTGGAGGTTCTTTCATCAAATAGAATGGACCACTATGTACAATTGACGGATTTTTTCCTAACGATATTGTGGTTTTAAGTGTTCCGGATGAATCTTGCCTTGAGACAACAGGCGATCGAGCCCCCCTCGGAGATGATTTAGGTGAATATGATTCAACTTTCCGAAATTGATCGGGTGTCATATTATTGTAATTAAACATTATATTAATACTAGAACTATATTACAAACTAACAAACTATTAATTTACTATATGTATAGTGGTTATTAAATTAATTATACAAAATATTTCATTTGTGTAGGTTATTGAATTGTATTTAAATGTTAAAACTTTCTTTAAATAACTTAATTTAATGAACACAGATTGTTTCACTATGTATTTCTGCCATCTTGTATTTTCTAAATGTCATTATTTTTATTTTATTTATATGGAGATTTTTGTAGGGCTGAACAAAACTACAATCAAACAATTAATTTTACTGTCAAAAAACGTTTCGTAAACTGCTATAATTTTGTGTAGAGTATACAATTTTTGAAATGGAAAATTATTCGTTATTCATAAAAAGTTATTTAAGTGTTACGGAACTGATGTCCGATTGCTTTATTGTACAAATGGAAGTTTATCAGTTTAAACGTTTTAAGGCCTGATTTATTTGAATTTTTTCATGCTTGTTTATAATACTTCGTGATCGGAATATCGGCCAACCAATCAGGGCTGCACCCCGTCAGGAGGTGATGCATTTGTTCATTCACCCAAACTATTACAAACCATTACTTCAAATTAATTTATTGCAAGGTCCAAGGGATTTGGTGCATCTAGTGCATTTTGTTGGACGTATTAATCTGTTTAAATTCTAATCAATTACAAAATCAAAAGATTTACGTGATTTCCACATCTTGTGTATGATTTCATAACCTGATAGGATAACCAAGTGTGATTGCTCATTTTGTAATGAATTTTATGTGTTTTGTCACTAAATAGCAGCATTGAGTTTTTACAGGTATTGAACATTGGGAGCTTTGTTCTTCATGATGGGGTGGATACAATTTAGATGTTGCGGTTTTAAAAGTAAAGCTTGGTTTAGAAAGTTGGTGACCTGTGTGGTTAGCACCCGGATATCTTTGTGATTGGATGTTCTTATGACTAAGCTTATTGTTTATTTTAACCGTTCTCTTGAAACAAAATCCAAAGACTCTGCACTTATGCTGAATCTCAGAGAGTGTGTGGTACCACACATATATGATCGAGATCGTTTGGTCGTCTTACAGAAATTCAATGCTTTGTGGTGTTGTGGTATCCTAAGCCATAGACAATGGGCTGTGCTGTGAAAAATAATTGATTTGTGCATACTTTCCTAGTTTGAAATCAGCCTGTTTGTGGCTATACGTTGGGTTGATTGGTGAAATTATTATATTGAATCTGTTAATGGTGGCCAATTAGTAAGTTTTTTGTTGATTTTTTTCCGTATGGTGTTATATGTGCCAGGTTCATTTTGCTTCGAGTTTTTATATTTCTTTCAAATTTTATTTGTTTTCTGATTGCGTAGTTGTACTTGAGTTGATTTCCTCAATATATTGATGTTGAAGTTCCTTTGTTTCTTTGGCTGAATTTTGAATGTAGATTACATCTGTATTCTCCTCTTTTCATCGAGTGAACAGTTTTATGGTATGTATGTAAGTGTATTTTGTTTATATGTTTTGGAGGAAGCCAACTAACTCTTAAATACCTGATTTTGCGATAAATTATAGTTGATTATTCTACCACAATTGTCTTGGTTCATTCCGGTGTTTCGATTCCAATTTTTTTGAATATATCCTCGTGGCCTGATGTTGTTGCTCTATCTTATTGTATTTTTCAGTTTGCTGTGACTTACCTACATTTAAAGCGCCCAGCTTCCTTCCCTTCAAGTTCATACTCATTCAAATTTAAAAAAAAAAACATTTTATTATATTTTTTAATAATAATTATATAAAAATTTTGTTTTATTTCAAACATGTTTTAGTCAAATTAAAATATATAAATTATACAAAAACAACAAATCAATATTTTAAAAAGTTATAATTTCCAAAATATATTTTATTTATTAAGTTTTAGGTCAAGACATAGAATTTTGAATAATTTGGACGAGGATAATTTTTCATTTTATTTCCGCCTCTTAATTCGTGGACGAATTTTTGGAACATCTAAGAAAAATGGATCTAGAGCAACATCATCTTCTTTATATTCATCATATGTTGATGGTGCTATTTTAATAGTTTTGCCTAAAACATTGCCAAGCGAGTAATTTAATTTTTTACCCGATGCATCGCTAACGGACGCACTTGCCGTAATAATAACTTTAGGTAAAGTTGGTATATAACGATTTTGAGGCGTTAACAATACTTTATCATAGTTATTATTATTAATACTATTATTGCTATTATTCATACTACTTATATTACTATTATGACTATTATTAAAATTATTATTGTTATTAATACTACTGCTAGTTCTACTACTACTACTGCTACTACTATTTCTATTTTGGAAATTTTCTATTTTTTTTATATCACGATAGTTGTTAATATTTTTAGTATTACTATTCGATGATAGATGCTGCTGCTGCTGCTGATGTACATTTTGATTGTCATTACTATTAATTGTTGTCTCGACTATGTTTGTTGTTGTTGTTATGGATGGTGAAGTTGTTGTTGGTATAGTTTGTTGCGATTTGGAAACAAGAGTGTCGGATCGCTTCAAATCTTTTCGTTCTTTTTGTATGTCTATCAAATCATCTGCACTATTATCTTCGAAACCTAATATTTCTTTTTGACTCCGATTTTGTTCAAATGGTAGATGTAATGGAATCTAGAAATTTATAAAAAATAATCGTTGGTTTGTTATTGAATTCACTGTGAATCGTTTAAATAATTATGTTGGGAATAGTATACCTGTGGAGATGTTCGTCTATAACCATCAAAAGGTTGGGGTTGATATTGCTGTGGCAATTTAAAACCTTGACCTCTCAGTCGGAATGGTGGCAGTGGCTGCAGGCCAGGATGTCCCGATGGCGGTTGGTATTGTTGTTGTATGGGTGGCGGTAGCAACGGTATTCGTTTTGATCCAACCTGTGAATTATAATTATATCCACTAAATTGTTGTTCTTTTTGATTTAATTTGTTACTGTCCGTATTTCCGGAACCAATTGAGTGAGACGTTACAGTGACAGACAGTGAATCACCGTTTAGAAATTGTTGCTGTTGAAACGATATTGCCGAATTTTTATTGCCCGCACTACCACCTCCACCATTATTATTATGTTTATTGTTATTATTATTATGATTATGATTATTGTTATTTACATTTTTATTTATAATCGATGGCTGTTGCTGTTGCTGCTGTTGTTGTTGTTGTTGTGGTTGTTGTTGATAAATAAAATGATGTGGTGAAAATTTTTGTTGCTGTTGCTGGGGTTGATGCAGATTATGTGCTCCACTTTCATCACGATTTCTATTTTGTTCTGCTAAATAATCATCCTCAATTATGCTATCATCTTCTTCATCGTCGTACTCATATTCTTCATCATCGGTTAATTGTTGTTGGTTATTATTATTACCATTTGAATTACTTGTTTGCATTATTGGTTTATGCGTTGATGACGGGATATATTGATGATGCTGTTGGTGACTATGACTAAGATGATGCGAAGGATGTACAGTTGATGATGCAAAACCCATAATATTTTGCCCATTCGAATTAGTCGTATTGAAAGTTGTAAATGTTGAACGTGTAGGTTTTTCGTCTTGCAATAATACTTGTGTGGTTGCTTGATGTTGTGACTGTGGTGTTATCGTCGTTGTTGCAACATGTATTGAATTAGTTGTAGTTTTTACTGTCGAAATTGGGCTAGGTGTAATTGGACGATTTGTCGTTGTTGTTGTTGTACTGGAGGTTGTTGGAACTGTTGATGTTATAATAACCGATTCTTCTGATGTTTCTTCTTCTGGTATTGGTACCATGGTATTACCATATAATTCTAAATTTAAATAATAAAACTTTTCCGATTTTGAACAGTCAACTTCATCAACCCGTTCACAAACCCTAGTTTCCTATATTAAACGATAAAGAAACCACATTTTAAACAGTGTCAACTATATGATAGTTGAGGTTTGGGATTTACCTGATCAAACACTGTTCCATTTAAGCATAGAAATTTAATATCCATTGGTTCGTCTAATTGTCCTATTGTACAAACATGAAACATTTGGCAAGAAGTTTCTAAATCAGCATAGTAGCCACCTATCACTTTACCAGCACATGTGAATTTCGTTTCTGGCAGATTATCAAAATCGAGATACTATAGAATAGAACAAAAATATATAATATAAGAAACTATTGATTCATGAATATGTAAACTAAAATACTCACTCCTGGTTCTCCTATTACAAATGAACTACATACTAATAACATGAGGGTTGATACTAACACTGGCGCTGAAAGTACAAAAAATTTATATTAAAATAAAATTAAGTTTTATATATCTTATTAGGTGTCATGGCTTGGGTCATCGCGCTCTAAACTGTTAAAACAGAACTGACAGACCAAAAATTTGCAGACGGACACATAGTCAAGATATGCAAAATGAGGCCAAATGTATGTTCTGTATACGGAGAAGGCAGTTAAAAATAAACAAGTAACTGTTAGCTTTAAATGTTCAGTATATTAGAAGGCGCTGAAAATCGAGAGCTGACAATGAATGCCATTCAATCTTATCCACTTTAAGGCTATTCAGGATCTCTTGCAGCAGTCAGTACGGGAGGTTGAAACGAATGTTGCAATATCGGATTGAACCGGACTGCTGTATGGATTTGTGATAACCACTCGTTACATTAAATTGGTAGTACTATTGTTCCCGACTATGTCAGAGCAAGGGTCAACGGTATTCACATTTATAGTGGTTACACTCTGCCGAGTGCATCGATTGAGAAGTTTAAAACCATTCTTCATGAAATAACGAACGACACACGTAGTCGCCTGCTAATAGCTGGTGAGAATTGCATAGGCACAGAATGGAGGAGCCGCGAGACAAATATCCACTTTGTTAGAAGTCGTGGCATATTTACCGGTGGTATAATAATGAATACCGGTAATATACCTATCTTCCGTCGAGGTAATGCAAGAGCATTGAGCGTCCTATACATAGTGACCACTAAGCTGTTATCAACAACTTGCTTGAAAGAAGGCCACGGAAAAACTTAGTTAGATACAACAGAAAGCCAATGGATTGGAAGTTTAAACCATTTGACCAGAAAATTTTTCATCTAATCATGGAGAGTGTGGTACTGGGCAAAACGGCAAATAATAAAGCCACTGAAGTCATGAGCTATATTACAAGAGCTTGTGATGTAGCAATGCCTGAAAGAAAAATTTACAACCGTATGAAACCTGTCTTCTGGTGGAAGAACGAGATTTCGAAGGGTTTCAAAACCTCAAGGGGTTTGATTTGTCGTTGATATAGCCGTAGTGGTAGTTGCAAAACATAGGCATATCGTTAAAATTTTAAAAAACATAACATTAGTATAAAACGTCTCGTTATACAGTTAAGCTTAAGCGCTAGTTATTGTTGTCCGCCTATTTGATAAGATATTATTCAAGACCAACTTTGAGAAATAGTTTGTTGAAATTGACGCCGTAGTTAATTATACTGTCATTCGCTGCAGATAGCAAATCAGTCATGTCTGAACAATCTACTTTTTTCGATATAAGCTTTAAGGAAGCCTACTTATATATACTATCCTATATTCTATAGAACAGCTTTGACACCAGCTACATAAAAAAGAGATGTTACACATAATAGAAAATTAGAGCAGAGATGGTGTCATGAAGACTTCGAAAGATCACCAAATGGGTTTTGAAATTGAAATTTTATTGTTGATGAGTAATCTGATGAAGATGAATAAATGAAATTTTCGAAGAAGTAAAACAATGTAACGTTTTTCAACATCTCACTTTAATTGGATATAATTATAATTACCGACTAATTTACATATTTGAAAATAATTGAATTACGTTGCACAATTACTTATGATGGAAAATAATCTAAGCATTAAATTGACAACACCACACTAGAAGATTGGTCTTTCGAACCAGACCCAACAAGAATCGAGAATCAACCAAAGATTTACTTAAATGTTAGATTATTTCTTCTGATTGAGCTAAAAACCGTATCTATAAAGTACTTTAAGTGGGCCGTGTAATGTAGCCATACGCATAGTATAATCAGGTACACGAAGCAGATAGAGGGTGATTATAAAATCTTCTTGGAGAAAATTTGAAAATGAAAGAAACACGTCGTTCAATAGAACCCAAGCACATTTAAACAAAACCATGACGTTTTCTCGAACAACAGCGAAGTTTTTTTAGGAATCTTACAATTATTTAAATCTGTAATACTAAGTAGATGATTCTCCATCGTTCAAAGATGTGTTTGAAAGCACTATTCACCACAACGATATCAAGTCAATGTTACAAGTTTCACTATACGTAAGGGACTACTCATAGATGTTGCAGCGAATCTGATCAAACAGACCAGGTTACCGACGCAAACTACACTGAGATATGGGACAAGATTGTGAAATGGTACGATCGCAACCAACACGTGGTGGCATCATTAATAAAGACAGTCATGCCACAAATACAAATCACGCAAGAAACACCGAAAGCGTTGCGCATTATATGTGATGTGTCGGATGAAGTAAGGGCAAAATTACGAGATCCTTGGCTTATTTTCATTTTATTAACTTGACGATAAAACCAGACAAGCATGGGTACAACACATCGAAAAGACTTCCCTACTCCAGAGAAATTTCTTGAGCCTCTCAATAAACACTGTGATGCACTAGAGGGTTGCCCGTTGATTTCTATGGTCCAAAATCGATCTTATATTGTGCTAAATAAATCAGTGAAACTTAATGTGGCATCGGTACAACGAGATCGTTTTTTATTATTAAAGTTGGCTGGAACCCTTAAGGGTCCGCACTCAATGCCACAAACGACTCATGGTGCAAACCTAGGATTTCATCAAAGCGCACAGGTGTGTTCTGCAACCTTAGCAAACTGGAGCAGTTTAAACCAGGGCAGAGAAGACAGTCGACTTAGAGGAATATTCTTGATGAAGTGTAGGCTGTCATCAACATCCTCAACACATTCGTCGCATACGGCTATCACTGGCAAGTCCCATGCTATGAAGATGACATTTAAAACGGCCATGGCCAGTTTCAATATTCTCAGGAAACCAATATTCTCAAGTTATGCTTTTTCAATGAACGAACGTATTTGGTCAGCTTCGGGTTAAGCTCCCTTACAAAGTATTTTGCCTAACGGCAAGTAGAGGTGGTTGACCACGTCAGCATTACGTTCGATACAGTAACGGTTTTGATAGTTTGTTTCACTATGTGCAGAGGTAAAGGAGCAGCTGGTTTAGGGCCTACGAAAAAAAACGAAAACAAATTTTAGCCAAACGGTCCATCAATGTCACAATGGGCGGGAACCCATACCATAACCTTATTATTACAACCAAGGAGGTTCAGCAAATTCTTACACTCCCCTATAAGTTTAGAGCTAATTCGAGGATTGTTCAATGAGTTAAGAACAGTTTTACTATCCGTACAAAATATAATCTATTTGTCCACGGCAGCGAGATTAAAAGCTGAAATCACGCAGTGAGCGACCGCAATTAATTCCGCTTGATGAATAGTACAGTATAGGATCCCAAACTGCTAGAGATTCTCAAATCATACGATGGACAATAGTAACCAAATCCAGTACTCTGTTCAGAGACAGAGCCATTTGAAAAGAATACAAGCGTTTCGGATATCTGTTTGAGCAAGTCTGGTGAGAGCCACATATCCCTGGATGGATAAACCATCTTATGAGATCTGTGGAAATTAAAATCAGGCAGAAGCCAATCAGTAACCATGTCGATTTTTGGCATATCTCGTGTAAATTCATTAAGAATTGATCTATGACCTGAAGTAGTGCCAAAAGCATATCATGCCCCAGCATGCCTCAAGCGCAAGAAAGTCAAACAAGCAGTACGTAAAATGAAGAATTGTAACTATGGTAGGGAGAGAATAAGAACCATACCCAGGAACGGAGTTGAAGACATGGCTCCAATAACAGCCCGACAAGCGATATTTTGCAAATAGTTGAGTTTGCCAAATGAAGATTTTACTTTAACCACTGGCCACCAAACAATAGATGCATAAATTAGTATTGGTAGAACCAGCGACTTGGAGATAAAATAAAGCATTTTGGGAGATAATCTCCAGGAATTACCAAAAATCTGTACGACATTGCCAAAAAAGCACAGTGGCTTTTTGTAGTTTGAAATCTAGATGATACTTCCAACAAAGTTTATTATCCAGAAAACCTCCAAGATGTTTTACGTAGGCTGAGCTATTAACCTTGCATTCGAAAAGTGATGGTACAGAAAAAGCTACAGTATTCCTATGCCTTGTAAAAATAACCAAATCGGTTTTTGACGGGTTCACATGTAAACCCTTATCCAGACACCACTGTTCTATAATGAGAAGAGCGTGTTGAGTTAAATCTGATAAGACATTCAGGTGCTTGCCTGAAACTGTCAGAACCAGATCGTCAGCATAATTTTGAGCGGTAAAACCGGACTCACGAAGAATAACAAGAAGTTCGTCAACGACCAGAAGCCACAACACCACCGTGCGGGCATCCTCTGGAAGCCTTGAGCAAAATGTAGGTATCCTCATCCTCGCAAATCACTATACGAGATTCAATTCAAGCATACATTCAATCCACCTGATGATGTTCGGTTCGATACCAAAATTAGTACATGCATTCAACATCCAGAAAAGTGCCCACAAGAAACTCGTTGTTGTTCAAAGATCTGTCAATCCTAGCTATGAGTTCATGTTCAAAGTGGTACTTAATGTGGCATCGGTACTACGAGATTATTTTTTATGTTTTGGTAATCAATCATTCGATAGTCCAATGTCACAAATTTAATGATTCATTCATGAACACATTCATTCATGAACAAGGTCATATTTGTTTGTACGGAGAACATCTGCAGCATCATGTATGTCGCGGTTTAATTTCAATCAATGCCGGAAACGCCATCATACATGGTTACACGAAAGAAGTAGAAGATGAAACCACAAGTAAACATGCCATTGCTGAGGCTAACTCTACAAGTAAATACAAAAGCATTGACTATAGCTGTGCTACTATACAGAAAACAGTAAGCAGTCAAGACTCAGTTCAAAATGAAATTAAATTTTACCGCGGTCTCCAAAAATTTATTTATTTTCACGTGAAATAGAAATGATTTTTTTTTGGAAAATTCAAATGTTGAAACAGTTCAAATTTCATCTGAAAAAATGGTTCGAATCATTATTTTTGCGTGAAACAAATTTGTAGAGTTTATGCGCGCCATCTTTGGTGCATTGAAATAAATATAGTTTTTGCGCTAATGAACTGAGTACTGCTTAGTGAAGAAAGAAATTAAATTTTACATTTCTGAGTCCACTTTGGTAAAATCGTATGGACATTTCACGCGAAATCGATCTGAGTACTAGCCTTTAGCAGTGAGCACAGTCTCGTACAATTCTATAAATTTATTGGGTTTCGCACTTGATATAAATCTTGTGTCTACTCGTACAGATCCTTAGCTTTTCTATGGAAGAAATTTGAAGACATTATGGCAAGCAAATTGAGTCTCCTGATAAACAATAGAAAATCTAACTATTTATGATTTATCTATAGAATGGTGACCATTATTTTAAAGATAGACCACCAGCCATTCTTCCAGAATTTTGGATGACGTATATTAATCGGTTATAATATATTTGTTACGCAAAACTATTAGATGTACTATTTCTAAATTTGAATGAAACTCTGTCATTGATCAAGGTTAGCTGAAGAAATAATTCTAATCTTTTCAACATCGAAACCGCGAGGGTGGTCGAATATAATATAAAATTTTTTGTACGATTTATTATACAATTTTGACATACACGTGTCGACGACTAAACATAATAAATAATTTATACATAATTTATGTGTTTTGTTGTTATTCCACTTTTAGTATTCTGACGATTCAAGTAAAAAAAAAATTCAAAAATACCAACCTTTACAAAATTCCTGTAATATTTTCAAATTCTTCATTCTAGATCGACCTCTCATCTGAAATTAGAAAGGAAAAGTTTTTTGATTTAGTTTTGTAAATATGATTTTTATGGTTTCGTTGTATAATTAAATGTTGTTAGAAGCTATTATTTACCTGTGTTACACCAACATTAACATTTTATTAATATTAAATATTTTTAAAGAAACATGTGAGACATTTTGTGGAGTAAGGTAGTAAAAATTTTGAAAGTACATATAGAGACTAGAATTTCATCAACTAAATGAGTCAGTGGTAAAAGCGGTGGCAGTTCGCGATCGAATACATCAATTTTAGAAAGAACACATCTATAACCCGCTGTTGAACTGCCTAATTCATGATCCTACCCATGAACCATATCAGTTCTATTAGCAGGCTATGATGCAGCTATGCAATGTGCAGGTGGTTCTATGTATAGGCCCAATAGCGTCCTCGATTTGGCTATATAATGGTGTTAAGTAGAACGCAAATGAGCGAATCGCCTCTACAGTGGCCAGCCTATTCTCTTGTATGGCTTCTATTGTTTTGGCTCAAAACGATGTCCACATATTAACGATTTAATGATTGCGGAACGATATTTACAAGTTTTTTGATGAAATACTGAAGATGGCAGTATGCGATGGTGTATAGGGCGATGCAAAAATCATGAATTATTTCATCATAAGTTTGGTCGTTTTGACGATTTTCCCGTCACTCAGGCTCAATTGGCCCATTGTGACATCCTCTCCCAGACGCACACCCTCAGTCCCGGGATATGTTTGTTCTTCCAATGAAGTCCAAGATATGTGGTATTCTCAATTGTGAGCCGAAACAGTGCAGTCTATATAAGAAGAATATGAAGAACAGTTTCTTCCTCCCCGTCCCCACACTGTTCGTAGTATGAGGTGTTTCGAATTTTCATTTGAAACATATGTCGATTCAGGGAGCAGTGCCCCTTGAGAACGCCAAGCAAGATCCTTAAGGTGCGTCTATCATAATTTAAGAAAGACTGAAATCTTTGCTGGTTTACTCATCCAAAAAAGATTTTGGATAAACGACAAGAGATGAGTTTATCCCATCTCTTCTGGTGCATATCTCCAAAGTGACTGGGTATCCAGTGAAATCTAACTTTATTCAACCTGCCTAGTAGATTTATGGCACTTATCGTTTCCAAAACAAGTTTCGATGAAACAATATTGAAACCAATCGCCTTTTGAAACCAATCAGACACGACGATCTCTGCAATTTATTATAGTTACAAAGAGTGCTGCTTTCAAAACTGCAGCAGTTTCTGCCTGAAAAACAGTAGCGTACCTACCAAGCCAGTTAGATAATTCAACCTGAGCATTTTGTATATATACCCCGGCACCAGCTAGATTACTGATCCGTCAGTTAAGATTAACATATCGTTGCCGCAGGGGTAGAATGGGCTGTATAGTCCCCATATTTGATTTCCGGTAATAGTTACATGAAATAATTTCCCGAAGACGTGCTTCGTCACGATAGTGTCTGAGGGCATGTGGGCAGTTATGTGCCGGTCTCAAGACAAATAGATTGTCTTTGCATTGTAGGCGGGCAGCTGTTCGCACTACACACATTTTCATCCAAATATCAAGCGGCAGCAGACCCACAGCCATCTCAAGAACAAGAAAAACATCATTTGGATTTAGAGAAGATCACGGAACCGTGAAACAAGTTCACAGAGTCGTATCTGAAATCAGGAACTCCCTTGAACAAAAAAATATTGCTCAGCAGCGTTTCTAGATATAGCCCAAGCTTTCGATAAGATATGGCATAAAGAACTTATACATAAAATTAGAGCACAATTACCGTCAAGTTTCTATAAAATTTTTTGCTCAATCGAAAGTTTTTGGTAAAATATAATTCCGCATCCACAGATTTATATGATATTCATGCAGGAGTACTGGGGCCAGTGTTGTATTTGATCTATACAGCAGACTTACCAACATCAAATTACGTGAAAGTCTCTACTTTCGCGGATGATACTGCAATCTCAGCTGTCCACCAAAACCCTACGATAGCAACAAGAATTCTACAAGAACAGTTAGACAAAATCGAAAAATGGCTAATAAAATGGAGAATTAAGGCCAACGAGCGTAAATCGGCGCACATTACATTCACACTCCGTAAACTCACCTGTCCGCCTGTCAGAATAAATAACATCACTCTCCCACAACACGAAAGTGTTAAATAACTTCATTTGGATAGAAGACTCACGTGGAAAAAACACATTGAAGCTAAGCGTCAACAAATCAAATTAAAATGCGTTAAACTAAATTGGTTAATTGGAAAACACTCAAAGTTATGTCTAGACGGTAAGGTTTTGCTGTACAAAATGATACTTAAGCCCATTTGGACATATGGTATTCAGTAGTGGGGCTCCGCGTGTTTTTCCAACATAATAAAACTGGAAAGAGCGTAGTCACCAATACTTCGAACAATGGTGAACGCACCCTGGTATGTACACAATGCAAACCTTCGACGTGATTTACTCATCGATACCGTAAACGATACAATTCATCAGTACATCAAAAAATACCAGTTAAAACTTGTTTGTCATCCCAACGAATTGGCCAGGGAACTAACATACATAGGTTAAGTCTTATTAATTGAATTTATATTAGCCTTTAAGATTTGATTACATATTGTAAGTTTCCTATGTAGGAAAGATTCAAGAATAAAAGCTATAGGCAATAAAAAAAAAAATCGGTTTAAAAGTGACTGGGGTCAATTTGCCCCAAGGGACAGAGAGAAGGTTAACGCATTAGTTGAGCTGACCACCTACAATGTGCACCAATTCGTATTAAGGTTCCTTAGGTTTCAGTTGAGACGCGGTTAGGGCCGTTTACGACCTTTAAGCCATATAGATTATTAACATATGGAAGTGTAACATGTGTATCGCTAAACAAATTCTAAAGTGACCGAATAAATAACTTTATAGAGTATAGTTATTGTTATAATCGAAAAACTTTTTACGGTTGGCTTATTTTGAAAACTACGCCAAAAGAAATATGTTTTTGTAATTACTTGAAGGTTACGACGTGGTGTAGTTTAATTTCTAATATCACTCGATTGCATATAGTAATTGATTTATATAGCCTAGAGAACGAGGATGGATTATAATATACTTGGGTGCGATTAAGTTGCTGGTTTGCATTGTAGAATTTTAATTGTTCATAATATGATTTACAAACTAATTTCCATATAGTCAATTGGTCTGTCTGTCTGTCGATATACGCATAATATTAGATACAGCTATTAAGCTCTTTCGTATATAAAACACTTAGAAATGAACTAAATTAATTAAAAATCTTTTCGCAATTTATCTAACATTATAGATTGCTGTTAGCCTTGTTACAATTCAAGAGAATGACAAGAACTATTAGCAGCAATTTGAAAGATAAAAAAAAAAATTGCAAACAGCTAAAATGTATCGAATCCAAACAAAAATCGTATATACACCTCATAAAAGTTAAACCTAATTGTAGACCAATGTCACATACAGCACTTACAAGCTAACGTTTTATTATCAAATCGCAAATTGTAACACACATAACATATTGATTTTAGTTATATGAGTTAAAATAGAAAGTAAGTGGTAGTTATAGTATAGCGAAAGTTTTTAAGAAATTGGTGTGGTTGATGTTGTCTGTATGTGTTTGTTAATCATATGGGTTTTCGATTGTAATGTGTTTATTTGTTGTATAATATATAGTGAGATGGTAATCGTTAACAGACCTTAACGATTTGGCCAGCAAACGATATAGATACTTTTTCTGGCCAATATACAGTGCGGTTCAATAGATTACCGCCACTTGATTCTGAGAAGCAAAAGTCGGAGCGTGTGAGATAAAAAAATTGTAAAATTGAGAAAGAAAGAGATAACTATGTTTTTTGTTTTGTTTTGGAAAATGAGTCAGAAATTCATGACTTACTTTATTTCGGTTCATTTCATTACCGCCACTTCAAAAATTACATGAAATAATATCATTTTGTGTGATTTCTTACCAATATTTTTTATTTTTTTTTAAATACAATATTAAAATATAATTTCTAATATTTAGTGGACGATCCGTATATACGATCCTTAAGTGAGTCATACTAATGACTTCAAATAATTAAGTGCAATTTCTGCCGCTGTAATCCCTAAACTCAGCTCTTCTTTAGTATTATACTGTTTCCCTTCTCCGTATACTTTATGTGTGAGTCTTAAACATTTTCTATCATGTTAAATTCCGGCGAATATGGTGGCCATGGCAATAGCTGAACCTTTTGGCTTGTGATGCACGACTTTACAACGCGAACTGTGTGTATTGGCGCGTTATCTTGTTGGAAAATCCATGAGAGTGATGTAAAACGGTCATGGATTTTAGGGAAAATAGATTCCAGTAACGTCTTGTAACTGTTTCCGGTCATTTTTGGACTTTAAAACACCAAATCGATGGTGCCATAATAAGATATTGAACCCCAGATCATTACGTCCCCTTCTCTACTATGATGGCGATTCAATACTTCCTCTTTCCTAAGGTCGTAAAAATATTAATTATACCCATCTGGTTCATCTAAGTTGAATTTTTGTTAATCAGAAAATACGACTTTTCGTCAGTCATTAACATATTGGCCTTGCATCACATTCCAAGTCATGTGTTCCTCAGCGAATTCTAATCGTTTCTGCTTCCGTTCATCATTCAGTGGTGCTTTTTTCTTTAATTTCAGCCGCACACCAGCTTGAAAGGCAGTTATTATTGTATAGAAAATGCCAATTTTGAGGCTAATCTAACAATTTTCGTTTATCCTGAGGTGTTGAATGCCGTTGAAACTCTTCCTTTATAATTACCACCATAAGATTTTGTATCCTTCAAATAATTAAGGATGGCTTCATGACCTCGTCCGATCCTACGACCTAAAGTACGGCCCGAACGCCCTTCCTGATGATAGACATCTATTTTGGCCCTTTCTGATAAAGTTAAACATTTTTTCTTACTATTTGATTAAAAACTGAATAATAATAATACTAATATTTAACTTCACTTTTAAGTTTTTCAAAAGTGAACTATTAAGATTGATAAACAACGACAATATGGTTGGTGGCGATAATCAAATGTACCGAAATTAATTTCTGACTCATTTTTAAAACAAATCAAAACACATATGTAGTTATCTCTTTCTTTCTCAATTTTACATTTTTTTCTATCTTACACGCACCGGCTGGAAAGTTATTTTTGCTTCTCAGAATTAACGGGCGGTAATCTATTGAACCGTACTGTATGATTAATTTATATTTTTTTATTAATGAACTTTAATTTGAAGTTCAAGGTCTAACAGAATAACCCACAGGCAACTTTTAAACATTCCAACTGTTACCTCGGTATAACCTAATAAAACATAACTTGCAAATTAAATTATACAAAGGTGCAAACTATCACGATAATGTGGCCACATTTTATGCATGGCAACATATTATCTGGATCAGATTTTCTGAAAATCTTAAATCGTGATTGAAATATCAGTTTGTAAACGATTTTTCAATAAATGAATATCTGACTGTCTGTCTGCCTATATCAATCCAAATTTTTTTGTGATTCAAGGCAGTCTCAAAAATTTTCGAATCTCGATAGAGGCAGGATGCAAAGTAATGGCGTAAAGTATGACGCAAATAAGAGAACCGCGAAACTGTTGGGTGTACCTTGAGCCACAAAACAGATTGCAAAGATAGAAACAAATAAACTAATGTTATAAATTGTATTAGTAAATCTGAGTGCTGGATAAAAACCTGACAGTATAAATAAATCTGCGTGCTACTTATTGTTTTCTATTTTAAAAAATTTTACCCATATTTTCGGTCAATCTATTCGTCCAAATGTGCGTACAATCGGAAAAATCGTGCAAAAATTTGAGCAAATCGGGTCTGTAGGAGATTTTAAAACACCAGTGTATGCTCGTACAGCTCGTACTACAGAAAATATTGCTGCTGTTCGCGATAGTATGGCTGAAGAGCTGTCCACCTCAACTCGTCGTCGTGCCCAACAATTGCACCTCTCACGCTCGTCGTTAAAGGTGCAATTGACTAAAGAACTAAGCCTCTTGAACATTTCAAACGTCATCAATGGTCAGAATGGTGGCAAGAAATGGCAACAGTGGATGATCAATTTTCGAAGAATAATCCAAGAGTGGTTGTCGAAAAACCAATGCACCCACAATAAGAGTGACTGTTTGGTGCGGTTTATGGGCTGGCGGCATCATCGGGTTGTATTTTTTCCAAGGCGGGTCAAGCAGTCACTGTGAATGGTGTTCGCTATCGTGAGATGATAACGAACTTTATATGACCCGAATTGGAAGATATGGATGTGGACGATATGTGGTTTCAACAGGACGGTGCCACTTGCCACACAGCTAACGAAACAATAGTTTTTTTGCGCGTCAAATTCAATGGCCATGTTATCTCACGTGATGGCGATGTTAATTAGCCGCCAAGATCATGTGACTTGACACCGTTGGACTTCTTTCATTGGGGTTATTTGAAAGAAAAGGTGTATACGTCGATAAGCCAGCAACAATTCAAGAGCTAAAGGATGAGATAATTCGGCACATTAACGGCATAGAACCTCAATTATGCCTAAGTGTCATCGAACATTTGGACGTGTGCAGCCGAGCTCGCGGCAACGATATTTTGTTCCATACATAATTGAACAATACTATATTATCATAATAAAATGAACTGACAATAATTTACTAAATAATTTGTTTTATTCAAAATCAACACCGGCCCTTAAAATTTAACCACAAGTGAAAAATATGCCATTTATCGTTATGGAGTCACTAAAAACACAACAACGCATTTTGATTGTCCAAGTTTATTATGAAAATTGTTTAGATTATTGGCAAAATTATTGATCGTTTTGAATAAACTGGTTTAGTGGGAGGTCATAGACCGTACTAAAACATTCTTCCTGTTTGTACTCCTGACGCAGTGGCTGTTAGTGAAAATGTTCGTATTGAACCAAGAACATTAATGCACCGATATAAAAATCAATTAACTGATAAATTGAGGCCACCAGACCATTTATTTCCTAGTCGTTTTGTTGCTTGGATGCTTAAACAAAAGAGATGTTTTCATTAAAAATCATCATAAGAGTTCATCGCTAAAGATGATTTTTGTTGATGCTCATAAGCAAATTTGTCGAATTTGGGGAACGAAGAATCCTCATGTAATTCACGAAATGAAACTTCATTCTTCAAGGGTTACGGTTTAGTGTGGTTTATGCGCTGTCGGCATCATACGGTCGTTTTTCTTTGAACATGAACTGAAAAATGCTTTGTAGTCCAAATCGAATGATTTTTGTGTCAACGACTTTTACTTTGAACAAGACAGTGCGACAAGTATCACAAGTCATTCAACAATCCATTTATTGTCAAAATTTGCTAATTTCAAGAAATTGTGATATTTCTTAGCCACCAAGAAGCAAGGCTTTATGCCCACTTGATTATTTTGATTGTGGGGTTATTTGAAAGGTTAGGTATATGCTAATCATATACGCTTTTATTAGATAAAGTCATCATAAATTTTGATGTTCGCATGAAAGCCTGGTGACAAACCATGGTGGCCATATGAACAATATTGTTTTTCATACATAAATGGCATATAATTAGCTTTCATTCACCTTTCAATCACCTTACAAAAAATGTAAACAAAATGTGGGTTTTATTTACAAATTGAAGAAAGACTAACAGATGGTTCACAATATAGAAACTGATACAATTCAAAACCAAATGGCTTATATGGACTGATTCAATTCTAAGACTTTATAGACCATATGTTTTGGCATTACTTTAACAGTAGTTATACTTCGAAAGGTACGGTATCTTTTCATCACAATCCTCAAAAATGCGATTATATAAAGATTTATTAAATAGAAGACCAAAACTCTTGGACACAAGATCGAAAAAATACCCTAAAAATGTCGACTTCGATATTCTAGAAGACACCATTCTAAGTGCCCTAAACAATATTTAAATGCCAGTTATTATAATCACTTGCACATTGTGCATCAAAAATAAAGAAACTCTGTCTTATCACCACTCCAGTTTCTGATTGTTGTTAGCACCGTCATGGTGCAAATTTACGCTTAACGGAATCAAAATTTCGCTCTTATCTGCAACTCAATAACTTATACTATATACGTTGATAATATCTGTCTCATGACAAATACATCACTCACTGTTAAAGACTAAACAAAACAAATGAGGGTTGGTACATAAAACTCATAGACGTAAAATGAACTTCAAGGACCAATTATTCGGCAAAGTTAAGATAGCAACGAATTGACCATATACATTAAGAAATATCATACTGCTACCCGGAACTGATACGGTATTTCTAAATAAAAGAGACCGGCAGTTAAACAGTAATACGATCCATTATCTTTTATAAAAGTGCTGACAATCTTAAAACGTACAAAATTTGTGATAATAAGTATTTTGTTTCAATTCCAACATGAGAGATTTACAATAATGTAAAAGTTTTTAGGAATGAAACACTTTTTGGTTGTTTAATGAATAAGTTTTGAAAAGTTTATTGTGTTATTCGATATTTTGACCTTTCTCTCGCAAACAGTTTTGACACCTATTAATCATTTTGCCGACAACATTGTACAAGTTCATGCAAACCATTAACAATATTATACAATTTTGGCTCAAAAGAGTGTTAAAAAATAGAAATCGTTTGTCAATCTAAATAGTATATAAAGTGTGGGATAAATTAGACAACCATTTAATACTATGAAATTAACGATAAAATTAGTTTTGTTACGGGTTGCTTTCTTTGGAGCTGCATACCTGGTTCCAAACCCAACAGGTGATGAAAAAAGGAGTCTTCTAATATCAGTGATGGAATGGTCAACACAACTAAGATCTCCCAAAACCGATCGGCCGTACCATTGTACAGCTGGCATCTTTATAACGTCATATTTATATTGCAACCACTATGCTGGCACACAATTTTAATTTTGACAGTTTTTTAGGTCGATCGTATCAATCAGACAATACTTTTACTATATATAAATTCAGCCTCAATGCCCATTTCGCACAAGCTATGCTATCGACTATAGCGGTATTTATAGATTACAAATAAAGAGTTTAAGGAAGCAGATAGTTGCACACTTGAGTGGGCCATGTTAGCTTTTTCTGTTATTCGAGTTGTATTTTTAATACAGTGAGAACCTCATTGATGTTCTCACTTTTATTTCATTTCTTAATCTCTATGTTTAATGTAGTATTTGAATAAGTTAATATTTCGTTCTTTGCAAGCGGAGTCTCATAACTGAAACCCATATGTTCAAATAGGTTTAATTACTACGTTATACGTAGGCTAGTTAAAATATTTCCCAATTAACCAGTTCGTTTTGACACATTTCAGATTAATTTGTTGACGTTTGAATTCAATGTACTTTGTCCAGCTAGGCCTTCTATCTAAGTATATAGTCCAAAGTATCTAAGATGTTGGAGTTATGGTAAGGTGATGTTATTAAGTGAGTCTCACTGGCGGACAGAATTATTAGGCGAGTGTGAATGTAACATGAGCTCCCAATGAGGAATGAAATACGGAGAAATTCTAAAACGTAAAAAAAATTATTTACCTAAATGTTTGAGCTCCAAATCTATAAGCCGCCTGCCTTCCTGATGTATCGATCTTCGTTAACTCTACTTTTATCTTTTTAATCAAACTTAGTCTTTCAAATTGGACCAAAACGTTTCAAAAAATTGTGGAACATTTTATAAGTTACAGTCTTTAGCAATAAAATCAATTTTTGCGTTGGCGTACATCAGACAACGTTGCATTGGTGTAATGTATGGATGCCAAATCGAGCCAAAAATTGCTTTATTATTTTTTATTAATGATATTTATTAATAAAGTTCTGAACCACAGGTAAAGATGTGTTTTTCTATGTTTGCATGACTTTTGAAAAATACTGGTTCGCTGACAACCTAGCCGCTAATGAGCAATCATCACATAAACTGGAACCATGAATATATATTTATCCTTTTTGGTGTTTTTTGATCAGGAGACTCTTAGTAGTATTTTGGTTGCCACTTATTACCTTCAACAGTGAAATAAGATTCATCATTCATTACACATATATAAGGTTAAGAAACGGCGAAATAATTTTAACAAAGCATTCGTTATCTAGGTTTGATTGTAGCTAATTGCTTGACAGTAATTGCTAGTGCCCATTTTTTATGCTTGCCTTCTCTATTCATACCTTGTTACTATTTCTTGACTGTGTTTGGATCAACTTGGTATTTTTACCGCAATTTTGTAGTTCGACCCACAGTTTGCGGTTCACACTTCAATTCAATTTCATTCGGACTTTGCAGTTTGACATGTTTTACTGGAGTCGGTTTTCATTTCAACAGATTCTTTGTTCTTTTAATTGATTAAACGTTTAATTGTTTTGTAGATAAACTTTGAAGTGGTGAAAAATCTTGTCTAACAAAGACCGTTACTAGTTTTTAATTAACGCAGTTCGTTTGTATATTTTATGAATTAAAGGGGAATCACTTAATTTATAAACACGAAAATTTTAATTTAAGTCATGAAATTATTACGTAATTTGGTGTAGGTATAGATCTGCTGCATAAATCTTTTATTTATTATTTATTTATTTATTTATAAATAAGTCTACACAAATACGACTTGACATTAAAAATGACGTAATAGTCAGACATATAAAATATTAATTAATAATAATTAAAATCAGGAAGAAGCAAAGTATTGCTTCAATCTTCGCTTTAAGGTATCCTTGCTAGAAGTAAAATCGAACAGGTGATTTATCTGATTAAAGCTTTTGAACATCGTGTTAATCGGTTCATTAGAACCATAGTTGGTTCTATGGACATCAACTTGCAAGAACTCATTTCTCCTTAGATGTCTCATTAGATGTGACCTAATTAAATATTACCAACAAACGAACACTTTAAAAGCTCACGTCTATTTTCCAGAGTTGCTATGTTGTTTTTTTTGCAGCCATCCAGATATGGTGATAAACAATGCAGGTTTTTATGGTATGGTAATTCGTGATCACACTCCCAACCACTTTTCCAAGTTAAGTGACGGATAACTTTTTCTGAATATCCTCTAGTTTACTAATGTTTATATCATAAAATGGACACCAAACATTAACAGCATATTCCAATTGTGACCGCACGTATGCGAAATACAGAATCTTGATTGTCTCCAGGTTGAAAATATCTCCCGTCCATCGTTTAATAAAACCCCACATAGAATTAGATTATATATTTGTTACTGCTCACATTTTCCACGAAAATACCACCGAGGTCTTTGATCTCTGATACTCGCTTTAGTCGCATATTGTTAACTTCGTAATGTTTAAAAACTGGATTTAATTTCCGATGGAATGATAAAGTCTTACACTTATTGATGTTCAGACTAAGAAGATTTGGCTCACACCATATCGCTAATTTGTCTAAGTTCTCGACAGTTTTGTATACTTTTGAGGTCGTCAGCAAACATTAAAATTTTTTAGTGTAGAATGACTTCAGTGATTGCGTCGATGAAAATGGTAAAAAAAGCCCAAGATAGAAGGAACCTTGTGGAAAACCTGATGTAGTTTGAATTGGCTTGGACCTGCTGTTACCAATGTCGATGTATTGGATGTGGTTGCTTAAATAAGATTTAAACAAAGCCACATAGTTGTTTGAGAACTCAAATGAGTATAACCGTTCTAGTGCTTTACAATGGCTTATAGGGTCAAACGCCTTGGCAAAGTCAGTGTACACCACGTCAACTTGCTTGTGGCTTTCAATAACTTTGATTGTTCTGCTGGTGAATTCAATAAGGTTAATCAAATATAATAATACAGTGTCTTGTGGCACTTTGGCATGAATTCATTTAAGATTAATGAAAGATAACTTTTATGATCTAACTTTATGTAAAAGCCAGTTATGCTAGACTTTATGAAGTGGTTGAGTTATATCCATAAATGTTATTTTTTGTTGATTTCTGATCTTCATGAATCTGGACTAATTATTTCTTCTGGAGGAGTATTCGAAGAGTTTTGAGAAAGTTTACAATGAACTAATTGAACATTATTAGTTTACTTTTGTTTCGTCTTTACCTGGTTTTGGAAACATTTTTACATGCAAAGTTTTTCAGTTACTAATGCAAAGTTTCTTATTTCAACCAAATCTTCCAAAGCTTCGAGATTTGATTCAATATATTGTCGTTTTGTATTTTACTGAGCTACTCACAGTTTGAAAATTTTTCGTATTTATCGTTACAGTCCGAAGCGACCGCCATCTATAGATTACATTTATCGTTTTATTTACACGTTACTAGTTTCATTCGCTTATGCTCGATTGACTGTCAAACTTTTGAAAGAAAGTGAATCTGTAAAATAAACATTTTCAAGCCAACATAAACACTTTGATTAAAAAAATTTTAAAAAAATTTTTTACAAACAGAAAGTTAATGAAAAGTCTTTATAAATTGCCAAATTTCAAGACTACCGTCAGTCTTCGTTTCACATGACACTTCACAATGTAGTGGATTGCAAAACACTATTATAAATTATAGTTCCTCGATAGTAAGTTGTTTGTTTGTACTTCACTTCGGTAGAGGGTTATTGGGCGTGTGAAAGTGACATATTTGAACATTCTCTAACTCGTTTGCTGGACTTTGCGATTTCATGAATCCGAGTATGGATGACATGGGAGACCATGATACTTTCTGAGAGAGATCGTTGATTTATTGTAACAAGAAATAATATTATCAATTTTTTATATGTCAACGAACAGGCAAAAACTATTAGCATTTTGTACATGCTTATTTATATATCGTGCCGTGTCAAGTGTGACTTTGTGACATACACAAAAATTTTAAATGGTTATTATTACATATTTATTTATTATGATGTTCATAAACAATAGTCGGATTACATATGAGTATACATTCATATGTATGTTAACCAAAATTTGTCGAATTATTATTATTTTTCTTGTTACAAGTTCGTTCACTTCATAAAGTGTAGAGTTAAGTAACTTTCTTTCATTACATAATTGCTTGTACAAATTAAGGTTTGTATGCCAATCACCAGCAGATTAAAAAAAGTGTTGAAAATTCATTGCAGGTGTTTGAACAAAACCGATAGAAAATACACGTTAAGATTATTTGTTGTGGTATCTTGAATATCAATAATGGTGGTATCAATAATGGTTCGGATGCACAAGCTAGCGCTATCGGCTGGCATGGAGCTTTGCAACATAGATATGATCTACGACGTAAGATATGACGTTATAGCATGGAAGAATATTTTTCTATCCAATGGAGATTAACTAGGCGCCGTAGTGTTCTTAAGCTATGAAACTATCATTTTAAATTTAAGATCATCAAATCTATAAGTTTCTTATTATAAGTTTCTTATTAAACTTATAAGAAAATAAATTTTTTTCTGAGTAAATGATACATTTGATTCCAATAGCACACACCTAATGCTGATCATACAAATGAGCAATCTCTATCTTGTACTAAAATGTTTCAACTATTGCAATAATATCAGAAAAGGCACTAAGGGTGTATAATACACAATTGAGCTACTAAACATTAATTATTCACAAATTCTATCTCTGAGGGGTTAATCTTTAATCAAACATCAACAATGTTTGAGTCACCAAAAATTATGAAACGATGCATGAAAAATAATAAAATAAGACCCGTTATATATATAGTCTGGAAGGTTACAAGAGATCACCACCTTCGTCCAAGTGGCTGTCCCACTCACATACGAGCCTAGTAATTTTTGATCCGTCCGTATACTTCTGTTCGATTTGCATTGATCCAGTTTTCTCAATAGGAGTTATGTGTCCTTATAAATTCTTTATATTTTGCCATTAAAAACCCCATTCCTAGGCAACCGTTCTCTTGATGTAGTCATAGATGACGATTGGTCTGATAATGGGTAAATATGACCAGTAGATCATCTGTCCGAAAATTACGTGTAGCTTTTTAATAAACCTTGGTGATTTCACGATTGTTTCTGATCTAGGATTACCCCTATGTAGATATTAGGATTATTTGGAAAATTGAATAGTTTTACCATTCAAAACGGGGAGGTCTAAGCAGCAACTTTAATCACCTAATGAATTCCACAATCACTGTTTAATTAGGAGTGATCGTAAGTCCAACCTATATACACCATTGCCAAACCTAGAAAAAAATCCTATTGAATTTGCAATAATAGTGCATTCTTTCGCGGCTTTAATAGTGATCGACTGATCCTCTAATGAAGCTGATATTTTTACACATAACCATGGATCGAATCCATTTAATCGCACTACGTGTCACCTTTTTCTCATTTGCTGATCTACCAATGGAGTTGTAAGAGTTGTTAACGAAAGCTACCTTAATGTCAAATAAGACAAGCAGAGTATTTTCTTTTTCCGTGATTGGTAATAGTGGTATTAGTGGTAATAGTGGTTTTAATGTGAGCTTTCCAAATATATACGTGGTTTTTATACAGACGATGTCAAAGTTGGTTAGTTAAAGTTGGTTATAAGCTGATGCCAAAAAATGTATTTTATCGAAGCGAGATAAATAGCATGTCGCAAAATGTAGTTATTCGAGCAATAGATACGTACTAGATGGTTGTCTATATGATTTTATCGATAAATCGACCCTATTGATAGAAATTCGCTGATTATCTATCATGAAATAAATTTAATCTAAACACTTTCAATTAAGTCTGGCATCTGTCAGCAACATGTTGCGTCAACTTAACATAATAGTTACTGAATACTACTCAAATTCCAAAAACTATATCCAACATTGATCGGCTAAATTACCGCCCAAGTGACGTAATCGTTAAAGTTTTTTTGACTAATTGTTGCCTAATTTAATTTTTCTTTGAAAACCATAATTTGTCTATTATTTAAAACTGAACTAAGTTTAAACAAAATATTTTATGGTAAATGTCCGTATGCCGGTTAAAATTACTGGCAAATGTACATTCAACTCACTTTTACCAAACTTGCAAACGTAAATTTATGTCAGTTTGACAACCCCAGAGACTTCCTAGACCACCTTGGCAAATGTGATATTTATATACATAGACATAAAAGCCACAAGGCCAAAATTTCAGATAATGCTGAATCAAATTTTCCTTCACCAAACAGTTCTAGGTAAATACAGACATCTACCGACGAACACACTATTGAAAACTGGAACCGAAATAGAGAAAATAAATAAACGATACTTAATAATTATGAAAAATACATCAATTTTTGTCTAATTTTGGTAAAATTGACCAACTTTGTCATCGCCTATATAAAAACCACGTATATATTTAGAAAGCTCACATTAAAAACTTTCAAATGATTTACGAATTTGCCGTGTACCTTATTATTTTTTTACAACGACAAGACCTGTTTCAAATCTCATTTTCTGACTGAGAGTCATGAAAAACTAAGAACATCGTCAATAAAAAATTTTGTTTTATTTTTACGTTTCTATCCAGAAATTTTCTATCCTGTATAGAGTAACCGTGTATCATGTCGTTCATTTTTTTCACTCTACGACTCCTTTCCTGTAAGAGAACTGATTTTTATGGAGTGGTTACCTGGAAAAAAATTCACTTTTAATGTGTTGTTCGAATACTGAAGGTACCTTGTTAGATAGATATCAGGATGTCCCCGAGTTTTAAATATCTGCTGTAAAACAAGAAAATACAATCTTTTGAAGAAAGCGTATTGCTTTATGTAAATTTGAATGTAATTGTAAATCCGAGTTGTTGCTTGTATCTTGTAAATCCACTAGGCCGATTTCGATCTGATGGTGATGACGTCACGTCATTGAATGACCGTGTAATCGAAAATATCAAATCCATCTCATCAGGCATATGCTACCGGACTTTATGTTGATACTGTACGATTCGTATATATACGTTTAGGTGTGACGCGACTCGAAATATTGATTTTATTAATTAACTGTGGATTGTGGCGTAAGATAATTTAATTGTATTTGTTGAAGTTGCTCAGATCGTAGGTAGGACCGTAGGCCACACTTCCATAAAAATTTACAAGGTTTTAATGTGCTAACTGCCTTTTTGTGCCTTCGGGTTTAAAGATTTTTACCGACAGACTTTGCATCCGATTATAAAGGTCTAGGTTCACCTCGTTAACTAGACCACTATAGTCTGACTGACTCGATGTAACCAAAGAGTATGGGCATTGGGTCGCAAGAAGGATTCTAATAGTTTATTCCCGGTATCCTTCAGAAGGACACCTTACATCATTATAACTACAAAATTCCTCTTTGTATTATACATTAGAAGAATTTAAATAAATAAGTTATTTAAAAAGAAACCTCAAATTTCGAAAGTTCATAAATTTCATAAAATTTAAATTTATTTAAAAACTTATTTTCCAGTTAATCGAATTCTATTGTTTTGAATATGATTGATAAACTAAAATGCACGCGATTGTTGCCAAATTTCATATATCCATAAATAAGTTTCTACTTCTAAGAACTAGTTATAATAGCTCATTTCTTATAATTTATAATTTAAGTCTAAGATTTTATTTAGTCGCCCCCTTATTAACAAAAAAGTTGCAAATAAATTATATTAAATTAATAAACTAAAATACAGATCTTACATGTATACATTGTATATTCGAACATAAATAATTTACTTACAGAATTTCACCGTCATTAAATAATATTAAATGTAAGCAACATCGCTTCAAGCCTAAAATTAAATAAATTTAAATGTTGCATCATGAATAAAGAATTATTATAGTTTTTGTAATTTTTAAAAAGAGAAATAGCTTATTTAATGAGATAGTTGAAAATAATAGAAAATAACTAGTGACTATAGCAACTACATTTAAGAAACTTTTGTTTATTTTCTTAACAAGAAAATCGACTTTGAAAGTAGGCTACAAAGTAGAAAAAATGTTTTTTGTTTTTAAATGCAATGAATACATGATTTTCTTTTTTAAACATGATACTAATTTTACACTTTGATTTTCATCCCCTAATTAATGTCATAAATACAACTTGTTAATAACATAAAAGACGTTAATGGAATTATGAAGAGACAACAATTAATAGCAAACAACCATGAATATATACTAATATGATTGTTTATGTATACAATTGTGTATCCGAGATTTTGCCAATTCAATCACTTTACAGAAATAAAACGAAATTATTGTTGTTTATATAACGTTCCATTCAATCTCGCGAAGAAGATTGATGAAAGATTTGCACAAAATCGGACTCAATGTCAAATTAGAAAGACAGATAGTTTTTAAAATATCAAATTGTTATACTAAATATTTAGATGTTTCTTCATATGTATTATAACCTTAAGATTTATCATTTACTGTGAATTTGAACAATTTTCTTAAGCCAATATCCAGTATTATTATAGTAATAGGCCGTGACATTATACTACTATAGATTAAAGTAAATGAATCGTGTTAGTGTTTAAGCGATACTAATTTTTATTTTTAAATCGGACACATTGTTATTGAACGTTGTTTTGATCACTCTTGTTGTAATTAATTTGTTAAAAAAAATTATAGAAATCAATTAATATCGATTAGCGTTGCTGATTGAAAAAAAACCGGTCAGATTTTTAATAATATAAATGTTCGATTATTATTAAACTAACATTTCAGATATGAAGACGAATAAAACAGTGCTTCAAAAAACAACGTGTTGGTTGGGCATATAGTGTTTGTAGAGGTCCTAAAAGCTCATATTTTTATAAATTTTGTCCAGTTTGCGTCCAAACGAGCACAGAAGTTTATCGGATCCTACCGACTGAAATATTTAAAAGAATTAGAAAAACTTAATACAAATCTTAGTTTAGTCTGAAAAATATTGAATAGTAAACTGACAACGTAAGATTCAATTTGGAAGAGCCCACTAAACGTTATTACACGTAAATTTTGGTAACAATTTTTATTGAACGTGTTCCATTGTTCGTCCAATTAAACTGTTAAACTTATTACATCCTGGTGTAAAAACCTCCATGACAGTACTATAATTGTCGTGGTTTTAATTTTAACCACTATGCTTTCATCGTTGGGATATATGATTACTTTGTCATTGGGATATGTGATTACATCGTAGGGCTAGATTGTTTATCATTAAGATTATACAAAGCTCAGTCATACGAGCTTTTATAGTATATAGTTAATACCAAAAATGAATACTAATATATATATATATATATATATATATATATATATATATATATATATATATATATATATATATATATATATATATATATATATATATATATATATAATTTTGACATTATAAAAGAATACTTGTATTCAACTATACGACCACATTTCACTATAACTTGTTTTCAATTCTATTAAAACCATACTTAATAATTAAATAATTTGCATCAAGCTAATTAAATCATTAAATTTAATTTATTTCACATCGTCTTAAAACAAACAATCGGTTATTTTAAAATAACAATGACAAAAAAATGTTAATTTGCTGTGAAACATTATGTTACCATATAAAGGCAAAAGCCGCTCTCGTGGCAGAGAAGTTAGTGTACTTGCTCTGTCAGTCCGGGGGTCTTGGGTTCGATTCCCGGTGTGGTGACGATTCATTAATCACGATTGGGTGTTTTTAATCTGTATGTGTATGTGGGTTGACCGTGGGCCTCTAGTGGCATTGACCTCCTCTTAGTCCAGAATACATGCTTTTAAAATCTACGCGATGGACTTAGTTCTAATGATAATTCCATCAAACGTATAATTCAGAATTTGCAATGGTTAGTACTGAAGCTAAATTGTCTAATACTCTTTTTATATTATAGGTGTATATATGATATCAAGATTCATAGTATTTTTTATTATCGAGTTGGGGCTTTGACATCTGAATATGATCATTAAATATGCTTTGCACAATTATTCTATCTGTTTTAGATTATTCGTTAGATTTTTTACCTTATCTGCTACTGTCTCTATAAATGCTGATACTGGCTGGTATTTGAATATAATACATACGATAGTTATACTACTTTTCCTTACAGTACATCCAAACACACTAACAATATGCCACATTTTAAATGTATAATAATTCAACTGAATTTGTAAATAATTGTCCAAATGGTGTTGATGAAGTAATGTGGGCCGTAAAGTCATTGTACCATCTTTTATTGGTTCTCCACGCAATATGTATAGCAAAATTATTTGGATACAGTTAATACGTACAATATTTCAGCAAACCTTCATTATTTATAACTATGACACACTCATAATGGTTAGAAATTATTGATGCTCTTAAAGGTTGTATTGCCAATTGTCGTCTTGATATTGTCGTTTATAATTAAAAGTAAATTTGAGAAACTTATCAACTTAACTACCCAAAAAGAAATCTTAGGTAAGGTAAATGTAGTCTGCCTCAGGCGTATATTTTGATCATTTTGGATAAGGACGATAAAATAGATAGAGTTTCTGATATTGATAAGATTGTGTGTGCTGAAATATCTATTATCAAACGTGAAATTGTAAGGCGTCATAAGTTTCATGGACCACGTGGTTTACTTAATCCAAACTCTGACTACATGAGAGAAGGAAAAAGCAACAAAAATGTTCTTTTGCTTGAATGGATAATCTATTTATAAACGACATAATAATGAATTCGTCGTTCCCTATAGTCCATATCTTTAAGCGAAAGCCAAATGAATTAAATTACGAAATTCAGGTAGATGAGATACAAAATTTCTTAAATGAGCGGTATGTTGGTTCTAGTGAGCTTGATGGCCTATATTCAGTATCCATACACTTTGAATCAAATACGATTATTCGCCTTGATTTATAATTGGCAGAAGTGCTGGATAGATTGGGACAGAAACGATTTTAGTCCAAATCCATCAGGTGTCTAATTCACACTGTTAAACATATTATATTTCCACTGTAGTGAAAAAATCAATTTACTAAATCAGATTTTATATCTGAAGAGTATAGGTTATAGGGAACTATTTTCCGTATTATTACTGTTCGCAGGTGATTAAACTGAATTTTGATAAAACTATGATAAAAAATCTAAATATTACGTTTTAAAGTGACCGAACTATCTGGAAAAACAATACTTAATTTTAATTATGGGTTATGTGATTCTCTTGTGAAGCTTGAAGTGGTTCATACGGTCGGATTTAATCGTAGGATTTAAAATCCTAACTCAAACTCCAATATAATTACACAAAATGATGATAGACCACGCCCTTTTGAGTTGAAAAATATTCAACTTTAAGCAAACAAATTTTTTGTTTCGTATCGAAACTTTTTTAAAATTTGTTTTTCTTGTTACGGGACGTTAATTATTGTTCGAATACGTAATATTTGGATATTTGTGATTTTGAGTTATTATTTTTAAATATTTTTAAGTATAGAAGAAGTGAGGAAACCTGGAACGGGAAATGCTGTATGAACCGGATCACGTCCAGTGTAAAAATAAAAATTTAAAAAAGTTATTTGCGGTGAAATAAGTGGAAATTTCGGAGTTATGGCCGCAAAATGTATTCATGGAAGTTAATCCAAGCTAAAAATATGAATATTAATAACGTACCGCCAATTAATGTCAAAGGCGAATGGTTTATTTAATCCCAGGAATCATAACGAAATTTGATAATTATCAAAACAATAATAATATTAGGTTAAACCACAGCCAAGCACAAATCGAAATTGAAAAATAAAATTTGGCAATTAAAATGCCAAACAAAATAGACCGTTTGTTGAGACTAATTAATATGCGACTAACTTCAAAGATTAAGTTCCATTGAATTAACCAGAATTAAGATAAAAAAATAGAGCCAAGTCAAAAGCTTAACTTAAACAGATTCCTATAGTTACAGAGTATCGTGAGTACAGTTTATTTATTCGGGTTATGCACACATGAAATAAGATATATTCTTACATCATCCAACATTTCCAAAAAGGCATTTGTTTAACAGCCTATTTCCAGCCATAAATATCTCATCTGAGCTTATACCAATATAAAATATATATTTTTAATTTTAAACAAGTTGCAGCTTTTATAATACATAAATAACAATTTTTTTTATCGTTTACGAAATTAATATAATTATTTATTTGTATAAAGTTTTATCAAACCTTGATAAGTCTATCCGTTATTTTTAATTAAGATAAATGAAATTTATTTTTGTTTTGTTTCTATTATATATTTATCTTAAATTGTAAGATACGAGTACTTATACAATTAATGTTCGAGTATTGTTTTGTATATTTTGTTTAAGTTGATTGGCATTAAAGTTGATTACGAGCGTATATTTCTTTCTTATTTCAGCCAGTTAAGTCAAGGAGAACATTATGTTTAATATATCTAATAATCGTTGTGCAATTCATAATTGAATTTAATTGTGATGTTGTGTACCGCAAATATTCTATAAAATGTATGTATATGGTACAGTTACAGCATTAAATCATGTATTTCATAAAATAATTGACGCTCATATTTGAAGTATATAATTAATAATTAATGCTTTGCATTACTTACATTTACTCTATAAAACTCAATAAATAAATACTCTATAAATATTTATTTATAAAGACAGGGGTATAGTTGTGTATGATCTTATATAAGTTGAAATTGATGAAGGAAGATTATTGAAAATATCACCGGCTGTAGCTACACGATTAAGGGAGTTTCTCATTACGCCGCGGTCTCGAGTTCGATTCTTGTCGTTCACCAAAAGTTAACATGCACCGAATGACATAAAATGGGATTGTGTGTAAAAACATTCGTTCGTAAGGTGTCAGTGGAGACGCGGAAAGGGCCGTTTACGTCCTCTAAGCCAAAAAATCATAATGACTAAGCTACCTTTTCTAACTTTCACACTCAAACTAACTCTACCTTCTCGACCACGATTGTGGGTAGTTCTAACCAAATATTTGATGAGGCTAGCTGGGAAATCAAAAATACCTTGCATCAATCTAGCTATAAGGAACAATATGCTAATCGTACGTTTATTTAATCAAAAGCAGGCTTTAACATGTAAATTTTCTAGGATTAGCAACTTATCAGTAATCGCAAATAACCAGATAAAGTACAGACAATATTATGTCCAATCCATGACATGAAAAATAACTGTGGAACAGTGAACAAAACCAGTGATAAACGACTTAACAGCTAAGATATTCACACTCGTATTAAGTTGTAAAATGCAGAGTAAGTAATCATTTAGGATCTTGTTGGTCAGTTTCCGTTACGCAAATGATTCAAGCGGAGTGCAATTCAACAGTATTCTAGCGAATTACAGATTACTTTCCAAATCGTATTAATTATAATTAATTTCATATTCTATTGTTACGATCATTTTAGTTTTGTGTTTTGTTTGTTTCTCATCCTTGTAATATTTTTTGGGGCACAAGACACTCCTAACTCTTTCGTGGTTCGTTTATTAACGTCCTTACACCTTACAGCCAAATCGAAGACGTACGATTATAAGTTCGATTTACGTATAAACCAGCTGCACGTTTCAAAACTCCATGTCAGTCTATAATACTCAATACGGGCCCATGAATTCTGCACTCCAGCAGGAGGTCATAACAGCAGAAGTTCATATATAATATCATGCAAAAGTTATCTATTAGGATTCATACCTGGTACCTCCCGCTCCATCTACCACAGCTTTAACCACTGCACCATTTGGTCGATCGCCACACCCGGTTAATTACTAAAACTATTTATATTGAATGTTGGAGGGTGTATTTGTATTAAAGAAACTGCAAGGTAATACCGGAATTGAAAAATTTCTAATTTTTAATTTTCATATCGTGAGCATTGAAAATTTATTATGTATGATATGTGCATATATTATTCAAGGATTTAGAAGTTTTATACAAACACATGTGTTACCTTCAATTAAGTTTTATAATCATACCAATTTGAACAAAAGTTTTTAAATATTAAAAAAAATGGTTAACCAAAATATTCGTCATTAACATTAATCGATTATCATAGTAACATTAAACTATATCGGTTGACGATAAAAAAGCCACATGCATTTATAATTGCAGTTAGTTTTTGAAGGCTAAATATTAAGAAATATAGTGAACTGCTAGTAATCAAACAAAATAAGATTTAACTTGAAGTTTCTGTATATCTCCGTAATCAATAGCTCAGATTGATTTTCAATATATAAAAGTATGTTTCCTCTATACTGTTGACCAAAGTGATTTTCATCTGATATTATAGAATGTCATAAATGAAGAAAGTGCTTTGTTTGATTTTATTTGTTAAGTTTGTTACTATGCCATTCAAGATCAAAAGCTTGTTGAATGTATATCATTGCATATATACATACAATATGACGTTACAATTTTCACTGCTGTACAGTACACACCTTGTTCCATTTTAAATACGAATTTAAAAAAACACCAAAGTTGCTAATTTTATGCGTGTTAAGCTTATTCATTTCTTACGTGTCCACTCGTTGGACGTCTCTTTAAATATATATCTACATATATACAGAGGACAATTAAAACGAAAGACTTAAATATTTTTAAGATTAAATAATTTTTAAGTATGTATATATGGTTAAAAATACATCGTGACCTGCTACTCAGTTATTTTATAAAAACAAACGAAAACGCAATTCTAAAATATAGAAATCAAACAAAAGCAAATATAGAACTTTTGTTTTGAGCCAGTATAACAAAAAAATTTACGATCCCAGCAATCAAAATAAAAAATACAAAAAGCATATCTTGACTTTAACTGGGTTAATTGGATAAAAATGGTGACCCTGGTACATAATGTCACTGAACGATGGTGAATTAAACTGAATGAATTAAAACAGGTCATAAAGCTTTATTAACAGGAAAGTCAAATGGATATTCGCCTTAACATTGAAATAATTCCTAATACAACCACAACTAATTATCTCAGTACGACCCTTGATACAAAGCTTAAACGGAGAAAGCATGTTAAGACGAAGATAATAAAGTTTAACATTAAATATAAAATATGTTCTGACCTTTAGAGATTATGATGAGAGTAAATTGTTTGGGCTGAGTATATGAAAACTATTCGGATAGTAATTTTTTCTGGGTTGACAGTAAAAAGATAGTTGAGATTAGTGTTGCCATCGTTTTTGTTTGTACACTAACAATATAAAAGCTTTTAGTTTCAAGAGTTTCGAAAGTGATAATTATAAAATTACAAAAAACGATATTAATGAGTTAAGTAGATGCTGATTACCGTTTTTAATGGTTGATATCAGGCGTACCATGGAGAGCGTTTTTGGGATTTGTGATCGATATTTGGTGAATAAAGCACAATGAGAAAAACTACAAATTATTATTGTGAAGGCCTATGTTACTCTGCACAACTATTTGCGTAAATCGTCAAAATTATGTTAAACGCTAAATAGTCTAATTCAAATCGAACATTTTTCGGTTTTTATGTACAATTTACCGCCTGGGAACCTCATTTAAAGAACTAAAAGTTAATTAATAATTAGTTAATTATTTTCAATTACTATAATTATACATCAATTAGAGTTAACCTTGCACAATAACTTGCTTTGATTCCAGTAAATGCGAAAACCAGTTGCAACCTATCGTTTGAGATTTAACCAAAGGTCCTACAGAGCATATAGTGAATGATCCGTGGTACTTTAAAAATGCAAACCTTCACAGGGATCTAAAGATGGAGACCCTGACAGTATAGGTATAAAATTGCATGTTATTCAATAAAGAGATTTAAAAACGATGAAAGATATTCAAATTGGAACGGCTGAATTGGATTACAATTCTCTAAATATGTAAAAACTAGTGATTTGAAATATTTAATAAATAATAAAAATGGAGATCGATGTTTATATCCAGTTCGAATTATGAAGATACAATAAAGATGCAGTTTGTCTACTTGATTTTGAATTCTAGACTTTGGCACAATATTGTTATCTCTAGTAAAAATTTGATTCTTTAAGCTAAGACCAACTAAACTTTCAGAATTAATTCGGACAGGTTTTAACACACGGGATTACCAGCTGTACTTCTTAGACGTTTTCATTATGTAATTAGTAAAGAAGCACACTTTTTTATTTCAAAATATGTTAGATTTTCGGTGTAACTTAAAATTCTACATTAAAGAAAATTTTTACCATGAACATTTTTAGACATCGCATAGTAACAGACAAACATAATAGATTTCTGGGCATTTTTAGCATCAATTTTAATGTCAGCCAACCAAAAATATAGAAATATTTTAAAGTCATGGCCAGACGAATGTCCAATGTTATTTAACAAATTTTGGTATTGGGAGTACAACTAAGTTTCCATATTTTTTTTCAAGAGGCTTTATTACGAAATTGGTTACCTTACAGATAAATTATTTAAAGTAACTGCCATCGCTAGTTATGAATTTTGCTTATATCTCAGACAGCTATGAATTCCAAGGCAAAACCATTTCGTTAATGTTTAATTGGTCAGACAATCGAGCGTTGTCATCCTAAAGAAGCACTGTATCATATCTTTCGACATATCTCAGCCATTTATTCGTCAATGTTCGACTGGAATCCATTAATTAGAGTCGATAGCATTTTCTTTCTCAGCTGTCCCACCATAGACATAGCGTTAGCTTTAAATCATGGATATTCGTCATTGTTGTTGATATTGAAGCATATTCGATATATTTCAAGACATTTTTACGCTATATGGATTATTGTAATGGATTCAATTATGAAAAACGATATTCAACGTCTCTATACTCGTTAATTTATATATGCAACCAATTCAAGAGGTGAGGGATTGATGAGTTATAGTAGGTTCTACTTGCGATCGACATTCATAATTACATATTTACAGATTAATTTTTAGGGGTTTGTCTATAATTCAGGTCGCAGAAATGTAATCGGTTTAAAGAAATTTAAAGAAAAGTACGATAGTCAACATATCAGAACTAAATTAGTTATGGTATATAACCTGGGGAGTGATAAGCTCGAACTACGTTAGATTAGATAGTTTCGTAACCATGATTATGAAACTACGGTTTTCAAAATGAGAATACATGACACACTACAGTTCTCATTTCATTTGACAGTTTATCCTAATTCATTAAAATTCTTACGTTATTTTTGTTTCGCCCTCCACCCAAATTTTCCTATTTCTAGTTTTAGTTTTATTTTCCGTTAATTTATCGGCTTCTGTATTAATTTATCGACTTCTGTATAAATAAACCAATATTAATAGTTTTCGCTATTCACTTACTGTATAACTTGGCTCTGTCGTAACTAAAATGCTATGGGATGAGAAAAATTGCTTATTCCGAAACCATCTTGAAACCAAGTTGCAAACCATGGTTAGCAGTGACACATTACAACGTAATCATGGTTAACTCAAAACTTTAGTTACGAAACCAGATATGTGTCTATAGTACTACATCAACAAAACGAATTATAAAACTATTTGTTGTTTTCCCAATTTTCAATTACAAATAAAATATACAATTTAAATTAGTTAAAATAATCTCATTAATTTTGTATTACAATTTAATAAACAATAAATAAAAACGGACTTACTATGATTTATTGAGGAGCATATTCAACATTTGAGAGCTGAAATTAAAATATTAATATTATAACTTGTCATTTGCAAAATAATATTTTTGTTAAATTAAAAAATTATGAGGTACTGATTATTATTTGTTTATAATTATTTAATTATGAGGGGGTATTTTATACTAGTAATTACAATAATGCACACTGTAGGTGCTCAGCCCAACAAATGTTTTTTCCACACAATCGATTTGTATATGTCATCCGGAACATGTTTAATTTTTGGTCAACGGCAAGAATCGGACTTGAGACCGCGGCATGATGACAAACTCGCTTAACCGTTAAGCAACAACCGGCGACGTAATTATAATAATTTTTAAATAAATAATGTAATTTCATGGTTTTTGGAATAAGTTTTATTCATTCGACGGTTCACTCATATTCAAACCGTCAAATCTCATTTAAATATTTAAATTCTTGGAAATCTTTAAAATTCTCGCTTTGATTTGTAACATGTTTTGTGGTCAAAAAATCGTTTGGCTGGTAAATACATGATGGTGGCAAATTAATCATGCATATAAAGTGTGGTATAATATATTTTAGCTTATTTTACAAACTAGTTTTTAATATCAGCTGCAATAAAATTCGATGATCCATAACTAGTTCCAACAGTTTATATAAGACTAGTTTGAGATGTTTTTTCCCTCCTTTATTAGCTTTCACTTTTAAAAGATTCTTTACAATTCAAATTTTAAGAGTTATTAATTAAAATTGGAAATAAATAATTCTACATAAATTGCGAAGGCTGCGATTAAAATATACCGGATGACTTTCGTATGACAGTTAAATATTACCGAGACATGTGTATAAATATGTAGAATATTCAAGAATGTCGATTACCTTCAGTCAGACACAAAACTAGATTAGTTAAAAGATTAAGGTAATATATAACATACACAAATTATTAGAATGTCGATTTGTTTATAATAACATGTACTCGAATAATCGAATTAATTAAGAGATACAGTGATACTCGTTAAATTTTTTGAGCCCATATCAACATCTAGATTTGATATATTTCAAAGGTAGGCCTAAACTACTCCCAAATTTTTAAAAAATCAATTTCCAACAAAAATTTCTTTTCAAGTTATGTACGTATTATGATGCGCACTACAAATGAAATCTTATTGTACGAAGATGATAATGTCAAATATTTAAATAACAAACATTACAAAAGTTTGTTGAAATAACGCATACATATCATCAATTTAATAAAAACGTATTGATTGTAATTATAAAAACTTAACACGACTATACGATTGAATTAAAATATTTAATAATTTAGAATTTCAACAGAAATACAATTAGTCTGTCATTCTGTCTCAATTATGTAAGTGTGCATCTTCATTTGTATATTAAAAATATATATAACCTTTCGCTTAAAATCGAATGATCTTTTGACATCGAGCGTTTAAGAAAAACACATTACAAAATTGTAAATATATGTATGTATGTACGAGTCTTATAATAAAAGAAATAACATAATATATCCAACAGTTAACAAATCTGAGAATAAAAAAAAACAAAATTTGACGGAAACAAGGTCGTGTAACCTAAAATTTTTGCATCATAGGAAATTCATTATAAATAATCTCAACAACTATTATTTTAAATTGAATTATTTTGGAGCGATGATTCAACCAATTTCAATCTTCAAACCCAAACACGCCAACTAAAAAGGGTTATTAATTATCTCTCCCCAAATATAAAGTTGTTACTTACTTAGTCGCCCACAAAACCGTTTTTATTCTTAGTCTATAATGAATTTCAAGCGAATGAATCAACATGAGGGTGTCGATTTTATAAATTATCATAAAATAATTAAACAAATTTGCATGTAATTGATTGTGTTGTATATATCCAACAGCTATATAGGTAATACTTTGACATTGAAATATATTGACAGCAGCATGATGCATTAGAATACGTCTCTATGTATAGTTCTGTACATATGTAGATGAGATGTTAATCACTACAATTTATCGAATCGCAGTATATTTAATACATTTAACATATGACCTTGGAAGATGTAATTGAATATATATGCAAGAAGAAAACCAACAAGTATTTAGTATAACATTCAGTTACGTGATTGTCATTCCAAATCTCTCTTATTTTCATATTTAGACAGGTTAAACCAAACAGAACTAAGATTTTACTGAGTTGATGATATTTTAAGTCTTGATGACTTGAACACATCACCATAGAATACAATAAATACTTCAATGTGGGGATAAGAACAAACTTATTATATTTCTATGCCGAAATTGGAACCGACAACACCGACCTGACAACTTCATGGATACAAATGAGGAATACTAGTAGACTTCTGCATCACAAATCAGAAGTACATAGGCGGAAGTCAACAAGAAATTCCTCACATATACAGCAATCACCAACTAGTAATAGCAAAAGTACAAATCAAGACAGCTGTGAAACACTCAAAGACTATACAAGGAGGAAATTTAACACAAACAGATTGAAAAATACCGCAACAAGAATCATCTTCAATGAAACGCTCTAACTTAATCTCCATACAAATGAAGCCATCAATATACAACAAAAATTGAACCTAACTAAATAAAAAGAGAACCCTCAATTTAAGCTTCAAGTGTACCAATCAAATACGTCAGAGGTGAAACTCAGATACAAAGAAATAGCACAGGTCAAGTAAGGAAGATAATAAGGAATGATCGAACGAAATATACTGCTGCTGAAGAGGCAGGGATGATACTGGTCAATTATTAACAACTGATGAAGCACAGTTAAAGAGATGGAAAGAATATTTCGAAAAAACAGCTCCGAAAATCTCTAGTCATCAACTAACGTAGAGGGAAGTTAGAAGTACCATTAAAAAGCTGAAGAAAAATAAGATTGCTGGATCAGACAGTATAACTGACGCAATATTCAAAAAAACTCTTCAACAAGTGCAGATACACTAATGCCAATAATTAAGAAGTATAGATTTCTGTTAGAATACCACAAAAATGAAAGGAAGGCTTGACAGTTACGATCCGCAAAAAGGTGACCTAAGAGAATGCAAAATTGGTGAGATATCCTCAATACAGCAATAAAGATACTCGCAAACCGAGCTGGCTTTAGACGAGGAAGAAGATGTACTGACCATATCAACTCATTACGTTTCAACACTTAACAATCCAGTTAATGCTCATCACTGTACCTGCTCTTTGTTAATTAGCTCATCACTGCACCTGCTCTTTGCCGATTTCTAACGCGCAATTGATACGATAAATATAGAAACGCAATATGCATCTCTAGCATCAAATGAGCATGTGAATTAATTGAACTCATACCAGAAATGTATCGAGATGTTAAGAAACATAGTTCATAAAGACAAACAAACTGAAAAATTCTATAACAGTAGAGAATTAAGGCACGATGCGTACTCTCACATATCTGTTACTGTATTGGATAATTTAATGCGGAAATTTAATGTCAGGTATACTAATTCCATACATTGGGGATTAACAGGTATGATCTTGACTATGCAAATGATATATGCCTAGCCTTAATCAAAAACTCAGGCATGCAGCAAAAAATAAAACAACCAACAGATCTAAGTCTCAAGATAAACAATAGAAAACCCAAGGCGATGAGACTCTACCCATATAGTTACAACCACACCGATGCACGTCAACAATGTACCAATTGAAAATGGAAATGAATTTGTAGTGGCTGCAAAATATCGAAAACAGGTGGGAATACATTCATTCAACATGTAGCATAAAGTCTGGAATTCTTCTGTCCTGTCTTGCAACACGCGCGAGTGAAATCAGTATTATTGTATGGGTGTTAGAGATGGAAACTCACAGAAAACGTGAGAAAGAAACTACCGGTGTTCGTAAACAAGGGCCTTCAACGAATACTGAAATGCTCCTGGCCTAACACCATAACTAACACTGAAATGTACAGAAACAAATCAGTCAAACATCGAGACCGAAATAAAGAGACGAAAATGGAGATGAATTGGCCAAACGATGAGAAAATTACTGAATGATGTAACGAGCCTGTCATTGAACGAGTAACCGCTAGGAAAATAGAAAGTAGGAAGACCAGCGATAAAATGGTAGAGAACAATGCTAATTGAAACGAAACAACTGAGGAGTTATGGAAAAGGGGGAAAAAACTGTTGCCGCAACCAGAGTAAGATTGTCGGGCCTAGTAGACGCAATAGGATCCTAAAATTGGAGATACTTCATATAAATAAAAATCTTATAGTATAAGAGCATACATCAGATTTCAGATACCTCGAAAGATAGGGGTTGATTTGAAAATGTATGAAGTATCTAGTTATGAAGATTAGAACTAAAAAAAATAGTTAGAATCGTAATCATCATGAGTACATCTTGAAGACATAATTTTAATGCTATAGAGAATATGAGATCCCCATCATCATAACTAGAACATTGATCATCTTAAAATCACTTTGTGTTTACGTTTTCATTCATGTTTCTAAGATTTTCCATTGGTGTTTGACCAGTTTTGTCTGTTTCGTATTCGTTGCAGTTATTTTTCTATAGTGATAGTTTCCTGTAAGTCTACTAACTATATGGCATTATTACAATCATTAAAAATGACTTTTTTTGGGCCAGTTTAACAAAGCCAATGAAACATGGGATTTTTTAGTTGTCTAGTTTGGGAATAAGAAACAATAAATAAATTCCAATTTTAATATTTTTTTAGGTTATGTTTCACAGTAACTTCGATATGTTTCAGAATGATGTTGGAAACATAAGATTTCTTTGTGATATTAACTCGATATTATCAAAAGCAACTATTATTGAGGATCAGATGAAACATTTTAGTTATTTTTCTGCTACACGCACGCAGTAATGATTAATTTGTGACGGAATAAGATCCACGTTTCTAAATGTTGAAGGAGCGTTCGTTTTTATAAAATGAGTCTTACCTTAGCAATTTTGTCAATTTTAAAAGTTCATCAGTATACTATAGAGCCTGGATCTGGATGATAAAGAAATCATTGACAATTCCGTGAAAAACAGACGAATCCTACTATTTGGAAATTTTGTTTACTTAAAAATATATTTACATTTGAAAAGGGTTTAATAGCTGCACGCAGGATTCCTAGGCCGTAAGCTCATAACATTAATATTACTGACAATAGTAATGAAAACTCTACCACTTGCTTAAGATCACAAGAATTCCACATTATTCGGGCTGGTTTTATGGTTCGGTACAACTGCAATTAATGTAAAAGATTTTGCATGTCAAATCGAGGACGTACGGCTATGGGTTCGATTTAAGTAGCACCATCTGCACATTGCATAGCTCCATACCAGCCTTTAGTACTGACATGGAGGATGGGTCAACCCACGAATTCTGCACTCTACAGTGAGTCTAAGATTTGTTATTCACTCAATCGATCGTAATCCGATGTTGAATAAAGTCATCTACTTTCTTCGTGCTTACCATACTATAGTACTTAATCCAATTTAATAATTTTAAAGATGATTTTTAAACAACAATAATTGCCGTAAATTTGATTAATTTTTTTGCGAAATTTCACAGTGTCGTCACGATTGTTAACAAAACCACTTTCCATTTTGTTTTTGTTGTTGATTTGAGTGGAAATAACATATTAATCTACCCAATTAATTGAACAGTATATAAATATATTTACTTACAACTTAATCGTTGTTTTACTACTTTCATTCAACATGTATTCATACATATGTAGATAAATACATGCGATTTGTTTATTATGAATTAATTGTTTAGATTTATCGATAAATAATGTTACAATTCTGTTCATAATCGAAGCTAAATATTCCCTCTATATGAGACTTTGACCCATATTTAATGTTCACGTAATCGTTTATGCTATACTAGCATTCGAGAAATACCTTAATACATAACAGTATACGAAGCATGAAAATATAAACTAAAAGGCTTGCCTAAATCTTCAATCATGAAAGTCGTGATAGAAAATTGTTGAATTATAACTCATCTTCCTTATAAATAATAATACAACAAAATGATAGTAGTTATAGAGTAATAGTAACATAAATAACAAGTAAAATGTTAGATTATGTGAAATAATAGTTTAACTACAATTTTGTTAAGCGCAAAATGAAATATGATCATTGTGTAATGTCAATAGTTTTTTCGAATTATGTAAATAGTTATAAATAAAAATATGGTGTTTGTGCTATTTCAATTGTATTTCCAAAAGAACTTGTATTTTAATAACAATGTGTACATTAATGTAAGTGTGCGACTGGACAGAGAGTACCCCATACAACCGTTTAGTTTTAGACATGTCACTTTCCGTTGGGATTTTACATGTAAGAAACATTTTTTATGTAAATAATGTAAAAAACAGCGTAAATTACATAAAACGTAAATTAAATGTAAAAAACAAAGACAACATCATTAGCAGTGCCATCTATTTTAAAATGTCCAAAATTTACCGAAGTTCGCTTTGACATAAATAAATGCGTAATTGAAAAATCAGTTAGTTTTCAAGTCCACGTTATAAGTGGCTAAGTGATGTTTTTCACCTTCACCCAAGTCAGTTAAGATGATTTTTAACGAAATTAATCTGCTTATAATTTTAATCTTAATCAGCATTGATTGTAATTCAGTATGTAGTATGTTAATTATGTCGCAAATTCTATTCGTAAAATAGTAAAAAATATATTTTACAAATTTTCAACAGATGGTGCTTTAGTTCCAATTAGATTTAACAAGAGATGCCGCGTCAGTTTTTTAAATAAAATAATATTTTACTTTTTTTAAATAAGGAATGTAAAAAATAAACTTATGTAAATAACACGTTTTTTACATGTAAACTACATCGTGTAATTTACACGCCCAACAGTGGTGGCAGTTTCGCATTGGGTGTTTGGTCCGTCGAAGTGGGACAGACACATTATTTCTATTAGCATATACGTGTCACACGCAAATGATGGTGTTGGATTAACGTCTTTACAAAGTATACTCATGTCCATGCTTACCTGCCATGTTCGTACTTATTGGTGTTTTCATAATAAGAAGTTCATAATTTTAAAGTAAAATAGAACAAATAATTAGCTTTATCGGTTATAGATAAATTTATGACATTAATGCTTGAATATGATTTCGACCTCGTGGCCATCGCGACTGGTTCGTAGACGGTGTAACCTAGATATCCAATTTGAATGTTGCATTCTATAAGTGTTCAATCGTCTCTAGTTTATCGGCGTAGACACGTCAGTTAACATATCCCCAAAGAAAATAATCTAATGCAGTAACCTCACACGATATTGGTTCAGCCAATTAACAGGACCGTTACGTGAAGTTTATCTTTCATCAAATGCTATGTGGCATCTGTAAACGATCCTGTTTGAACCACATATCAGCAATAGTTATTCCAAATGTATCAAACGGAGATTCTTTCGGGATGTAATGGTATTTTGGTAAAGGCTTGTGAATTATCTTCAATTCAAATCCGACAGCTATTTTTATTTCAACTAAAAGTGAGATTCATAGCTGAATATTTTTTTTTGTTTAGAAAATCAGCATCAATTTGGGTTTCAGTGTATTGGCCGAATTGTCACAATGTGCGATGGTCGGATGGCTTTAATTCTTGCAAATGTTGAATTGTCTATAAGCACGTAGCCCAAGATCTTTAGATAAAATCTTGTATTAAATGGACACATCTTCATTTGAGTCGGAGAACGACGTCAAACTGATTGATTTTGGTCTTCCTCAATGCTATGATATACAGCGTCTATTGTTGGACGTCTTACTGACCTGCTCTGATGAACGATTATGACGATTATGACGAACAGAACCATTATTTTGAAAAACAATTAGAAAGCGTTTCACTTGTGAGAGTATTTATTTATTATGAAATGGTAACTCAAACAAATCATTAAGTAAGTGTCAGCTATCAAAACAAAACAGTGTCAATCCAAATAGGTGGTATAAATGAGACATCCCATAAACAAATTTAACTATTTTCGTATGCTAGAGAAATATTAGAACCTTATGAATATAATGGTGACAAGCATCGTTTATTCGAGCATAATTATTTTCACATTTTTTATCTCACCTATAAATATGTGCATATTTAACAATCTCATTAATTATCTATTTAACGTAGGTATGTATATAGACACATCAAATTATTTCATCCACCATAACCATTTATGATTACTATAAAGCAAACGAATAAAGTCGTTGTGACGACAGCAGTACAGAGAAAAGTTTTATGTAAAACTACAATGTAAAAAATATTATTACTCAATATTAGTTAATTTAATTAAAAAACAAAAAATAATAATTTAAATTTTCATTAATTTCTCCAAAAGTAACTACCTAGTCAATTAAGTATTTTAATTGCCAACTTTGGTTAATTTAATTTAATTAAATCAGTTAAAGTACATAAGATATTTGTTTGTAATCTTTGTTTATAGGATTGTTAGACTTACCATTAAACCTTACTTAGTTTTTATGATCCCTGTTTGGTTTATTAATTCGTTAGACAACAATAAATTTAACACTTTTTAAATGAATGATACAGTCGAGTTCATTATAATAAATAAATATCGTAGAAAATAATTATGATTTATTTATTACAATTAAACGAACAATTTGTTTTTAATGAAATTAAAAAATAAAAAATGAAAGTTTTTTGTACCTCCAGAAAATCTTTTATTTTTGACGTAACTCTAAGAATTTGTACTAACACTGTATTATATAGACGTTCATCAATATTGTTGTTATTTAGCTCAGCTATTACATAACATTATTTAAATATGTGCTGTATTATTAAAATTATTTAAGATTTGTATATTTCGTAGTATAATTGGATAGTTATAAATAGCTGCTTTGAAGTAACAGCAACCGTTTTAAATACCATCACCTACAGCCAAAGGTCAAAAATGTATTAATTTATCATCAAATTTATTGTTGGTGAAAATCGATAGTATACCATGCAAGGAATTTGGTTGTCTATTAGTAGTATATGAGTACGAGTATACCAATTAATTTGTCATGAAAAGAGACCGTTCAATACAATAACAGAAGGCTATGGAACAATGCAATATGCAGGTGGCCTACATAAACCAAATTTATAAATCAATACCCATTGTTATCGAAATTAACAATTATGTTATCGTTCAGTTGTGTTAACTCAACGTGCATATCGTGGCCAACAGGCACCGTCTGTCAACACTATTCATCGTAATTGGTGTCGAATTTTGGTTGAGCACAGGACAGTGAGTGATCGTCAACATGCCGTTCATCACAACTAAGAACTTTCCAATTAACTAGTTTGAACAGTCAGAAAGAGCACGTTGGCCAAAACCCAACCGTATCATAACGTAACCGCGCTCAGGATTTTGGATAATTTTAAGGATGGTTGGCAGGTATTTTCATATAAAGGCAATTAACACCAAGTGTATTGCCGTTGATACTATAGGAAAGGTCGATACTACGAACTTGGTTAGCAAAATTGTCACATTTGGGGAACGGAAAAACCAAACGAGATCCTTGAAACGCCATTGCATGACCAAAATGTAACTTTTTGGGCTAGGGTTTGTGCCAAAACCATAATTGGTTCATATTTGTTTTCAGGGAAAACAAAACATTCGTCAGAAATCAATATTGATGGATGTTGGCTCATTATATCTGCCCGCAAATTCCCTGGAAGTCTGATATGCAAAAGAGGTGACCTTGACTGGCCAATCTGAAGCAAGTTTTAACAATCTAGTTAGATTTCTAGATTTGACCCGTCAGAATTCTGATAAAAGTAAAGTGGATGTCAGCAAGCCTCCGACCATTGATGAGTCAAACGTTCGTGCCGAGTCATTGCTAAAGCGCCCGAGAAAATGTAATGCAGCGTAAATCTTTGGCGAATAAGAGCGACAACTTAATTGATGTATAAATCGTATTAGCATCATTCAGGGTTTTAGGCAAAAGCGAGTAAACCATCTTGGGGAATGGGGAATGATAAGTGGTGAATTATGCCAAATTTACAACACACATTTGAAAATTTTAAGTAAAATAAAGATAGTGTTAGTGACAGTATTCTATAATTCGATAATTTACAGAATCTATAACTTGGTTAACCTGCAAATCCTTTCTATAACTTTGCCACACATTGATATATGTGGAGTTCACTTGTTAAGGCTGTATCAAACCATTATTTAATTTAATCAATGGCTTAAAGGCCGTAAACGGCCCTTACCGCGTCTCAACTGAGACCTTACGAACCATTTTAACGGTTGGTGCACATTGTAGGTGGTCAGCCCAACGAATGTTGTTACACACAATCGCATTTTATGTCATCCGGTGCGTGTTAATATTTGATCAACGGCGAGAATCGAATTCGAGACCGCGGCGTGATAAGAAACTCTCTTAACCATATTAAGCTACAACCGGCGACTTTAATTTTGAATTAAAGGGTTTTAATGGAAATAAAATTCTAAAGTCTTTAATATATTTTAAAAATAAAACTCTAAAAACCAGCAAATTATTTTTTCACAATTTTTACCCTACAGCTTTTTTTGCCATTTTAACAGATGCGGAATAAAGCATTGCCCAACCTTTCGAAATTTTAATTTAAAAAGATCACGGCTATCTATAAAAAGACTAAATAGTTAAATAGTTTAATTAAAAATTATAATTTTTAGTCAAATGTATAAATTATACAAATAAATGATTAACTAAATTTACAAAACCACAGACAAAAACCATATCATTTATAATTAGACATCTAGTGGAGTAATAGAAAACCAAAAATAGTCAAGATCATAACACAGTTTTTGACTCTAAAAAAGTAAATTTATAGATACCAACAAGTAAATATGTTAGATAAGCCTACTAGCTCAAACATCATATTTAATTAACATAAACAATTCGGTTTCTGTTTATTCGTCGATTATTTTAAAATAGTTTGAGCTTTTCAACACCAGTATTTTTCAGCGCCACTTGTTCAGTTTGGTTCTTCGTATAAAGGGTGTTCAAAATTTAAATTAACTTTTTAAATTTTCCGCCATTTGCAGTTTTTGTTCTAAAATGGTTTCCGTTTATGACAGCTGTCAAGGTTTAACATTGCGGTTAGTAAATATGGAGGAGTGTATGATTGAACAATGAGTCGTCATTGTTAAAAATTTGGTTCTTTCAGCAAAAGAAGAAATTGATAATTTGTTTAACGAAGTCATTAGTAATGAAGCACATTTTAAAATTAAAAATAACTGCATCCACAAAAAGTAAATGTTTGACGTGGTTTTAGGTCTGGTGGATTGTTTGGTCCATAATTTTTTGAAAATGAAACTGGAGACGCTGTAACTGTGAATGGTGCTCATTATCCATGATTGAACTCTTTGTTTGACAAATTGAAACATATTGATGTGCGGAATATGTGGATTCAACAGAATCGTGGAACATGTTATATATCAACAGAAACAATTAATCTTTTGTAAGAGAAATTTAGTGATCGAATAGTTTCTTGAAGATAAACTATTAATCGGCCACCAAAATCATGTGATCCAACACCATTCTTTTTATGGAGTTTTTAGAGGTGCTAATATCCTCAAACCATCATTCAATATCTGGAAAAAATATAATCAAACAAATTACTCAAACTGAACCACTATTATCTCAACGTGTGTTGGAGAATAGTACTAAAAGATCGAAACCCTGCAGAGCTCCGTTTGATATTCTAGTTATACCCTGCAGTTCACTTGAATAGGAACGACGGTTTTTTTGGAATATTTCGAAATCGATCCAACTTTTTCAATATTTTTTTTACAGGATTAGCACTTGTTTAAAATTACATAATTTTTAAATAAAAATAAATTATTACGCCAGATAAATTTTATTTTATTTTGATTTTTTCTTAAAAAGTGTGATTTTTGTTTGTTTCACTTGAATTAGAACGATTAACTAATCTTAATAAAATGTTATTTTGACTAAAAATTTAATTGAATTCGATTTATTTTTAAAAATTAAATGAGTTTACATGGTTTTAATAATGTGTACTACTTCCCTTATTAAAAATAACTTCATACAACCTGCTTGAGATGGAGTCATACAAAGATTTTAAATAATCTAAAGAAATTTGGTTCCAGGTTTCATTTATCGCCTTAATAAGGCTTTCTTTACTATCGAATTGTCGACCACCTTCGTAAACTTTCCGATACAGCCAACCCTACACGTTTTCCATGTTATTGAGATCAGGAGAATACGGAGGCCACGGCAAAAGCTCTACATTTTGCTGCGATATCCATGATTTGATTATGTTAGCTGTATGGATAGGGGCATTATCTTCCTGATATATCCATGGCAATGGCTCAAAAGTATCATTGAAATGCTTCTTCGAGGATGCCCTTCTAAGTTGCTGCGGTAATTTTTCCGGTTGGAAATGACAAATCTCCCGGACCATAAAATGATATAGTATTTTATACCCCCACACCATAACGCCTCCTTCCCGGCTGTGGTGTTTTGCTAAAAACTTTTCCTCTTTTCGAAGGTTGTGGAAATAATAATTAAACCCATCGGGGCATCGAGGTTAAATTTCTTCTCATCAGGAAAAACTACACGTTTCCATTTTTCAACCCATGTCATATGCTGCCTCGAGAAATCTAACCTTTTCTGTTTCCACTCCTGATTTAGAGTTGGTTTCTTTTGGAGCTTTCTTTGAATAAGGTGATCTGCTGTTTTATTCACTCTCCATACTGTTATTAGGCTGGCCTCCACACCAACTCTAGTTTTAATTTTTTGCACAAGATAGTGCGCAATTAGATACTGCCCTTAGTATGGCCCGCTTGTCCGCTGCAGATGTGGCCTCAACAGTTCGGTCTTTATTGTTCGAACCATATTCTCTTGGATTTTTTGTAAAATTGAAGATAACAGTCTTACTTCTCCCTATTTTATCTGCAATTGCTTGTAGAGAATAATTTTCGCTGAGTAGTACTTGAATTTGAGCTATTTCTTCCTTTAAGTTTTTTTCCTCGACCCATATTTAAATTTTTTTTATGTTAAATTTGTAACCTTTTTTAAAAGAATTAATTTAATTTAAGTTTAAGTTGCTAACACTTCAAATTTATTGATAATATGGTCGTTTCTATTCAAGTGAAACAAACAAAAATCACACTTTTTAAGAAAAAACAAAATAAAATTCTTCTGGCCTACTAATTTATTTTTATTTAAAAATTATGTAATTTTAAACAAATGCAAATCCTGTAAAAAAATATTGAAAAAGTTGGATCGATTTCGAAATATTCCAAAAAAACCGTCGTTCCTATTCAAGTGAACTGCAGTGTATTTTTCAGATTTTAAGGTCAATCCTTATAATCGTGAATTAATCGCATAAAACATATAAACTATACTTCACTTGTTTAATATTTTGTTCGTTAATTACTAGCATTCAACATTAAACACAGTTTGGAGGGTACATATTTTCATCTGAAGGTGTATTAAATGGATATTATTACACATATAATGTTACGATGCAGTTTAAAAGTCAATAAATATTACTGGATCGAAAAGTTGAGTCCAGTTTGAGGATCCATGGTTGAGGACATATTCGTTTAATTGCCTTATAAAACTATTAAATTTCTTTACGACTACTACCGCATTGCACATCACTTCAATTATTATGTAACTATATAACAAATAGCAACAGTTCCGATTAAAAGTATTTAATAGTGTTGAGATGATATAAAATAAATTTTTTATTAGTTTTTGAAGGCAAACATTAAATGTACAAAATTGAAAACTATGTTGCTATATTTCAATTCAATTGATCACATTCATCTCAAAACACTTGAAAGTTAGTTATTTTAACCTTTACCAGTTGACTGACTCATTACATATGAAATAGTAAAATAATTATAATTTTGAACTTATGTAAATATTCATTGAGCATGTTTATTGCCAATTTATATATTATATTTAAACGGAAAAGTTCAAGGTGGCCAATCATAATCATTTTTTTATCCATTAAAAACGTAAAAAAAAAAAAATTAAAATAAAATTTCAATTTTCAGTTTAATATATTATTATATAAGCTGATGTAAGCTCATCTAAAAATTTTTATTTTAGTTCACACGACACTCAGCACTTAAAATATGATAAAATTCATGTATCGACTATAGGTCACACGGGTTAAGGATTACACTTACTCGATATGCGTTGATTACAAATAAAAATTGTGTGTTGATGGTTTGATATTTATTTATAACGATGCGTGTTGCCAGCCACGAAATAGCTTTTCTGTTTCCAAATAACAACATATGTATGTAATATATATTGTAAAATGAGGTCGTCATGTACATATCTCTATAATAGTTGAAAAGATGTTTTTATTGATCTTCGATTGGAAAACTTATTTATAAAAGTTTATTAATTAAAATACTGGTATAACTGCCAATAAAATTTGTTTCAATTTACATATGTAGATCGAAAATGAAATAAATTAATTTTCTATTATATATACATACAATTTCACATCCGTTTTAAAGGAAAGCGAACGAATCAGTATCATTCACCAAACACTTGTATACATGTGATGTGGGCAAATGGCACTTGATATCCGCGATTCGCGCACATAATACCCTTGTGCCTATATAGTAAATATTCCAAGAATTCTGAAAGATCTAACTACAGTTAAACAATAACTCATTTAACATTTTAATTTATGCACAAATTATAATTAAAACATACCGGAATTTTATATCAATTCGTTTTTTTTATTACATGTTTTAATTGTATAGAAGTACGTCATTTCCTATTCAATCTAAACTAAACAAAATTGTAATAAACTCGTACATTTGTAAGTATAGTACCTATATACTGCAATAAAGGTTTCTACATTTTCTTTTTAAATTTTTTTTTATGTTTAATTAACATATGTAATTAATGAATTATGTTTGAATTTTGCACATGCATTAAAAACTGTTATACCCGTATTTAATTTATGATATTAAATACAATTATGCATATTGATCGACGGATAAGAAATGATGTGGAATGAATTTGAAATATTTAAATATTGGAGATTGTTTGTGCCACCAATAATGTGAGAATATATATGTATATATATATATATATATATATATATATATATATATATATATATATATATATATATATATATATATATATATATATATATATATATATATATATATATACATATGCACTACGATGGATTTTTGAGTCGATTAAGTGGTGACATCGTTCAGGAATTGAGTTCGACACGTGTTCAACTGCATCCCATACTGAATCACGATTTTTAATTTATTGCTTTAAATGGCCAGCTTGACATCATGCCACAAATTCTCAATGAAATTCAGGACAACTGATTGTGCCGGCCGTTCCATGATCTAAAATAAATTTGTCTTTAAATTTGCCTTTGTCGCCAAATTGGATGTATGTTTTGAGCATTAATCGTAAAAATAGGACCAACGTCTTCATAGGAGATAGACCGTAACATTTTTCTAATCGTTGATGTATAGTAACTTCTGGATTAAATTTGTTCTAAATTTTGACATATACTATAGTTATGTTATACTCGTGTTAATCAAGAAATGAAAAAGAATCTATGATGTGATTTCAGCGATCAACTGCTTCATGCTAAAAAGTCAGAACTTTGAGGTAAAGATCGTAATTAATATTTAAAAAAATCATAATGTGAGACACATGTGAAATAGTTGAACAATATCCGCATTTCATGACTCCAACTGATTCAGATCAGATCACATTTTCCATGCAAACCAATGTCACATTTTCAGCCAAACTGAAGTTTTGATAAAAATGGGTCTTTAGTTTACATGGAAAATGTGATCTGATCTGAATCAGTTGGAGTCATGAAATCCGACTAAAGTGCCGACTGTGAATAAGGCAAATTTGTATGGACAAAACACTTAACAGTACTCATAGTCAAATGTCGGTGGCCAATTTACTTTGTTCTTTCCTGAGATAAAACGTTCATAGGAATTTCATAAGAACAATGGAGTGCAGAACTCATGGGCCGACCCATCTTCCATGTCAGTACTATAGGCTGATGTGGAGCTATACATTGCGCAGATGGTTCTATGAAAATCGGACCTATAGCCGTACGTCCTCGATTTGGCTATTAAGGCGTCAAGTAAGACGTAAATAAGCGAACCGCGAAAGAACTGGGAGAGCTCTAAGCCCCAAAAAAATTGCATAGTATAAAATATAAATAAAAAACAAAAAAACAGTGACTCGACTAACCCAAAGAGCACTGCAAAATATCTCAAGACGCGAGTTAGTTTCAGTACAATATATTTTTTTCAATAATCCATAAGAGGTGTTAACTCAACAATATCTCTGATCGAATGATAAAATGGGTCTATTGGTATATAATTTTAAAGATATTTCAAATGTTTAGTCCGAATGGCTTATTGTTGTCTTGTCAAAGGTCAAATATTGTTCTTGAGTAGCCAAGAATTTTGTGAAATTAAAATTCACAAAGAAAGAGTAAATTGAACATTACAACACCGAACGTAAACACGAGACGAGTAGAACCAAACAGGAGCAGAACATCATGTTGCTGTGCAACACGGATGTATAAATAGTTGTTAAGGTCAATTGATTAAAATGTTTCGAATGCAATCAATTTGAATATTGTACACATTTATTCGAATTATTTAATAGCATTTGTATTTCAATATGATCCTGAATAAAATAAAATGTTGTGCCCTTGTGAATATTATTCCAACTAACCTATACCTTATCTTATAACCACACACCCCGAGGCTATTATACTTTCCCCAATTTACTACCCGTTATATGTATTTTGTTGATACAATAATGCTGGGCTATACGTGACAGTGATTGGAGTTATGATAAAACTCCAAAGGTGCGGCAGTGATCGACATATAAGGCACTGAGTCAACCGTAGTATGGAATCTGTGTAATGTGTTTGTTTAGTTGTTTCGCTATGCCAGATTCTACCTGATGACTTCACTGAGTAATTATGGGATAGAAAATATCAATTTCATCTCATCAGGAGTATGCGACTGGATATGATATTTGCTGTATTGTGTTCGCATATATGTTGAGAATCGTATTGCAACAGTTCCAGCGATTTTTGATTTATATTAATTTCTATTGTGGCGTGACGGTTCATTTGTGAATGATTAATTTCTATTTTGTTGTGAACGCCACTTGTTTCCGACCTTTAAATAATAACTGAATTTCCCTCCAAAGTAAATAACTCATGAGATACAATTTCACCATCTGTAATGTTGCTAGAATTTTTATAATTTTTTTTTCTGATAAAGTAGTTTCAAAATGTGGACTAGATGATGAGAAATTCACCAATTTTATATAATCTGTTTGTAAGAATCATAATATCACGCAGTATAAACAGTTTTGAAATAAATAAAATACACAATCTGAACAAACTCATATAGCTGAAATTGGGTGGTTTACAAAATTTAGTTCATTAAAAAATATCTAAATCAATAAGTTATTGAAAATTTTCGTTTGATCAATAAATCGTTGGACGCATTTTGAGGATCTTGCTGGGCATTCTCACGGGACTTTGTTCCATGAATAAACGCAAACTACGAACAGTGTGGAGGATAAGAAAAAGAAACTGTTGAGCACGCCTTGGGTTGTTGTTCTTTATACTCTTCCCATAGACTGCACTGCTTTGGATAACAATTCCTATTTGAAGATCAACTGATGACCTTGAGGATACCAGATATCTTGAACTTCATTAGACGAACATACTGATTTAAGAATTAAAAATGTATGTCTGGGAAGGGATGTCACACTGGGCCAATCGAGCCTGAGTGACTGAAAAAAAAACAACAATAAGTCAAAGACTCTCACCAAATTCTCAAAGGTAGAAGGAGCCTCATTCAATTATATTTTTCAGAATTGTTTTCGAGATATTAAGTTATTCGACCAAAGAATCGTTCATCAATTTCATGTTTTACGAAGACTAATTTTACTTTTACTAATTTTTATACACTTTCTGCTTATAAAATAGTTTGATTAATTAATCCATTTACAAATGACAGAAACTGGTAATTAGATAGTGACTGAGAACACGAATGGGACAACAAAACAAATTTTTGTCATGTCTGTTTGCATAATTAAAATATTGTTATTGGCTTTCTTTACTTTTGTATGTAACATTTCTTCACATGCGTATATCTTATCGATCATCGACTGATCCACAACTGTTAATTTTATAGTATACATAACATAGAGTTGAAAAATCTATTGGAATAAGAGTTTAGTTGTTATATGAATGCAGGTGCCCAACATTTAATTCGATTGGTATACTAATTGACTGATTATAAGATGGGAAAGTAATGCTTTACTAAGTTCGACATCACTTTGAATTAAGCTTCAATTAACATTGATATTTTAGATTAACTTGTAAAACTTACTTATAAAAACTTATCTTATAAAAACAGTGCTTAGACTTCAAAACATCTTACAGGAAAAGATTCTCAAATGAGACTCTATGAACTATACTTATTGGTGCACATTGTTGATAGTCAGCACAACAAATGCTTTGGCACACAATCAATGGAATCGAACTTGAAATCGCGGCATGACGAGAAACTCAACCACTAAGCTACAAAAGGCGCCTTTGTCTAACTATCATAATATAAGGTTACAAACTTTGATCTGTTTTATTACGACTATATGTAATCTTCCCAAAAGCAATTAAAAAAATGTATACCTAAAGAAACTGATGTTTTAAAAACTCAGTTTAAGGTTGTTATGTTATCAGCCTTGTAGACTAAACTATTTATACAACTTTAATTATTGCCAGATGAAAATATTGTTTATGAAGGTACCACAAATCGATTAATTTGATAAATACAACTTTATAAATATTTCTGACTTTTGTATTTGATCATCAACCTTGCAGGAATCGAATTTTTTGTCGCTCGAAACCTTTTATTTGATAATTCCGAAATTAATTAATTTTATTACCAACAAATAACTGTTGGTTCGATAACCTTATACAACAAGATCAGCTTGTTTGCCAATCAAGACAAGATAGAAGAGGTACCAGATACTCTATAGGCTATACATAATATTATAATAACGATTTGTTATATGAATGCTAATTAAATACAAAGTCACTATTTGTAACAGTAGATGATTAGGGAATTTTAACAGTTGATTTAAGTAAATTGTGTAATTATCATTGACCTTGACAATATGAATTCAATAAATGGGATGTACAATTAAAATAATTAAAAAACACAATATTGAGAGTTGAGACCCGTTGTCATGTATGAATGTGAGAGTTATGGCCCAAAACTCGACGTTGATGGCACATACTGAGTTCGTTTCAACACGAGATCAGGAATTTAATGCATATTCTTGATATCGTGCATGAAATCAAAGAACAGCGAGTACGCTGATCCGAACCGAATGATACAGCGATCTTTGAAGAGAGAGCCGCCTTTCGGTCTGTGAAGAGGTCGCCGATGAAGTCAGATTGTTGACACCGTACGGTCACCAATGGCCTGTTTAAACCGACAGCAAAAATGATAGTTGAAATTAATGGCTGACAAGCGTTTTAATCTGGCTCCCAGAAAATCACCTTGATCGATATCTACCATATTTCTAGATAATTAAGTCGAATCATAATCGCGTGTATTTTAAATAACTATACATACGGAATTTTTATGTTGTGCGTTTACGCCACATTTCAACAATTATGTTTTCTTTCAGCGTTTGTATACATAACTATATAACACATATATTTAATCCATTTCTATAAAAATGTACATACATGTATTGCTTCGGTGAAATTATAAAAAACTAAAATGTTTAATCAAAGTTTTAACATTTGTATGCAAATCAAATTCGAATTTTAGTTACGGTACATGCCACCAGCCGTCACCAATTTTTGTATCTACATAAATTATTTAGATTTTTCTTTAAGATTTATCAATTGACGGTTAGACATATAGGTTCTTAGACTATCCAAACAAGTCATCTCGTGCCACACGAACAAAACTTTCATTATATCCAAATCATAGACGAACTAATTAGAAAAAACGAGAACCAAGCAATCCAATTGATTCGAATTGTTTATAATGTCGTCTATATCTGGATTCGTATTACGATTCTAATGCCGTGGGCATCAAAAGACTGTTCAAACTTAACTTTTGTTAGATTCATAAGTCCATGTAATATTTAAATAGATGTCACTGTCGCAAGAGCAAAAATTTTAATTGTAAACTTTTCATCTGGTAGAAACTAGCGGAATCTTTAAATTTTGAAAAGTGTAGTTTGAAATTCTTCTGAAAACTCTTATCAAAAATCGTTTCAGAAATTGTGAATTTTTCAATTTGATGAGCACACTCAAGCACAATTTTTCAAATAAATAACCTACAAATGTTAAATATTAGTAATTTTTTATAACATTGAGTTTAAAAAAATGAAGACGATGTGGTGTATAATGTTTAATATACGTATTTCCTAAGATATTCAAACAAAATAGTTAATGTAAGTTATTATTTACATAATTACCATGGTAATTACCTATAATTATATTTATCACCCCACTATAGTTAAATTCATTTGAAAGAGAAGTGGCTGATTACCTTAGCAAAACAAATATGACTTAAAGCGATTTAAATATCTTAACACAGTGTTACCATAATCATCTACCAAAGTCAATCTTTCTTATTAATGATTACTACATAGAATTAAGCGCAAAATCGTCTTCGAGAACACTAATTAGTGTTTAATTATTCGGATATATACGTGCACCTAATTACAAGCAGAATGAAATATTTTAGCATTAATGGCTGCTACAAACTTAATCCCCTTCTTAGTCTATCGAAATGAAATTTATTTTATGTATTAAAACACTTTATGTAGCACTGAATGAGATATTCATATGTTATCAAATCGATTAAGACTTTGACCCACAATTGTATAGCATAGTTGTTGGGTGGCTGCTACCGCACACTTAGACCGGCGATGGTCCGTTGCTATACCACTATATGTACGGAAAGGACCGATTTGCGCATTCCATATCTCGTTGTCAGTCTATAGTATCGACATGGACGATAGGATGACCGATGGATTCTAAACTCAACCGGGGAGCCAGATGCCTTTATTTACATCACCGATCGAACCACCCAAACGATCGATGGTGAAAAATCCTTTTTTGCATCTTGCCCCTATCGGAATTCGAACTTGGTATCTCCCGCTCCAACTGCCGCAGCTTTAACCCCTGCGCCACCTGGGCGGTGCAACCCAGCTGTGGTTCATTGCTGATAGGACTAATAAAAATTGAATTACAAATTGACTGTGCCGCAGCGTTGTATAGAGACCAAAATATACATTTAATCTTTATTAGTGGTTTTATTGTTCAACTGAATTTTAGATCAGAAAACCATATTCAAATATTACGTACTCTTATTAAGAGTCTCTCCGAATGCATTCTTTAGAATACTTAAAGCCTATTAGATTATTTAGAAAGAACACAACGAGAAAGGGCAAAAGATCGGAAATATCAAATAGACACGAAAAAACAAAATTTTATCTTGGCCTTCGTGAGCAGCAATCAAAATTGATGATGTAGTTATGATTGTGGATTCAGTTGCTCACACTCCAAAAACCAATTTTCAAGAAGTATGACAAAGATCTACAGGTTCTTTTGTATTACAAGTTGATGCTTTTACGCTAGCTGTTCTCGAGGAGGCCGGGGTCAGAAAGATGAAAGTTTACTTTATACGAATTTTCCAATTCATGAGTATTAATCTAATGGACGATGGCTTTTTTGTTACATTCCATTAAGTAGAGTGTATAGCTCTCAACTTTCTCGGTAAAGCAGAACACTTCCTTGAAAATGAAAAGATAGTTCATTAATAACCAAATGACTAACGAGGAAGTCGAAGTTTTCACCCGAAAGTTTCATTATGTTCGTCAAACGAAGGAGAGAGAAAGTTAAAAGCCGAATGTATTACTCTCTGTAAAGCATGATCATATTCATTCATGTCGTGCCATATGTCGTACGGGACAATACAAAAGAATAAGAGAGAGAAACAATATCTACTGTTTAGTAGTGTTTTTTTTTCAAACGTCAAACGTACAACCTTGTCGTTGTAGCAAGTTTTGTTTTAATTTATATTGCTATCACCTTTAAACGACAAGAGATTTTATGTTCTTCAAAATAATGTATAAACGAACAACTCTAATGTGTGAAGTTATCTCATAATTCCACCCCAGAAAAAATAAAATGTTCATCAGGTAATACTTATTTCATCCCACACCAGGATTTTTAATATTATCCTTGAAAATTGTGTAATTTAACGGAATTGGAAAATAGTACTAAAGATCGAATTAATTCCTACCGTCTATAATCAAATAATCAAAAAGTGAGGAGTCACAATAATTGTGATTATAAATGTAGATCCAAGTGTTTGTGGAAAAAATTTAACACTCCCAAAACTAATTGTTATTAATTGTACCCAGAAACAATTAAAGCCATGAACGATCTCACGTGATGTTGATTTGATATCTTGTCATAAATTGGCCTATAAAATATTCAAACTATTAATGTATATGTGATAAACATTTATATTGATGGCCAAGGGTGGTTCATGAGAACTATTGAACAAGTTGAACCATACACATATGGGCCAATAACGCAAATTTACATACGGCTGGTCTTATAGTGTTGTTTTTGACACAATTTTCCGGGATGATTTTAAAAATCCTGGGATGGGACGAAACTATTCTTACCTGATGACCATTTATTTGCCTAGATGGAATCCTGGGATAACTTACAAGTGTCCCTCTTACAAGTGTTCCCATTTTCAAAATTCTCAATATATAATATTTATTTCTCTCAATTAGTCTAATTTGGCTGAGCTATACACAGTAACAAATATCAAATATCGATTTAATTAGAATGACTAAGGCTACTTTTTGTATAGGAATACCACTTTTTATCGACAAATTAGTGGTATAAGGGTAGGAGTCCCTCAAGACAGCGTTCTGGGTTCAGTCCTATACGTACCATATACAAGTGATATATCACAGTCTGATCACGTGGAAGAGGCGGCGAATAAACTCCAATGCATGTGATAAAATTCGCCAGTGGACCAAGCGATGGAAAATCAAAATTAATGATTTCAAATCAACCCATCCACAGCCAATCAGTTTAAACGATGTGATGGTGCCGTACGAGAACTCTGCTAAATACTTGGGTATAATACTGGATGTTAAGGTTAAATAGAAAAAGCATGTTAAGAAGAAAAGAAAAGAGCTTGATCAAAAATATAGACAATTGTATTGGCTTACTGGACGAAGGTCAAAATTAACCATATGCAACAAAATACTGATTTACAATCAGGTTCTAAAGCCTATCAAACATATGCAAAACTTCCAGAATAAAGTACTTCGGAGTATATTCAATTCACCCTGGTACATTCGAAATAGTGATTTGCATCGTGATTTGGTAATTTCGGATATAAAACACGAAATAGAAAGATTTGCAACGAAGCCTGAATCAAGGCTAATGGAACATGTCAATGAGGAGCTCTCTCAACTACCGAATAATGAATATTCGGTTAGGAGACTAAAAGGAACCAAACCATTCAAGCTCGTTAGTATGTGAGTTTGAATTGAAAGAAAAATAAACTCCCGTTACTGATTTTCTGGAAGAAGCCTGCTAGAAGAAGCCTTAGGACAACACGTTGGTCGAACATAAATTATAGTTTTTTTTTAAATATCTAAGTATTGGACAATATCTATGACCAAGTAGATTCATAAATTAAATCCTATAGAGACCTAGTCTTATATATATATATATATAAGCTTATATATATAATCTAACATTGCGTTGTTATATCGATCGGTCAAATTTATTTGATGTTTTGCGTAAACTAGTTTCAAGTAATGACAACACAAAAACCAATATATAACTTAAACTTTCGAAATCATATTTATTTGAGCTGTTGTTTAGCTATGCTGTTGTAAACTGACTAAACGGTTTGGTGAAATATTAGGTGCTTGTATTTAATGAGTTATAGTTTATTTAACGTTGTTAACGCACAAGGCCGATACCATTTAAATTCGACTGGGTTGTACTAACTATACTACAGACAACGATCGCATGTTTTCATAGTTATGATATTATACAATATTGTTACAAATAATTTTTAAGAGGACGGATATAAAGCATACCAGTTTTCATTTTGATTACACTACTATATGACATAATAAAATCGATCTATAAACTGAAGAATTTGTATTATTTTTGCATTAATTAACATCGCATCAAAATTTTAGCGCGATATTTTTATATGGATATATATATAATTAAAATTTTCGTAAAATCTTGTTTGAGTTTTTGATCTTGAAATATTTTAAATTATATAATAAAGATCATAAGTTATTACATGTGTACATTGTAAATTATAAATAATTACTTAACTATTCATAAATCATATATATGTTTAAATATCATGGACATTTATATATAAACATATAGATAAATGCATATGTACGTATGTATGTCGCTGATGAGTGATTCCAATCAAAATATGTACCATTATATAACTATAAACTGTGATCATTCCGCAACCTCTATTCGTTATTTTGTTTAGATGCAGCGAACCGATTTTGTACAACAAAAAATATCAAAAAACTGAATTGTGATTTATGAACATTGATCAAACGTACATTTCATCACTATATAACACCCATTTTAAAGATGATGATCGTCATAAAATGATAAATTAGTTATTTCACTCACATACCACTTTAGAAAGGCTTATTACAATAATTATTATTTTGTAAATAAATAATAGAAAGTAAAGTGATTTAATTCTTTTCAAAGTAAAATGAAACGATCATCATTTTTGTTTTAATTTTATGTAAATTTTTGATGATCGTTTCGATATTTTTTTTTTTTCGTTAATTTAAAATGCACGACAAATAAACAATTTTGAAGGCAGACAAAAGAGAGTGAAAATTAATTTTAAACAAATTTTTTTAAAACCATTTGCCATATAAATATTAATCGCGAACAAATACTATCTACGAAGGGAGTAATAAAAGTTCGCTTAGTAGGCGACTTTTAAATATTTTATTTAAAAACCAAAATTATCAAATCCTTTGCAATTGTTTTATGAGACTAATTCAGAAAGATGACGATCCTTAAAAAGGTGGCTTTGGCGAGATCCAAAGTGGACAATAGATCCACGATTGAGAAAAGAAATTATTGCTAATGAATTGGCCTTGAATGTCATGGCTGTATCGCGAATATCATCTGGGATTGCTAAATATGCTAAATCTACTGAAATAAATTCGAAAATGGGCAGCCAGCAACTTTAGTAAAGTTGCTACTGGTGACAAATCTTGGTTCTATAAGTACGATCTGGAACCCACGGAATCCAGGGGAAAACCCATCTATAGTTTCTTCTTGAGAAATCTCATCTCGAAAATTATCGAAAAATTAATACATTTCTGGAATCTCGTTTCTCTAGAATTATTTTCTGGCATTATTTACGAGACCAATTAAAATAATTTTTATAACTAACCTTCGAATCTGACGCACAGTCACAAATGCAAAATTAGTCTTACCTAAGAGTGTTGACTTTTATTTCGTTTTGTTCGTAGACTGAATGTGATTAATCATAAAAATTAACTTAATAACAGAAGTGTACTTATTTAAATAACTATAAAAATATAATTAATGAATTTATTTTTATTGAAAATATTTTGAAATTTTAAAAACAAATTCTTGGGATTTTTCTCTATTTGTATAAGAAAACTGGAATCTCGAGAAAAAAGATTGGTGACAAACGGGGTTCCCGAATCTCGAGATAAAGGTGCTTACCAAAAGTTTTGAAAATTTGTTGGAAAACCTGTAGAAAGAGGATTTGCAGTGCTACTCCTTACATCATGACAAGCAGCTTTCACTACTGATATAACGAGTAACTTTATTACGATGTCTGTAATCTAAGAAATACGACCAGGACCGCGCATAATCCCCGGATCTAGCACCTTGTGATTTCTGGTTATTTCCAAAAATTAAAACTAATTTTAGGTAAAAAAAACTTAAACAATAACGCGGATATAATTGATGCAGTAAATGCTGAAATGGTAAGCTTAAACAGCCAGATTTTGAAGTATGTTTTGAGAAGTAGATTAAAATTAATTATGTAGAGAAGATAAAACAGGCGAAGGTTAATAATAAAAACGAAAATATTTGGTTTTGATTTTATTTATGGTCAACTAAGTGAACTTTTATTACTCCCCTCGCATTTATTCGATATACGCGTATATAATGTTATCTTAAATGTGTGTAGATAAAAAAAGTAAGTTTTTTATTTAGTGATTGCTCATTCCCAAGCAACTGAATTATAAGAAAAATTATTTACTGACAACACACACCCATTTCTTAAAGTGATCTTATAACGAAATTAAAAACCATAATAAATCACTTATCAATCGATTATTTCTCTAGAAAACAACTTTCAAACTTATTTAACAAAACATCCAAATTTATATGCAAATCTATTGATTGGTTGAATTCTATTCTCGGCCGCGTCTTATAACAACGAAGAAAACTACGTTTTCGATCATTGATTTTTAATTTAAAATATTTTGAGAGATATTTTTATGATTAAATAAAAGATTTGTGGTTATTCAATTGTAACTTGCAACGCTAAAAATAAGAAAAAAATCAATTTGCGTGAAACTGTTGATACTTTGATTAGATTCCATAGAAATGAACACGTATACTCTACAAGACGAGGTTACAACTGAAGTGAAATATGAGTTAAGATTCAAACTATAGGGCCATTCGTGATCTGAAAGACCATTTAACGTGAATAAACGTATATGTATATCGCATTCTTGGAGAGCATAATTCATGGATCAATTACTTCCAATATACTAAAAGCTATAACGTATACACTTTACATTACCAAACGGAAAGTTTATTCAGAACAATGTATTCCTAACTATTGACAAAAATTGTTATCGTGACTGAAACAGGCCAAATATTAATTTCTAGATTTTTGTGGTTGTAAATGATTTTGTTTTGAAACGGTGATGTTCAGACAGTGATAATGAAGTTTCCTATCTCTCATCAATTGTTCTACTAATTGAACTTTCAAACGATAATTGGAAAATGATGGACACATTAGAGACAAGCTACTAGAAAAACTAACAAATATCTAAGAAAAGGGATGAGTATGTTATGTTGTCATTGACTGAGACCTGGGTTGTTTAGCATGTTCACATGCCAATTTAGCCTCTGTTCATTACTTCGAGCAAATTTAGTAATTTTGTTCTTGACGAGGCCTTTTTTCTGTTCCTTGTGTAGATCATCATTATGAATATACCTCTGAGATTCTTCTATGTTGTTGATTTTTAGTACAACTCCAATTGTATTCCATAAGTCCAGGCAGTTTTTATGAATTACTTACAAAGCAAAATCTTTTTATAAGTAGCTAGAGAGGAGTTTCGTATACTACCATCCAGGACATTTAAATTTCTTCTTACTTGTTAACTCTTGTTGTTTTTCTACTTGGGTTTTCTATCTTAAATTGTATTCAATTTTCTTAGTAGTAATGCCAATGGTTTACCGTCGTTTAATTTAAAATGATCAAAACAATTGTTTGAGAAATTGATGCATTGATATTCTTTAGTTCATAATATGCATAATGATGTTTAATTCTAAAATATTTAACTGATGTGTAGAATTGTAGTATTTCTGTATATTGTAGTACATTGTGGTCTGTATT